>LPNX010514015.1:440849-509261 GCA_001517045.1 Pseudotsuga menziesii
AAAACCCTAAATGCTTAAACAGAGATGACGGCATGTCCATTAGCTGATCATGGTTACCCAACCTAACCAAGCTAAATAAGAATTAAAACCTATTTTTAAACTTAAAATTATAATTATAATTATAATTAATAATTTTTTTCCCTAATTTTACCCTAAAATTTTTCTCCCTAAATTGTTTTTTTCCCTAAGTTTACCCTAAAAAAAATTTCCGTGATTTTACCCTAATTAAAATAAAAAACCTATTAATTGAACTTTTATAAAATTTTTATTAAATTTCCCTTAATAAAATAAAATAATATTAAATTTTTTTAATAAATTTCCTTAATAAAATAATATAATAATAAAATAATTTTAAAGAATTAAAATATTTTATTAAAAGTAAACATAAAATGATTAAATTAAATTAATTAAACTTAAATTAAATCAAAGGTTTACATTGTTTTATATATTAATTTATAAAGCCTATAATAACAAATGTTTTAAATTTTAAAAAATTTTATAAAAATTTTAATTATAAAAAATTTTAATACAAATTTTTTTTTAATAAGTTTATTAACCGAAAAGTTTAAATAAGTTTATTCACACTAAAAATTAATTAGGATTATAAAAAACAAAAAACAATAAATTATATTAACCCTAAAATATTAACCCTAATTTTACCTTTGATAAGACAAACCTTGTCGACCATCTCAAGCGAAAGTGACGATTCCTGTATTAATACACCATTGAAAGAGGAACAATCTCCAGGAATTGCTTTTTCTTGAAGATGAACCACGCTTGGTTCGAAACGTCGACAATAAATCTTCTCACCGCAGATTCTCCATTAGATGCCATGAATCCTCACTACGGAATCTCAGCTAACCTTAATCTCAATACTGTACGATGCATTCACCAGAAGCCTCCTTTATCTAGATACTGGGTGGATCATTAGAATATTTAGGTTCCTTATTGTCCACTTTACAATAGTAAATTGGTTTGTTGAGTCGTGCCAAGAAGGGGGGCGATAAGCGCAGATGATTCTCTATGTTGGATCATGGTGTGGTATTTCTCCAAATATAAACTGCTTCGAACGATGGAAAACTTTGGCCAAGGTTGGATCTCTAGAAATGAACTAGAATGCAACAATGAATTTGATAGACACATTCTCTCAGTTGTTGGTATTCCTTCTCCTTTCATGCTAAACATACCAACTACGTCATAGTATCACCTCCAATGTATGGTGAAACCAGTGCACCCATTGAATGTGTGGTACACTCTTCATCTCCCATAATTTGTGACATAACTACAGGTGTTCTATAGGATCTTCAGTTCCTTTGAATCTATTCATCAGCTCCAACTCTAAAATAGATTTGAACCCTTCCAAGAAACACTTTCTTACATATTCCATGTCGCATAGTTCTTCCATGTGTTCTTTCAACCATCACACATGCATTCCTCAGGTGATCATATCCATGGATTCAACCCACATGTCCTCAACCTATCCCATAAAACAATGTTGGATCCAACAAATCTAACCCAATCCAACGCATGTGCTTTGTTATAATGCACGTGCATCTCCTTGTGGAAATATTATACAGTTAGTTCTACCTACGATCCATGACATCTTGCTATCCAATATAAAATGAACATGAACTATTCCAACTAATCTCTCCATCTGTCGTAGGATCAATATAATATTATTTCCTAGTAGTTACATCATATATGTTTTCTATCTCCACACTAGTGATATTCTCTTGAGGAACTGATTCTATATATCATACCCCTTTCGTAGCATCCAATGGAGCAAAAACACATAATTCCTATGACTCAAAATACATGCATATCTCCTTTAAGTTTAAAATAACATTATTCTCAAATGCCCATTCAATCCCTAACAATGTCAAGTAAGGATCAACATCCTCCAATATCTCAATTATTTCAAACTCTGTTTTTGTTTTTACAATGTTTTTACACCATCCACATTAACTTCCACATCGACCAACCTTCCAATAGGGAATACTTTGTACTATTTTGCTAACATGAGGTGTATGTGCGACCAAACCAACTTTGTCTTTCCCATCGGTTCCTAGGTCTTCTTAGGATAAATATTCATGTCTTCCCCCAATTCCAATATTATATCTCTCATTTCAAATCCTCCCAATTCCAAGGGCAACATGAATTCCTTCCCAGTCCTTCTTCTCTTGCCTACCCTATGCCCATTCCTTTCATGAAGTGGCATAAGATAAGATATTCTACTTCATGGGTTGTTAATAAATTTACAAGCATGTCAGTTCCTTTATTGACATCATTCTAACCATTCATGTAACACCCTGGTTTTGACCCCGTTGTAGATGTATATGATGTATATGTTGTAAATGATCATGGTGCGGAGCTAAAGGCCAAGGCCCCACCATCGATTGGTTATGCTATGTTTCGGGTTGAAATTGTCACCAATGGTATATCGAGGCATGCGGAATACATATCAAGTTTTGTCATCATGTAAATATGCATCTTTAATTAGATGAACCCAACGAGCTACGTTCGCGGCAACTAAATTGAGAAGGGGCATGATTTTCACTAGGATAAGGTTGGGGCTGGATGTCAAACCTTGAACCAATGGGGAAAAATCCATGTGTCACCACCTTGTCTTATCCAACTACCACCATTAAAAATTGTTGTTGTTAGTTGGGGCAGTCATGGCTGGGAGTGGAGTGTGGTAGGACTGCCAGTCCTTGCCCACACGCACACTCCACAAGTGGATTGAACCTCACAATGGGCAGAAGAAGGACTACGCCCCTCATTCCATCCTCTCCACTCTCTCTCCATGACTACGCATCCTCACCATTGTCTGTTCATTTCTCACGCACAGGATTCTTTCATGTTTTGGTCTCACGCAGCCAGGGGAGGGAACCGTCTCGGATGTCACTCACGTTTCCACAGAGTGGTATCTAGCATGTTTTCCATTTGAATTCCAGAGGTCTGGTGTAAAATTTCCTCACTCACAGGTTGAAAGTCTGTATCTTCTTCCCCAGTGTGGTCTGCGTAAGTCTTTTCATATTGCTTCGTTGTCCAGGAGGAACTGTTGTTTTTCCCACATTGTGAACTGTGTTCCCTGATACATTTTGGGACTGTTGTAGTGTTGTCTTGGAGTCGTTTTGGCCACGATAGGGCCAAGAATGACTCAGGGGTTGTTTTCCTTAACCAAGCGATGAATTGCTTGTGTGACTATGTGTATGTAGTGGTTGGTCTTCGGACTGTGTTGGGAGCAGGGATGGGGGCTTGGTTTGCTTAATAAACCTGGTGTGTTTGGAAACCACACAGACAGAGCTAGAGGGCTGGCTTTCTTCTCCACAACCCTTGAATAGCATTGGAAGGGAAGTCAGGGCCTGAGGGACTATGTAGCAGAGAAGGTACTGATTCCTTGTGTTGGGTGTGTGTGGGTGTCTTAGAAGTTAGGATAGTTCTGGTGTAGGTGTTCCTAGCTTGGTAATGGGCTCACCAGCTTAGCATTTAGCCTTTCCCAACTCTTGGATGGCCTGATAAACCCAATTGTGTTGGCTTGGCTATGTTTTGTGTATCCTTGGCTATGGGTAAGCCTGCTTGTTCCTTATTCCTTGGAGAATCATGCCCAGCTCAGGGGTGGCAGCATTGCTGAGAGATTAAGGAGAATGCTGGCCTATGGTTGGGTGGAATGTTGCAATGACGTAGCTAGTTGCGGAATGAGTTCTTTATAAGATAAGTAATCTTGTCTATTTTACTTCTGCAATCCTATTTACTGTTAATGATCATGATGAACATGTTGAATGCTTGTATGAACGTATTTTTTCTTCCACTGTATGATGAATAATCATGTAGTCATGTTCCCGTTCAAAGCATTTTGTTTTCAGCATTTCAACATCTTATGAATGTACATGTTCATGGGGCCCTTAGCCCGAATGGTTAACGCCATGGTAGCGTCCTCTTCGCTGGTCAAAGGGTCAGGGACGTTACAATTCAATATATTGATACATCCCTGCAAAAAGGTACTTACAAGATATTCTTAATGGTTATTGGACGGTTTTCTGGGTTGGTCCTTTATCTATTATGTGGCATCACGCTGCGTGCCTTGCATTTGTTCTTCAATGTGCATGTTGTGTAGTAGTTCTTCATCATGCAGTCTTCTTCTATGATATTCTTCCTCGCAGAGCCTACACAATTAATATTCTCTGCGCAAATATTCCTCTGGTTGGGAAGCCACCTCAACTGCTTGTTGGGCCTAAAACAAAATCTACCCTTGGTCCTTCATGTGAAACTTGGTGGAGGTTATACAACTTTCTTTATTCACGGATCAACTAGCAGGGTTGCATTGCAGTCTCCTCCTAGATCTTGGTATGACTGAGCACCTCCTTGAGTAACTATGTTATGTGCATTAGGCCCTTTCCATCGTTAGTTCCCCTTGGTTCAACAATTTCCATATTGCATTAACCTCTTTTATCTTCCCATTTCTTTACCAAGTCTAGGAAATCTTTTGTCACATGTTCTAAACTATGAAAATATGTGCACAGTGTGCATGGCTTAGTATAAAATATTTCCAAGTGGCGTGGCTCACCACAATTGTAATAGATCATTTGTCTTCCACCACAACTGTAGCCTCTTCCATGGCCTTAGAACCCACAACATGTTGCTCCCTTCTGTCCTCCTGGATCAAGTGCCTTATTCTCTTTTGTGCCTTGAACTTGATAGGAATCTACTGTATTATCCTTCATCAATAGTAGAGCACAATTTTTTTTCACATCATGTCCCACTAACTTGCACAAATCATAAAATGGTGCATGTGTAAGGCTTTTGTACTTGTGCAACATAGAGAAATGGTGCAGGTGGGATCAACCATGACCAAACCAACCAACACCTCCAGGATCTGGTGGCTCCTACACTTAGTAGGATTACCAAATTTAGGCCTCGGCCAAATTTTGCTCTAAAATTACATCCCTGTAATTCTACTTCCGCAACAGCTTATCCGCAACTCTATTTCTGCAAAAGGATTTCCACATGTGGGTTGCGGTATGCGGGATACCTGACCAACTTTCCAAAGTTTCTCCTCCACAATTTTTCCAACCATCAGATCTTCGTCTATGGACTCAATCCCCACCGTGCATTCTCTGCAAAACTTGTTAATGGCAGAAAACTCTCGTTCTGCGTTGATTGATCAAAGGATCGATCAATCCAGCCTTCAATATTCACGATTCTTTAGCCTAACACTTATATGCATGCATTTACGACCAATTCCAACTCTTCAAGCAACAATTTAACACTTGAATCAATAATTTCATAGAAATACACAGATGATCAAAAAATCGTTGAATTCATCTCTTCACGAATACACATCTCAAATCAATAAATGCATCTAGGCTAATAACACTACAAACACACGACTAATCCTTCTATTAAGAAAACACACAAACACACAGTTTAGATCTCTTCTTCAATCTTCTCAAAATATTTACAAGTAGAACCAAACACAACTCTGTCCTTCTCTCTGCAAATTCATAATTCTAATGCTGAAGAGCAGAACCCTTCATACATCTCTAAACTACCTATTTAAGCTAAACTCTTAACTTCCTACACTGAGTGGTCCCACCACCAAAAACAAACAACTACAAATCTTGATGAAATGTCTTTGTCACAAACAAACAACCTACGGCTTGATCTCCACGTAGGGAGTCATGATCCACCATCATTCCTACCACTGCTAACAAACTGTGACTCATCAAAGTAAACAAAAATATGCCACAGCATGTGACCAACTCATCACATTGTTGGCATGCCATGATGCTCCTGCATTAGACTCGCAAGGGTAAAAAATTATGAACCCATGTTCATTAGATCAGCTACAGTGAAACCCTTGGCTTCCAACTCTGCAACGCCCATCCAAGTAGAATCCTCTATTGGTCGTTTCTTACATTTGACGAAATACTCTAGATAGTCCTTTTTCCTTGTACTCTTTACCACTTTAGTGTCCATAATGGCCTCAAATTCTAATGGTTGTGTCACAGGCATCTGCCCCACCCATTGTAAGTCTTCAGTAGGATCTTCACCTTCTATAAAGGTTCCAGTGTCACCTGCTACATAAGGATATAGATATGCAACATTAAAGATTGGTGAAATACCCACTCCAGTAGGCATCTCTAACTCATAATCATTTGCTGAATTTTTTTTGAGTATCCTGCAAGGTCCAATCTTCTTCATCTTCAGCTTGTTATACTCTCCCTTTAGAAATTTGTCTTGCTTTAGGTATGCTAAGAACAAATCCCCTACTTCATAGTTCTTCTCTCTCCTTTTGGAATCTGCTTTGGCCTTGTAACTCAGTTTTACTCTGCTGTAACCTTGCTTTCACTTGCTCCTTTAGTTCATTGATCCCTTCAGCACTCTTTAGTTGCAAACTCTTCTCCATCACCACTCCTTTTCTCCAATTGACCTAAGTCATGAAGTTCACACACTCCTCTTGGATGCATTCCATATAGAATTTGAAATGGAATCATCCCTATAATTTTGTTTGGTGAATCATTATAGGAAAACTCAGCTTGAGCTAATACTCTGTCCCACTGCTTTAGACTCTCTCCAATTAGACTTCTCAATAGGTTCCCCAGACTCCTATTAACTACCTTTGTCTATCCATCAGACTGTGGGTGATATGCTGAACTGAAGTTCAGACTCGTACCCAACTTCTTCCACAAGGTCCTCCAGAAATACCTGTGAACTTCACATCTCTGTCTGATACAATGCTTCTAGGTAAACCATGTATCTTCACAACTTCATTGAAAAACAAGTTAGCAATGTGTGTAGCATCACTATTCTTGTAGAATGGAATGAAATGTTCCATCTTAGTGAATCTATCAACAACTACGAATATAGAATCATGTCCCTAATGAGTTCTTGGCAAACCCAGAATGAAATCCATACTCATAGAATCCCAAGGCCTAGTTCGAATAGGCAATGGTGTATACAACCCTGTGTTCTGGATTCTTCCTTTAGCATGCTAGCATAGTCTACATATGCTTACAAACTTCTCAACTTCAGACCTCATCCTTGGCCAAAAATAGAAATGACCTAACTGTCCAAAGGTTTTATCACTTCCAAAGTGACCTACCATACCTCCATTGTGTTTTTCCTTTACCAATTTCTCTCTAATGGAACACTTTGGTATACACAGTTTACTATTTCTAAAAAGTAAACCATCTTTTAGCGTATACTCCATCCATGGCTCTCTGTCCACCTCCACTGGATGCTTACAAGCCTTGCAAGCCTCCTGGAAATCAATGTCAGTCTCATACAAATCCCTTAAATGATCAAATCCCAAGACTTGGATCCGATTCTCTTGCACAATCAGTAGTCTCCTACTTAAGGAATCAACTACTCTGTTTGACTGTCCACTTATGTGCTTCAACACAAAGGTAAATCTCGGTAAGAACTCAAACTGCTTGACATGTTTCAGGTTCAACTTAGGTTGCTGCATAATGTACTGCAATGCATGGTTATCAAAATATAACACAAATTCTCTAGGAATCAAATAATGTCTCCAATGCTTCATTGCTTGAACAATAACATAAAACCCCTTGTCATAAGATGAATACTTCTGCTTTGCATCATTCAACTTCTCATTGAAATATGCTATAGGCCTATCCTCCTGGCTGAGCATAGCTCCAATTGCTACCCCACTGGCATCACACTTTACTTGGAAAGGGTGTTTGAAGTATGGTAACTTCAATACTAGTTGTTTAGTGATCTTTCTCTTCAAGAACTGAAAACTCCTTTCAGCCTCTGTTGTCCATTGAAATGGTTGTCTATCCTTCTTAATTGTCTTGACAATAGATGCACAAATACCACTGAAATTCTTTATAAATTTCCTATAAAAACTTTCCAATCCATGAAAACTTCTTACCTCAAATATGTTCCTAGGTGAAGGCCAATCAATGATTGCTTGCACCTTTTCTGGATCCATCTTCAACCCATCTCTTGATATAACAAAACCTAAATATACTAGCTCCGGCTTCATAAATGTACACTTCTTCACATTTACCAGCAACTTTTCATGTTGTAGCCTCTCTAAAACATATCTCAGATGCTTCAGATTCTCTTCTTCTGTTTGGTTGAAAACCAAAATGTCATCAAGGTAAACTATCACAAACTTACCTATGAAATATCTCAAGACTTCATTCATCAATCTCATAAAAGTTCTTGGTGCGTTGGAAAATCCAAATGACATGACCAACCACTCATACAACCCATCATTTTTCTTAAAGGTTGTCTTCCTCTCATCTCCTTCTCTGATTCCGATCTAATGATATCCACTCTTCAAATCCAGTTTTGAAAAGCACGTTGCCCCACTTAGGAAATACATCATGTCATCCATCCTTGGTAATGGAAACCTATATCTGATAGTAATCTTGTTAATTTCTCTGGATTCAATACACAGCCTCCACTCACCATCCTTTTGGACCAATCCTTTGTCCAAAAATCCTTGGACCTGTTTCCTCACTTCTTCATTCTCTTGAGGTCTCAACCTATACGTTGCCTTATTTGGTAAACTGTCTCCTAGAATAAAATCAATTTGATGGCTTATATCCCTCCTTGGTTGTAACTCATTGGGTAAATCATCCACCGCGATGTCACTAAACTCACTCAGCATCTCCAGCATCTCCTCAGGTAGATATGTCACATTAGTCTTCATTGTCACCGTTCTCGGTTTGCATACCACAACATAGTTCAACTCTTCCTTCTCAATCTGTTGCAAATATTCTTTTCTTGGAAACATTAGGACTTTGGGTGCTGACTGTTTTACTGTACCCCCTTCTTGTAAAGGTTGAAGTACATGTTTTATCCCATTCTACTCAAAACTATGATAGTTACTCCTACCATCATGAATCACTTTCTTATCAAATTTCCACGATCTTCCTAAAAGTATATGACAAACATCCATGGGCATAACGTCACACAAAATCTTGTCCTTATAATGACCTATTTGGAAATCAACTTCACACTACTCACTTACCAGGATTTGATGTTCTTTATGTAACCAAGATACTTTGTATGGAATAGGATGCTTGGTCATCTTCAAACTCAGTTTCTCCACCATCTCTGTGGAAACAAGATTGTCAGTACTCCCACTGTCAATCACCATCTTACAACACTTTCCTTGCACTTTACACATGGTCTTGAATAAAGATTTTCTTTGAGAAGGCTCTGCTTGATCCTTCTCATGTTTCAACAAGACTTTATTCATCATCAAATACTCTCCTGTCTCTGGAAAAAATTCAGCCACTGTCCACTATTCTTACTACTGCTCATTCTGAGCTACATAGGCTCCCCTATGTCTTACGTATTCCTTCCCTGGACATTCAAATTATCTATGCCCCAACTGGTTTCATTTGTAGCATCTATAGACACTTCCACTACTTCTTTCTCTACCTCTACCTCCTTGGTAAGGTCCTCTTCTGCTAGAGTCACCTCCTCTATCATACTTCTCTTGCTGGTTAGAGTTACTGGACTCTCCCCTCTAGACTCCAAATCTTCCTCTTCCAGCTGCTTTTCCTCTTCCTCTGATCGGACCTCAACCTCTGTTGAAGTTCTGCTTCCTCTCTATTTTTCTTCTGCCCTTAAGGCACATTGATATGCCTCCTCCATTGTTCTAGGTGATATTATTCTGATCTCTTCTTGGATATCCATCCTTATACCATTGACATATCTAGCAGCCTTTTCTGTTGACTCTTCTACATATCCCGCCCTTAAGTTTGCTTTGTAGAACTATTTAGTGTACTCTCTCACTGTTAACAATATTATCCTAAGGTTCTATACCTATCTATATAGAATTAACTGGTAATATTTGGGCAAGAACTTATCCCTCATCTTTGCTACCACCTATCCCAACTCTTTATCAATGACTTATTCTTCCTCCTTCTTTCTGCTTGCACACTATCTCACCACAAGGATGCATGCCCTTTCAACCTTGTCACAACCAATCTGACTCTCTTGTCTTATTCAATATCATCATACTCAAAGTACGTTTCCAACTCACTGTTCTTGTCAATTAGATGCTCAGCAATGAGACTTCCATCATAGGTAGACAACTCAGGTTTTGGCCTTGAATTTGCTCCTAGAATTGGTTTGAAATACCTTAGCTCAGGTGTTTCCTGCATAGGTGCAGCTTCTTCTCTTTGCTTTTCATCCTCAGGTTCACTTACATCCCCTGCTTCTGGGTCTCTTTGTTTGTCTATCTCCATGGCTTCCAAATGTGTTCGTAGCTCCCTCACTTCCTCCATAACTTCCGCGTTCACCGCTGCTTGACCTCTGTCACGACCTCTTGCTCTTCCTATGCGTGCATCCATACTCTTGCACTAAGCCTCTGCAATAACAGTTCTCTTTCACACTACTACAACTCACCTCACCAATCCCCTTCTCTGTACTTGGTCTTTTGGTAATGCTGGTCCTCTATATAGAACCTTTTGAGCACTCTTATTTTCTCTTTCTAGGCTTCTACTGCTACATTTCTCTCTCACATGAGCTTCTACTTACTCTGATACCAAAACTAGTGCAGGTGGTATCAACCACAGCCAACCCAACCAGCACCTCCAGGGTCTGGTGGCTCCTACACTTAGCAATATTGCGAAATTTATCCCTTGGCCAAATTCTTCTCTAAAATTACCTCCCCACAATTTTGCTTCCACAACTCTGTTTCTGCAACAACTTCTCTGCAACTCTGTTTCTGCAACAGAATTTCCGCATGCAAGTTGCGGGATGCGGGATGCCCGACCAACTTTCTAAAGTTGCTCCATCACAACTTTTCCTCCGCAATTTTTCCAACTGTCAGATCTTCGTCTGTAGACTCAATCCCCACTATTCATTCTTCACAAAACTTGTTAATGGAAGAAAACCCTCATTCTATGCTGATTGATCAAAGGATCGATCAGTCCAGCCTTCAATATTCATGATTCTTTAGCCTAACATTTCTATGCATGCATTTACGACCGATTTCAACTCTTCAAGCAACAATTTAACACTTGAATCAATAATTTCACAAAAATACACAGATGATCAAAAAATCACCAAAGTCGGCTCTTCATGAATACATAGGTCAAATCAGTAAATGCATCTAGGCTAATAACACTGCAAACACATAGTTAATCCTTCTATTAAGAAGACACACAAACACATAGTTCGGATCTCTTCTTTAGTCTTCTTAAATATTTACAAGTAGAACCAGACATAAGTCTGTCCTTCTCTCTGCAAATTTGGAATTCTAATGCTGAAGAGAAAAACCCTTCATACATATCTACACTACCTATTTAAGCTAAATTGTTAACTTCCTACACTGAGTGGTCCTGCCATTGAAAACAAACAACCTTCTACTTGATCTCCACGCAGGGATTCATGATCCATCATCATTCCTATAGCCACTAACAAACTGTGACTCATCAAAGTAAATAAAATTATGCCACAACATGTGACCAACTCATCACATTGTTGGCATGACACGATGCTCCTGCATCAGGAAATTAGATGGTGAATGCTCCCATATGTGACAAATATCACACCAGACGGACTTATATGATGGAGGAAATGGACTCGGCGCTCCAGTACCCAAATAATTATTCAAAATCGGGCACTCGTTATTGTGACGGCCTTATGTTCTACAAAAGATACACCACACACACTCCTCGGTTGGTTTAGCAATGAACAGGTTCTATAATTTTATTGTCAGCTCAAATAGTCATGTCTAAAATTGTGCCATGACTGGTGATGCTTCACCTCTTGGAGTCACTTCTAATCTAATTGTGATCTCTAGGGAATTCTCTTGCGTGTTCACCTTCTGTTATGTAAGTGGGATTCTAATGTGTGGCAACATACCTGCAACAAACCATTCTCAATGTTGTACATCCATTATCTGAAAACTCAGACAACCCATCAAGATCCTGAACCACTGGTCATAGTCCCAGATACACTCACCAACTCACTATGTAATCTCCTTGAACTTAGTAATGCACTACAATTTAAATTTTGGATTCTAGAATTCCCTCATAAGGTTGGTTTTAATCGTGTCTAGGGATAGGGTCGGGCCTGTGATGATAATGGTTTTATACTTCATGTACCAAGTTAGTTCTTGGTCTCTAAATGTGGTCTCTAAATACACTATCTTGGCAGAGTCATCCATGATATTCCATATTGCTTAGTAGGTGAACCAGTGCTGCTTTGTGTCATATTTTCTTATCCTATAAAATGCAAGTAATCTCAAGGTGGAATCAAATGTTGTTGCCATACTTCCAGATATATGTGCACTACTTGGTGAATGAAAAACCCGTGGGGAATTACTACTACTTCTTGGACTTTGATTAACTAGAATACTCTATTGGAAATAGGCTAGAGGCTATCCCCCTAAATACAGCTTTAGGACTTGTTTCTTGTGCAAATCCAAATATCAACTGGTCTTCTTGATTAGACAAAGGGAAATGGGAGTAGGGGTGAAGCAAGGGTCATACCTTAGCACAATTATGTTGATGGTATCTTATCTAAGGGAGATCAAATCAAGCTGCATAGTAACTTTTAAAGCTATGCAAGTACCTTCATGATCATGTACTTCATCTTCTTTCACGTCTTCTTGAATATTTTTCCCTTCAATCTCAGGATGAATATATCACAGTTCTCATCAGAGATCTCACTTTCTTCCATTCCGCGCCTCTTGGAAGGTCTACCATCCTCTAATCACTCTTCTTTCCTAGACTCTATGCACCCTTATAACACAGAGGAACCTTCAATGCACTCTCTTCGCATAGTCCCATCTCTGAAATTCTTACTTCCTCTTCGATCTTGATCTTCTCCCATCGACTAATTTTCTTATTTACTTCTTCTAGCTACAAGTCTTATTTCAACCCTTATTGCATGTTTTTTCTCCCTAAGGAAACATTGTTCTTCTAGATCTCTGACTTAAGCCAAACTATTCACCCTCTACTTCATACCCCACCCCCACAGTGCAGAGCTTACACTGCCATAATGTCAGGGTTCATTGTCATTAGCCCCTTCTCAACAAAAAACATTGTTAGAAAACAGGACCGCAGAGCAATAACATATATACAGTTAAATCAATAAACAAGATGCAAAACACATTAAAACATTAGAGAGAGACATAGATATAACGTGGTTCACCCAAACGATGGGCTACATCCACAAATAAATTGCTAGTCCTTTTATTACAGTCCAAAACGATGAAGGGATACAACCTACAGCAATACCCCTGCACTTCCTCTTCATGCTCTCACAGTCTCTCTTTCAATACAATACAATACCATACATAGTCGTTTTACAGAGCTTTCAAAAGAAAATTTCATGCAGATATGAGTAAATGTATCGTTTCTTTCTAATCTTGAGGTGGAATTTGTAGTCCTTATTATGATTTATAATCCTCCCTTGTCCAAACTAGTCTATTAGATTATATTTGACTAAATTAGGATTCAATTAATTATTATTGGGTCCACTAGTACTATTCGGTCCACTTGAGCTAATGGGGCCACCAATACCAGTCACTAGAGTGTGAGGAACACATATAAAGGTTAACTACAACTGATTGCACCTTCATGCATCAGTTTCAGTGCCTCTGAGACCAATCCCTACAATTTAGGAGCCATTGGGAGTGCCAACACCAACCTCCTTGAGTTGATGGTAGTTGGTAACTAGTTAAGCTAAGATATGCTCCGGTTACATTTAATTAGATATCCTCCAATTCAGTTAACACCAGTCTTGCATGGCTGCATGTGGGTAGGTGCCTATTCTCACCTACTTCTCACCTACCACATCAGTTTAACTGGTTTAACTGATTATAACTGACCGAGAGACTGAATTAGACATCTGAAGTTAGTCTAGTGAGCTTTGATAGCGATTTAGACACTTCTAGTTAGCCATGCAGTCAGATTGAGTTGGTAGATTCGAACCATATCCACATGATTTGAATTCTCCTTTATGTAACACTATTTTATACAGTCAGGATTAATGAAGTTTATACTGTAATTATACTGAGCAATACTTATCTGTTTCCTGTGAAATTTGTCTTGTTCAGTGTGTATTATTAATTCCTTTAAACTGCATAATAATACAATATAATTGCACTCATTTACTGAAGATCAATGGCACAATAATTCATACATGGTATCAGAGCATAGGTATCAGGTTCAATTCCCCAAGCTACGTCAAAGGGGGGTGTTGGAGCATTGTTACAACCCCATGGTATAACCACCGTACCTATGGAATTTCCTGGTGATAGGGCCTTGTGCTTGGTTTCAAATTTTCATCAACATCTAAAGGTTTTAGTGTAATGACAAACCTTACATGGTATCAGATCCTACTCAAGCATACAACAAGTCTATCCAATATCCATTGTACACTAGAAGCAAGTGGGTTTCCACATAAGTCCCGCAAAGTGTGGATTGCTAACTCTGCGGGTGTGACGAAACTTGAGAAAGTGTACATGTCGATATGGAAGGCCTGATTCTGAAAGATTATGAATTGTTTTTCGGTTTGCAGTGATATTTTACAGGTACAACTTCATATGGATTCGAGATTATCAGTTCCTCTTCTTACTCCATTCACAAGATATTCAAAATGGAAATTGAAGATGATTTCATCTCTAAAGAGACAAGGTATCTATGAGGTATCTATTCGACTTGGTAAAGAGTCTTATGAATATGAGAATGATTGGCTAAATGATAGTGATAGAGATTTTGGAACAATATGTCATGCCTTTTCTCCAAGCTTGCACTACCTTATTGTTTCTGCTGAATACCAAAAGGATCTCTGGATAGAATTGGATAGAACCTTTGGCAAGCACAATGAGGATCATTATAGAAATTTGGAGAGCACACCCAACACCACATGAGTTATTTATTTAAGAGTATCTTACTCTATTCTCTTTGATGAAGTTGTTCAAGATGAAAAAGAAGCATAATCTTCCACATAGTCAATTCGAATTGAAGAAAGTCTCCTTGGAGTGACTCCTTCTCTTGCTGCTCCGAAAGTTTATGAGATATTTGATATCCCATATTATCATGCGGATGATCCAAAATAAGACATTAGAATCTCTGTTATTGAAGAAAAACTATCCTTCCATTCTATGCAAAAATTCTCCAGTAATTCTTCTATTTTAAATTATGTGCATAGTTTACCACTAATTGCTTCAGAAAATGAAGAGGAATTCGATTTCTCTCTCTCTAATGTTGCTGCTGGTGTGCATAAAAGTAATATTTTGGATTTTTTGGAAATAATATCAGATTGTAGGAGTGATCCATTCACTCTCATTGATCTAGATCTTCTAGGAAATTCCTACATGATTGCATGCACCAATACTCAAAGTTTTGTTAAAGAAGGAGAAAATTGTGCATCTACCATCTCGGTAGAGCACTTGGAACCATTGTTACACACTATTGGATATGATATGAACATGTTTGGATATGATATGATCTTATTTGGTTCAAGTTTTAAGTTTCAAGAGCCTCTAGTAATACTTGTAGCTCTTCTCATCATTTTTAGTGTGAAAAATAAAGTACCAAAAGTCTATTTCAAAATTGTTGCTGGGGATTTGATGTCAGTTTTCTCTCATGAGTTTGCTGATATTATATTTTGTGAATATTCGGATATTTTGGAAAGAATATCAAATTTTATGAGTGATCCATTCACTTTCATTGATCTTGATCTTCCAGGAAATTCCTACATGATTGAATGCACCAATACTCAGAGTTTTGAAGAAGGAGAAAATTGTGCATCTACCATCTCAGTGGAGCACTTGGATTTGTTCCACACTCTTGGATCTGATATGAACTTATCTGGATCTGATATGATATTATTTGGTTCAATTTTTAAGTTCCAAGAACTTCCATAAATGTTTGTAGTTGTTCTCATCAATTTTGGTGTGAAAAATCAAGTACCGCAAGTCTCTTTCAAAATTGTTGTTGGGGATTTGATGTTAGTTTTCTCTTATGAGTTTGTTGATATTATATTTTTTGGATCATTGGTTATATTTGAAGATATATCAGATTATGGAGCTCAAGCATTCTCTCTCTACATTCCCAGGGCTTCTCTACCTATCTATTTGATCACATGTTCATCTCCTCACATAACTAGTAAAGATGGACATTAGAGAAAATTTGAGGTCAAAATGGGCCTCCTAAGAGATGTACTACAAAAATATAAGATATATTAAAATATTATGAGTTAGGGGTTTTATGGGGTAGGTATATATGACAACTCACCTCCTACACTACTTTTTATGCACAATATAAATAACCATGGTTGAGTTACTTTTCTAAATTGACTATAAATAAAATTAATAAAATAACTCTACAATGATGTGACTAAGATTCATTATAAATTCCCAAAAATTTATTTGTCTTTGACATTTATTTGTCTTGAACTTGTAAATGAAATTAAACAAAAATATATATTTAGGAGTTATTTTTTTAATTTATGTTGACTTTTTATATTTAGTACATTACTCATCAATTTATTTTTAATGTGATTTAATTAAGATTTATTTACATGTAAAATTTTAACAATATTATTATAATATTTATTGTACTATTAGAATAAATTAATATCAAAATCATAGTTTTTTATGATATATTCATTTTATTGTAAATAAATGTTATAGTTAAATTTCTTATAGAAAATAATATAAGACTTAATTTATTCTTAAATAAATTATTAAAAAAATATTTATACACTATGAAAATATGCCATATTAGTAAATAAGATTTTAATATATGTTGTTTTTAGCAATAAAAAAAGTTATGTATATTGTTTTTTAGTAATAAAAAAGTTACGAATAAATAATATATCTTATTTACTGAATAAATCAACACTGCTGTATAAATTATTTTAATTTATTAGTTGATTTTAATGTATATTAATTTTTAGCAATAAAAAAGTTGTAAATAAATAATATATCATATTAACTTAATAAGTGAATGGTGGTGCATAAATTCTTTTATTTGATTAGTTAAAGCATAAATTATTTTAATATTTTTTTATAAATGAAAATAAATTATAAAAAAAAAATTTATACATTTTGAAAATATTTTTTTAATATAAATACTTATCTAAGAAAATTATTTCCACTATTTGCAAATAAAAAAATTATAAATACAAAATATACATGTAAAAAATCAATGCTACTAATTTGTTAAAAAATGCGTCATAATACAGTTTTACACATTATGTTATAATTTCAAATTAAATATAAATGGCTTAATTAATTTTATTAATCATTAAAATTTTAAAATATTTTTATTATTTAAACTAACATGATAACATTTATTATAATGACATTTTTATTAATTAATATTTAACGAGTTATAACAACATAATTTGCATATTATTCTATAAAATTATCTATTAAAAAAGTATAATAATTTTTTTTGTCAAAAAAAAATTCATAATAAAGTTATAATCATATAAACATTTATCATATCAACATGTTGTTTTATACATTCAAACATGATATAATGCATATGATTCAATATATATAAAAAACTCATCCATAATTAACATACATCTTACATATTAATATTATTCATGAATTTAATTTATTTTAAAAACACAAGATTATATATATATATATTAGTTTGACATTATGATATTAAATAAAATTGAGTGAATATATAATTTAAAATTAAAAAACATGAAAATGACAATATATTATTTTATAAAAAAAATGTGAAAAGACATTTTTATGAATTATGAGTATTTTACTTCAAAATGACAATAATATTATTTTATGAGAAAGTGAGTTGTGAGTACTTTACTTGAAAATAAAATAATATTATTTTATGAAAAAGTGTGAAATGACTTTTATTGTGAGTACTTTACTTTATGACTAAAAGTACTTGTACCACTACCTTGGTTAACTATGGGTTTTCATCCATCATAAAAAATGTGACAAATAAACATTCTTAACTCATGCAATGCCACCTCAACCATGGGGGATGATGTCATCTACTAGAATATAATTGGTTGATTTTCATAGTACATTTTAGTCCTTTTGAGGCCCATTTTTTACCTCAAATTCTCTCTAATGGACATTTTGCATTCGCCTAGACACTTGCTCCTAACACTTGGAGCTGATTTTACCTCACATGGTTTGATGTTCAAGGCTGCCATATATTATTTGATTGGGTTTTCCTCACATATTTCAAATTCTCAAAAACTTTTTCTCTCTCATCAACTGATCTCAGTTCCTCTACATGGGTCCAGTTTTCATCTTGCAGATGTCTATGTTCCTGATTCAGTTGAGCATTTTCTTCTTCTACCAAAGAGGAAAATTCCTCCATACATAATCATTTACTTTGGAGAGGTTCACATGCACAGTCTCGGGATGTTGCTTCACAGAAGAACCAAGATACTGCATAGTGCTGCAAATTGCAGCAAAAGTTTTACAAGTTTTTAGCTTGTTTTTCCTAATTCACTACTTATTTTGAGGGGGGGGTTCCCCTATTTCCTCGGTTTATTAAGCAACATTTTTTAATTCTTTTAGATTGTATATGGATGACTTTTGGCCTTGTTTACAGGGCCCGCAGTTGTCCAAGTTAGGATTAAGGGGGGGTGTTAGGATTTATAATCCTCCCTTGTCTAAACTAGTCTATTAGATTATATTTTCCTAACTTAGGAGTCATTTAATTATTATTGGGTCCACTTAGGATAATGGGGCCACCAGTACCAGTCACTAGAGTGCAGGGAACACAGATAGAGGTTAACAAAAACTGACTACACCTTCATGCATCAGTTTAAGTGCCTCTGAGACCAATCCCTACAATTTAGGAGCCACTGGGAGTGTTGGCACCAACTTCTTTCAGTTGTTGGTAGTTGATAACTAGTTAAGCTAAGATATGCTCCAATTACATTCAGTTATATATCCTCCAGTTCAATTAGCGCCAGTCTTGCATGGATGCATGTGGGTAGGTGCCTATTCTCACCTGCCACATCAGTTTAACTGGTTTAACTGATTATAGCTGACCGAGAGATGGAATTAGACATTTGGAGTTAGTATAGTGAGCTCCGATAGTGATTTAGACACTTCTAGTTAGCCATGCAGTCAATTTGAGTTGGTAGATTTGAATCATATCCACTTGATTCGAATTCTCCTTTATGTAACACTGTTGTATACTGCTGGGATTAATGAATTTTATATTGTAACTATACTAAGAAATACTTATCTGTTTCCTGTGAAATTTTTCTTATTCAATGTGTATTATTCATTCCTTTACACTGCATAATAATACAATCTAATTGCACTCATTTCCTGAAGATCAATGGCACAATAATTCAAACAGTCCTCTAGTTTTTTCTCACATGAATTTGTCCTCCTTTTTCTCTAGCCATTCTTCAATCTCAACTTTCGAAGGCTTCCACCTCATATCTTCAACTTGCCTACACAATTCCTCTCAGGTCCTAGCAACAGAACATTTGTTGGCTGTAGCCTATTAGACCTAAGGTTCAACATAAATGAGCAACAAAAATAAGCATCGACATTTTCAATACCATGCGAGCAAAGTAAGGTCTCACGCTAGATGTGCATAGGAAATTACAAAGAAACCTGAAGTCATGGAGATTCTAGTAAACAAAAAAATGATATTATAATTTGTATGATACCAAATAAATCCATCTTAACTCTGGCTTTATCAAGTGCCGATAATGATAAAATCCCTTGAGGTGCAAATGGATCAAACCATCCAAGCTATCCCTTTGAATACTATATATATAGAAATAAATATAGCTTAATTTAAAATTTATCAATATAAGAGAGATCAAATATTTAGAGTTACAAATCCTCTTTAAAATTAAAAAATACAAATTTGTCTAAAAATTCAAATAAGCATACACTATTTGTGTATAGGCAATTTAAAAAATCTAAATTTGGAAAGAATTAAAATGGAAAAAGAAAGCTTACACCAAAATCCATTTTTATAAATTTGTGCTATAGAGAATAGCTTGGTATCTTTCTTCATGATTGGTGTTGTACTTGGGATCGTACATTCACTTTTTATCATAAGAATCATATCTTATTAGGTTTATCAACATTGTACAATGTAAACAGGTTTTTTATTTTTATAGATCTTGAATTTTTGAGCTACACGAGCTGCTGCCACACTGCCTCCCACGCTGCCCTTAGGGCTTTCTGCTCGCTTTGACTTGCCAGGCCGCCATCATGGCTGCGCCTGGGGGAGGGACAACCCCTCCCTCTGCCCCCACCTCCGAAGCTGAGGCTTTTTGAAGGTTATTAATGCCATCCAGAAAGAAGCCGGTGGCCCCTTCCATCCCGAAGTTCATCAAGAAGCTTGAAGCCATCCCTGAAATCGATCTTCCAGCAGAGTAGCCTATCAAGGTGGCTCTTGCATTGGCAGAGAGAGGACTGATTGGCCAATTCATGGGCCTCTGGCCTTCAGCAAAAACTACAAACAACTGGATCCAGAGGAACTGGAGGGCTCAGCTAAAGAACAGCGTCACATGCTACCCAGTCGGACGTGGGTTCTTCATTTTTGAATTCACATCCAAAGAGGATCGGGACCTTATTTTCAGAAGCGGACCGTACTTCATGGGGGCCCAAGGCCTTTATCTGAACAGATGGATGCCGGATTTCAACCTCGAAGTTGATGTCCCAAAGGAAGTTCCAGTATGGGTCAGGCTCCCAAATCTACCGGTACATTGCTGGAATATTCAAGCCCTGGAAAGGATTGGGAATGTGCTTGGGAGATATATCGACAAAGCTGAGAACAAAGGCTAGTACACTTGCGCCAGAATTTGTGTAGAGGTTGACCTTGAAGCATGGCTCCCTGAGGCAGTTAAATTAAAAGTTGGAGCATGGCACCACTTTCAAAAGCTTGATTATGAACAGCTGCCATTTAAGTGCCGTCATTGTCATGAGCAAGGCCATTTCCAGAGAAATTGCCCCAAAATGCAGACCCCAGACGAGGGAGACGGCTGGAAAAAAGTCAAGAAAGGTAAGACGGCCCCCAAAGCCCAAGAAAAAAAGAACATAGGGGACATGCAGAAAAATCCTTCAAGCTCAATCAGACCCTCCCAAGAAGCCACAAAAGAGATGCCAACAGTGATCCAAAACGCAAAGGACCCACAGAGGATTAGCGACCCATCTGGGAAAGATCCAGCATCAATAAGCGTGGAAGAAACTCCAATTGGAAATCAGACTTGTAGCAAAGAGGCAGAACCCCAGGTGGTAGAACCGTTGGAACCTGGGGAATTACCCCGCTCAGATCCAGGGGTCTTGAAGGTGGCTGACCATTTTGAGCCCTTCAGAGACGCAAATGAAGACCATCTACTCATAGGAACGGACCAAGGAGAGGACACGGATGATGGTGCCTCCTCAAGCAGTCTGCATGCCGTCCCTTTTAAAAACCCAAGAGGAAGGAAATCCACAAAGAAGAAAAGAGAGGAAGCAACATATCTGTCTGTGCTCGAAGGATCACAAAAAACCCTGAAAGGAATGATGAACACCAGGTCTAAGAAAGGACCGGCCTCAGCCTCAAAAGGGGCCAACCCCTCCTCCAATAGTTATTAATGCGTTACATCTCCTGGAATTTCAGAGGATTAGGATCTTCCTCAAAAGAAGAAGCTTTGAGAGATCTAGTCCGAATTTATAAACCTGAGATCCTGCTAGTCCAGGAGACGAAATTGGAGGAAGCCTCTCTCCTCCAAGCTGGGAAATCATTTTGGAAAAAGGGGCCAGGCATTGCCAATAACTCTAGAGGAGCCTCCGAAGGTATAGCCACCTTTTGGGATACATCCCTCTATGATCTAGATGCTGAAGAACAAACCATGCATTGGGTTTTCACAAAGCTCACCCACAAAACCTCTGGCCGAACTATAAGTCTTTTTAACCTTTATGTTCCTGTCTTGCATGCAGAAAAAAAAGACTGTTGGAATAGTCTAGAATCGTTTCTTAACTTGAAGCAACCAGAAAACATCATTGTAGCTGGAGATCTGAATATAACTCTTGTTGCCAATGAAAAAAAGGGGGAACTCATGTTAGGGACCCAGCAAGGGAATGGGTCGAAGACATTATCCTTGGTTGGGACCTTATCGATATAAAGCCATCCAAAGGGAAGTTTACCTGGACTAATAAAAGGATTGGTCCTGGTCATATAGCAGCCCGACTAGATAGATTTCTAGTTCAATCTTCCTTCCTCTCCTTTGGACTCTTAGCCTCTTCCAAAATTTTACCCCACTGTACCTCTGACCATAAGCCCATTCTGCTGGATCTTGCTCTTGAACAGGACACTGGCCCGATTCCTTTTTGTTTCAGCTCTCTCTGGATCCAACAAGAGGACTTCTTGCAAGTTGTTTCAGACTCCTGGAATATCCAAATAGGAGGGTCGCCTTCTTTCATTTGGGAAAGGAAAATAAAAAGGCTCAAGCACGACTTGAAAGGATGGGCAAAATTTATTACATCCCCCATTACTAGAAGGGAAAAAGCTCAAGCTGACCTGGAAAATCACCAATTACAGATGGAAGCAACCCCTTTGTCATAAAGCCTCCTGCATAAGGAATGGGCTCTCCAAAAAGATTACCTCTCTGCCTACAAATTTGAAGAGGAGTATTGGAGGCAAAAGTCCAGAAGCCTTTGGCTTTAGAGCGGGGATAAACACACCAATTATTTCCATAAGCAGGCCGAAGCACGAAAGAATTTTAAAGCTATCTCTGAAATAAATTTTCAAGGAGCCCTGCTTAAAGACCCTGAGGATATAAATCAAGCAGCCATATCCATGTTTAAAGAGTTATTTACGGCCCCGCCAGAAGATCCACTTGATACCATGTCCAACCCTTTTGATCTCATCCCGCCTCTCATCAAGCCTGAAGAAAATATCTATCTTACTACCCCGGTCACCATGAATGAGCTTAAAAGAGTTTTAGAGGCTATGAAACCAGACAGCGCTCCTGGACCTGATGGTTTCACAGCCAGATTCTTTACGTGTTGCTGGTCAATTATAAAGATTGATCTCCTTAAAATGGTCAGGTATTCTCAAGTGATCAACAAACTAGGAGGAAGCACAAATTCATCTTTCCTTTCCTTGATCCCGAAAGAAAAAGAAGCTACCACCTTCAACCGCTTCAGGCCGATTTCCTTATGCAACACCGAGTACAAGATTATTACCAAGATTATAGCCTCCAGGCTTAAAAAAATTCTACCTCAGATTATCCCTGAAAACCAAGGCGGCTTCATCAAAGGAAGGAAAATACTCGACAACATCATCCTTGTCCAAGAAGCAATTCATTCAAGTTGTAAGCGAAACGAGAAAGGTATGGTCATTAAACTTGATTTAGCTAATGCTTTTGACCGGGTTAGACATGACTTCCTGTTTGCAGTGATGGAAAAATTTGGCTTCTCCTCCTCATTTATAAGGTGGGTCAAAGGATGTGTATGTGACCCTTGGATAGCCCCTTTGGTCAATGAACGTTGTTCAAGCTTCTTCCAAGCCCCTAGAGGGCTCAGGCAGGGCTTCCCGCTATCTCCTCTCCTCTATGCTATCCAAGCTTCAGTGCTTAGCTTCCAACTAAATTTCTACCAAGAAATCCACACGCTGCCTGGGCTAAGAATGGCGAATAATACCTGGGATATAAACCATGCTCAATTTGCAGATGACACCTTGCTGTTAGGTGGGGCTTCCATGCACTCTGCTGAACACTTTAAACAAGAGCTGGTCCTTTATAAAGAGGTGTCTGGCAGCAAAATAAACTTCCAAAAAAGCAAGATCTTCAGCTGGAACTACTCGATCAGAGAGTTAAGGGATATTTCTAGATTGCTTGGAATGGAAAGCACAATGGACTGGGATGACTTCAAGTACCTAGGCATCCCCATCTGCAAATCCAATTTCAAATCAGCAAAATGGGAGACTGTACTAGACAAATCAAAACCAAAATTCAAAGATGGAGCTCCAATTGGCTTAACCTTGCAGGCAAATTGATCCTGCTAAAATCTGTGCTGAACAGCATGCCAATATATCAATCCTCCATCTTGCTTGCACCAAGCTCTGTTCTCCGCAAGCTAGAAAGCTTATTCATAAAATTTAATTGGGAAGGTGGGAAAGGAAATGAGAAGAAAATCCATCTTGTAAGCTGGGAAAAGATCCAAAAACCCTGTGATGAAGGAGGGCTGCATGTCAGGAGCTTAGCCTCTCAAAATCTGGAGTTAGGAGCAAAGCTGCTATGGCAACTGATCACAGGAAAAGATTGCTGGAGCAAGCAATTTCTACGCAAAAAATACTTCCCAGGATCAAGGCAAAGGTGTCTTGATGCTCCCCCTCAGCATAGAAATGGATCTCCGATCTCTGAATTATGTATTAAAGCTTTGGCTCCCTTCAAAAAGAACCTCTACTAAATACCAGGAAATGGGAAAACCATCAAAGTGTGGGAGGATTCCATTATGGGAGAAAACCCTCTAGGGCAATGTCTGGAAGTGGAAAACATCAAGAGCTGGTTGATGGATAAAAGAATCACCTCGCTATGGGATCTTTTGGTTTGGGAAAACAACAATTGGAAAGGATGGGATCTAGGCGATCTGCCCCCTGAAGTAGACGCAGAAGTAGAGATTCTAATCACCCTCCTTCAAGGCAAATCACCTCTTAGAGAAGGGGATAGAGATAGAAAAGGGTGGGGCAGCAAGTTAGGTAATTACTCAGCATCTGAAGGTTATGAGAACCTCCAAGCTATCCCCTATGTTGCCCCCAATCCAGTGGTTTGGAAGTTTCTATGGTCAAGAACCTTCATTCCGAAAATTGATCTTTTTTGCTGGACTCTGGCCCAAAGAAGTATTCTATCGGGGGAAAATCTGAAGAAAAGAGGCATGGAAGGCCCCTCTCGCTGCCCACTATGCAAAAATGAGGAAGAGACCTTTGATCATCTATTTCTAGGTTGTCCTTTCTCCAAAGAAGTTTGGAATGAAACCTTGATGATTACTCCAAGCATCAACCTACCAAGCACCATCCATGGCCTACTTTCTGAATGGATGAAGCTCTCCCCGTTTCAGCTCCACAAGAAAACTCTGCTTCAAACTGCCTGGAGTTGGGCCCCCAAAGCCATATTCTAGAAAATATGGCTTGAAAGAAATAACCGAATACTCAGGGAGAAAGAAAACCATTTCTCCAAAATTGCCATGCAAGCAAAGGCAATCCTGGTGGAAGCTATTGAACATAACTCTGCTCTGAAAGATGACATTCAACTCCTCCCGGAGGAATCACAATGGTTAAAAAAGATTGTCCCAAATCACCAAAGCCGGTCCATTCCTGGTCATTCCAGCACTGCTAACTGGGAAATTCGACTTGAGGAACCTGCCTTCATTAGCTGGAGAGAGTCTCTAAATGAAGTTTGCCTTTTTTTTGACGGAGCATCAAAGAACAACCCTGGCTGTGCTGGTGGGGGGGGAGTCCTAATCTCAACAAACGAAACCATGATGAGCAGCTATGCATGGGGATTAGGCATTGAATCCAACAATACAGCTGAATTTTGTGCTCTCCTGCAAGGGTTAAGGATAGCCTCCTCCAAAGGGATCACAACTATGTCGGTCTTTGGCGATTCAAGAATGCTGATACAAGCTCTGATAAACAAGAAAAGGCCTCCCCAACTAAAGCTAGCATTAATCTATCAAAAAATTCATCTCTTAAGCCAAAAATTCCAATCCATCAAGTTCTAGCATGTACTTCGTGGACTAAACTCATTGGCAGATAATGAAGCCAATAAGGGCTCCCTCTTGTGCAGAGGCATATTAACGTGGATGGACTGGAAATTCGAAGTGATATTCCCTGAACAGTGCAGGATCATGATCATCTTCGTGCGTTCTATCTCGATGAGGAGCGTACTTTATGGTCTCCCTCAGGGCCTCGGTTCTCTCATGTCTGCCGCTACTACCAGTTTATCTATGCTTAGATCCATTTCATCTCAGGAATCTAGTGACTCATCCTCATACTCGCCTCATTACTTAGCTATTGGGCCTTCCAGCAACTTTATCAGCTACCCTTCTGAAGACTCTGTATTGAACTCTGTGCTAGAGTGCTATCCCGTGGGCTGTGATAGTGTTTTCCAGGTGAATGCCCTCCAAGAAGTCCTGTTACTCTTGCTTCCCTCAAGTCTGAACTATCCAAGTCGTGTGCATTGGAGACAGGTGGATCCTCCTCAGAATCGGGCAAATGGAACCTTATCGCTCTGGCTCTCAACAAATAGTTTAAAGGAGGCTCTGGAGAGGCTGCGTCCTCATTGTATCTCTGTTTAGGTTTTTTAGAAGCTAAATGTCTCTGTAATCAAGCTGTTGAGTGGCATTAGAAGCTAGATTCCAGTCTGACAGAGTATCTAGGACTGTCAACCTGTCAAAGTTACGGTAGCTGTTTTACCGCCTTCATATTAATCTAACCATATGTCTTTGTCAAAAAAAAACATTGTACAATGTAAACCATTCCATGTTCGATAGAATTATACAAATGCTAATCTAGGTGTGAGTCATTTACACATGGTGTTGGTTCATATCACATTCTCGTATAGCCAACAATTATAGAACCAAAGTGTTATCCAACAACCAGTAATAACAACGATTTGGTAACATTGTGGTTACTCTTAGCATTGCCAATTTGGAAAATCAAATTTATAGGTGAATCTCATTTTATAACATAATTTAGATAGACAAAAAAAAAAAAATTGGGTCCAAAACAATCATGTTTCCTTGATATTTGGCTCTTTTATGTTGTATAGTATCTTTGCATTATTTGTTCTTATTTGTGTTGGTCTTTCTTTAATCAATAGCATTCAACATTATGTGTTTTTTAATATACATGGTTGTATTAATGCTTTCACCATAACAATTAGAACTTGTGTTTAATTGTTTTCCTACAATTTGCATCGTAAACACTTACTAACTATGTAGTTTCCATCTTAATAAACCAAGAACCCCTAATTCATGTTCCTTAACAATCTATGTCAATGCCTAACGTATTGTCCTTAAATTCATGTCCCTTAACAATCTATGCCAATGCCTAACGTATTGTCCTTAATACGAATACCTTGATGAAGCTACATTGAAACCTGCTCTATAATCTCCATCTTAATGAACCATAAGTCTTTGAATCACACCTCTAAATACTTTTTGTGAGAACATGCCTAACTATGATCTTCTTATTACCTATTTAGGTAAATTTACCATTGAACAAATATTGTAATCTTCATTCCAAGATCATTGATATGTAATGATGATAATAACATTTCTTCCTATTGCGATGTAAGATTTTGATGATTGCTTTCAATATATGGGAGTCAGATTGAAGCCAAGTGGTTGCAACTTTGGATTTGAATGATAGGAAAACTCATCATTGGAATTAATCACTAGATCCCTAGATGGATATCAATGGTGTGTGGATTGGTATTGATAAAGAGTGTTCTCAATGCCATTCCAATTTACTAGTTGTCAATAGTCCACATCCCAAAACAACTACAAAGAAAACTCAAGAAAGTTGTATTCTCCTTTGTATGGAAAGGAAATAAAGATAAAAAAAGGAATGGCATTGATAATATGGGAAGTAGTTTTAAAACCTAAATGATGAGGTGGTTGGTTTATCAAGCATGTACAATTTTTTTGTAGATGTTGTAGCAGGGAAAGGAAAACAAAAGCTTCTCTCCAAAAAAGGAATTAGGAAACATAACTTCTATCAAAAATACATAGTGATCACTGCTTGGAGGATTGGATAAGGCACCCAAATAGATTCCCTAGATCCCAAAAAGGTTCTAACTTTTGGAAGGGTATTCACTCTTCTCACACAATCATCGAGGACTACATGTGCTGGAAGGTTGGGAAAAATCAATTTATCAAGATCATTTTAGCTTCTTGAACAGTTTAAGAGATTGGTTACAAACACCATATGAGCTAAGGGAGGCCCTAATAAACAGGAACCTCACCTTCTTGTTGACTTAGGTCTTCATCTAGCTCATCAATTAATATATTAGAGTTGTAAAAGCAACATGTAGATGTAAATTCCGAGGGTAGAGATAAAACAGTCAGTTGAGATTCAAGTAAACCTAATAAAGTCAGATACTAAACTAAGAACATAATTAAACAATATAATTATATGGGTTTCAAACCCTATCCACAGCTCTTACTCGGTGAAATTGGGATATGCTTCTCATTTCAATCATTGCCAAGTAGAGGATGGCCCTTGGTGGTGCACTGTGATTTGGAAAAACCAAGTGCCACCAAAAGAAATGCTACACACTTGGTTGGCCCTGAAAAATTTAGTTCTTACTTGGGATAACCTTCAAAGAAGGGATTTAGAAGGTTTGATCCATTGTGCTCTTTGCAAAGAGGTTGGATAATTTGTGAAACATATGCTTATACATGGTTATTTCTTAAAAGAAATCTAGTGTGCTTTAGATAGTCTATTTGTTGCAATAGGATCATGGTTGGGAGGTAATCTACATCAAGCATCAACTAATTGGTATACATGCCCAAAAGAGGAAATTCTTGCCTTACCAACACAAAAAATTAATGATTTTTTAGTAGAAAAAATCCCCCCTTTGGAGGTTTTCCATAGATTTAAGGAAAGCTTGAGAAATAATGATAAGAACCCACACTAAAGACTCCAAGAGTCCCTAGTTCTTTGAGTAGGAGCCCAGGTATGACTCATGGGAATTTCAATGGTGCAACAAGGGATAATCTTGGCAAAGTAGAGATGGACATTGGTTTCAATCAATAGAGAATTATGTGGTGGAATTCAAGTTAGGGCTTGGTAATGCATAAACAACAAGAATGACGTCTAAGAGAGGAATCTCAAATATTAAAATATTCTAGGACTTCAAGGTGTAATAGGTTGGTTGTTAGCTAAGTTACAACTACACAACATTCTCCACCAAACAAGGATCAAAGCTATTATGGAAATGGAAAACAAATTTCAAAGAGTTTCATTTTCCCAAATTTACAAGGAGAAAAAATCAGTGCCTGACAAAAGTGCAAAGGTGGTAGTGGGGTTGCCAGTTGGATTGTTAGAAGGTTTTAGAGGAGCTTACTCTTATTACTTTATCTTTTTAAAATCTAATTTTTTTGTTGCTTTTCTCTACTATAGGGGTCTTCCCAAGATTATGGTATTGTTCAATGTTGTCACGTTCTAGGTGTCAAGATATTTTCTCTCTTAGGAGATTTGGTTTGGATTTTCTTCCCCCTCTAATAAAGGATGATTTTTTTTCGCTATGACTCTTATCTAACAACTCTAGGGCATTTTCAAACTTTTATGTTTATTTCCATAATGTAGCCAAATACTTGCTTTATAACATCTTTAGCGCATATCTAGATTTTCTAATATAACCCTAGTTAGCTCTCATTCTCTTATACCATAAAAATTTCATTATATATATATATATATATAGGAACAACGGTCGGGAAACCCTTAGGTACTTCACCATTTATTTTAGGATGGTACCCAAGGTAAACCGTCGACCTTCCCCATATATTCGAGGCCGAACCCGGTGGAGACATTGAGTGAGGATTTGACCCTGATATTTCCTGCTAGCATAAACAACTTTCAACTACTTGAGCTAACCCATCGAGCTTTATATATATATATATATATATATATATATATATATANTTTATCAAATTTTGTAATATTGGTTGAAATTAGTCCTTTAAGTTCATACTTCTGCATCAACATGTCCTTTCAAATACAACAACATAATATTCGCAAGCATGCCATGATTTCAAAGCATAGAGTAGACAGTTTTATTCTTTTGGGAAGTATGATCCAATTAGAAGAATAGAGTAGACATTTTTATTCTTTGGAAGAATGATCTAAGTTTCTGTATGGTGAAACTTTACTTTTTAACATTTATCATATTTTGTTTTAAGGTTGGAATGTCCTTGTTGAAAGTTTAAATTATAAGTCACATTGATTTGATTTGTGATTTTTTACTAGATGGGTATATTTTATTGAATCTTACACAAGATGAATAGATGGAAGTCTCATGTTTTTTTTATATCTTTAACATTGTTTAGATATGGATATTCAGTATTTTGTAGATGTTATTTAAGTTAAAACAATATTTTTGTTTTTGAAGTATGATTTAAAATGATTTATGATTGATTATGAATTCATTTTTTTGGGACATAAGGAAATAGGTTAACGCCCCAAGACTCAAGACCAAGATGCATGTGGAAAGAGTATAAGTATGCCCCCTTAGGGACCACTAGTGGGTTATTTTAGGAAGCCAATTTTTTTCTACATCTAATGATATAGTTGCACGTCAAGGTCTTGAGATTATATCAATTGAAAGGAAACTTAGGTGCAAAATACACTTCCTACACTATTTAATGAGAGAACAATATGCATAAAACGAAATAAACACAATTGTAGTAATAAATAACTGATAAACATACAACCATTAAACAACATGATTTACTGAGAAAACCCTTCAAGGAGAAAATCCTCACACTTTAAAGTAAACTTAAATTATTTTAAAGCAAATTTAAAGTATTTTTAGCAGCTAACAAATTGTTACAATACATTTAGTGGCATAATATTATGGAGAATTTTTTATGGTATAACATTGAGTTAAAATTTCTCCCACTACCTCCAATTCTACACGTTGTAAACAACCAACAATTAATTAGCCAATTGGTGTTCAATATTTGTTGCCTACTACTACTCAACATTCATTAATTGCTACTACTCAATGGTCATTGCCAGTTACCATTCAACATTTATTGAGATAATAGCTATTCCATGAAACTTCAAAGTTCTATGACAAGTGATGATGAGCATCACTAGAGCATCACTATGGATTTGACAATCGTGTTCACCCAAAAGCATTTGCTTTTGTTTTGTGTTTTATTTTCATTTTTTCCAAATTTTCAATAACAACAAAGGTTCAATATTTTCATTGGCCCATACTAGAGTTGAGGCAAGATTATCACACAAAAGATCAAAAGAAGGAGTCAATGGCTTCATGCATAAATTAGAACTACCCCAAAACCAAGACCCGAAGTTAAGGATCAAATTCCACCATGAAAAACCCTTTCGCACAGAGGTTAACAAATGTCTCCATCTTCATCAAGGAGGTCTAAGAATTGATAACCTATTCTTGCAAGTCCACAATCCTTGGCCACAAACCATTAAATCCACACACCAGCCCATGAGTACAATAGAACAAAGCTTGATCTTCAGCATCCAAATCCACCAGGATAGAAAGAGAGGGAACCTCTTGAACCTACAAGCCAATTGAGTGAAGGGCCATTATTGTTATTTTCAACAACATATTTGAAAGAAAACTTGAGATCGGAAGACGACATCGAGTTGTTTGTATCACCTAATGCCATTGGAGGAGACAAAATACTACCAAAACCTTGTGTGAGCCCACATGATGGAAACAAATTTGATGCAGCCCTTGGAGTGAGATCCAATCCCTATGTTGATCCGCAAGGCGATGTCATTACTGAAGTTGTGGCCCGCAACTCCATCAAGAGGAGGGAGTAGGAAGCTAATTCAAAACCCTAGCTGTCGTTGCACTCATGCTCTCTAGAGCCATAATTTCCTAGTACACCAAAAGCCTAAATACTTATTACAAGAATATCAAAGCCTAAATTTTAGATTTAGCTTTAACACAAACTTGATTATATTTAGCTTTAGAGTGGAGTGGCCTTATGTGTTTAATGAGCATATGAATATATGGAAATAAGGATAGATCAATAACAAAGAAGAGACCATAAAATTTAAAATAATTAATCAAAATATACTATTTTTTAGATGAATGAATAATAAAAGCATGGGTATTTTTTTATTGCATATCTACATGTAAATAATAAACTATTGTTCCATTTTTTTTTTAATTTGGATGATTTGGGTTGTTTTAATATAAACTTAAATATTTAAGACAAAGTTTTATGGTAGAAATTCTTATCATTCATGTAGAAATACCACTTTGAACAAAATTCTCGATAGAGTTGGGGAAGAATTTCCAGTTAGTTTATCCACTTATTAACTTCTATAAAAAAAATCTTTAACTCACTTCCAATTGCCACGTTGGAATGCTTTGCAACACCAAAACATCTCCTTAAAATTAGATAAACTAATAAAAAATTTAGATAAAAATTAATTCAATTTATCTATTTACCAACTTACTCCTTACTCTTTTTATAATCCTAATAATTAATTTTTAAAAATACCAAATCAAAATAACACTTTAAGCACTTTAAGCCTGGTAACAAATCTCTACCTTCACCCTCACCAAAATAACACTTTAATCCTAGTAACAAATCTCTACCTTCACCCTCACCAGAATTTTGACCCATATTCTCACCAAGTTCAGTCTTTCAAATAAAGCAATCAGCCTTTCACACAAAGCAGTAACCTCTATTGAATATAAAATGTGAATGCAAAATAATGTAATGAAGATAGAAACTAATCCTAGCACACGCACTGTTATCCAGTTAAGGTTCAGCCTACTTTTTAGTCAATCTGTGACAAAAGTGTACATTCTTATAAAAAATAAAAAATAAAAGTGTTGATCTTCCAAATTCTGCCAAAAGTCCAGCATAGGCAAACTCCTCACCATGTATAAAAAGTTGTTCACCATCTGATTTGCATCCAGTGCATGCTGGACAATTCGGTCCCAGGCTAGCTGTCATATTGAACTTCTTTGGCTCTGCATTAGCAGAATCTTCCCATGTTCAAAACTGTTCACCATCTGATTTGCATCCAGTACATGTTGGACTATTCGATTCCAGGCTAGTTGTGAGAGAATTTTGCAGTACTTGAAGCATCTCACAATATACTGCAAAATATTAATGTGCAAAAATATATGGGCAAAAATATTATGATAATGTGCAGTGGCTGTACTGCAAACTGAATTTTACAGGACTTGAAGCATCTAATGTACAGTGTCTGTACGGCAGAGAATCTCTTCGTGGGTTGTGTGTAGAATATTTTATTGTTTATGTAAAGTTGGACAATGACAGAAAAAAAATTGGCTAGCCCACTTTTTTCAGCAGAGTATTTTAATAAAATATCATGCCATGTTTCAAGTCTCCTGCATTGTGTTAAAACTTCATTAATTTCATCGTTCCTTTGTAAACTGGCTCAGTATTATATTAATGAATATGAGAATGAAACAACACTTGTCTCTTACGTTAGTGCATAGGATACTGCATAAAAAGACAATACTGTTAATGCAATGCAGTGACTGCAGAATACTAAAAGGAGTTGGGATTCAGTATTTTATTATTAATGAAATGCAAGGATCTTAAAGTTTGACTGTTGTTTTGGCTTTCTGTTAAAATAACAATATGTAAGCATTGCAAAGTATAACCTGTTTAGATTCAGTATCAGTGAATGGAATGTAAGAATTGTAAAGTACAATTGGCAGTTTAGATTCAGATTCAGTTTCCTATACTGAAACCTAAGTCTTGTTCGTTTGCTTTAAAGGGAATATCTGTGTAAATTCATTAATATATGGATATGATCAGCATTCAGTTTGGCTACCAATGAAGTAAAGAAGCTCTTCTTCTGTAATTTGAAACAAATTTGTGCAATGAATTTTCATAGAATCAAACAGATCTGTCAGACCTTGAGAGTTAGAATTTCCCATCAGTGTTTTTTTGTTAGAAATGCTTTCTTATGAATCTAAGTCTGTCTCTACTTTGTAAGGAAACTAACTCTAACGGGGGCCCATTTCATGGGAGAGAGTCAAATAGTAGTGTTTGCTTGTTTTATCATCCCATTTCACAGGAGACAACCAATATACCTGCCAGGGCTCTGGAAATCATGGCATCATTTAGCATTTTGCAGTATTTATGGCAACCCTCTCATTTGGCATTTTGTAGTATGTGGTATCATCATGTATAATGAGTTATTACTGAAAATAGAAAGCTTCCATTTTATTGAAAAATTTCTTGTTTCTCTTCCAAAATGATTGTTTTACTTTTCCTCAAAAGTCCAAGCCATTCTCTGAGTAAAGTCTGTTAACTCTTATATGTCCTCTGCTAGGTATGATTACCATGCCATCCTCTGAATCGAGTCAGGTAACTTTGATCATCCTCACCTCACCTCTGAGTCAAGTCTATTAACTGTGATCAACCCTCCATACAAAGACTAAGCACCTCCCAACCTTCCCCAGAGAGATTTTAGGGTTATACTTGTGAATGACTAAATCTGAAAAGCACCTACAAAAATGGCTCCCAACCCTGATAAAGCAGTAGATTGTACCACTGAAATATTCATGAAGTTACCTTACACCTACCCATTCACCTGTTCCCACCCAGATGTGCATTGCACTCTACTTCAAATAACTCATGCACTAATTCTAGTTGTGATACACGTTCTATGCTAAGCAATTGTGCTCAACATAGTTGAGAATCTCAAGAACAAATTGAGTCTGATTCTGATCAAAGCCTCCACTACAACAGTGATGTCAAATCCAATTCCAGATGCTATCAATAGTGAAGAGACACACAAGTAAATCTCGTCCAAGCATCGCCTTATGAGCTTATCTATTGTCCAGCCGTGGGTACACAATCAATGCAACTTCCATCCTTAGGTTCAAAATCGATTTATCCTCGTCTGGACATAAATCTAGGAAAAACTTTCATGGTAGCATGACAAGATTTAGTTTTTCTAAGATACCCAGCTAAGTTAGTAGCAGCAACTTCAAATGATAAACCGTGTCAATAAAATCCAGATCCATGTCACAACTTGTATTTCTTTCAGCATGTAAGAGAGAGCTTTTAAGTGCCCCAAAATGAAAATATGAGTCTTTCTTATGGTACAAAACTCATCAAAAGTGAACAACATTATTTATATATTTAGTGGAACCAAGGGAATGCTTGTTCAACTCATCCATTTCCTTTGTTACGATATCAATCCTTTTTCTCCATGATTAGTTTAAACTTTACATCAACCCAGCCCCAAAATCTACGACTCAAGAACCCAAATTCAATCCATTTTACAAACATGAGTTGAAGCTGGAAATGGTGGGAAAATAGACCAGGAGACTATGTGAACCAAAAAAGTGACACTGCTGCAGCCATTGGACAGGTTGGATCTTAAAAAATGAATGGTTAGAGCAAATTAATTGCTTGCAAAGGCTGCATTATACTGTGTGATGGAATGAGTTGTTAGCTGAAGGGCCCGGCAATCAAGGATCGTAGTACTGTCCCACCCCATTAGAGGCATGATTTTGTGGTGATTATAGATAACGATACGCTGTGATGATTATTATAGATAATGAATGTTTTGTATTGATATAAGTGAAAAAGAAGGAGCTCTTTAGGAGAGGATTTTGATTTTTTTAGTTGATTTTCAGTTTTTATCAGGTGAATTTTCACAAAATCTTGTAAATTTTGTTGTTTATTGGGCGATTTAAGTGCAGAAATGAAATCACTTGACATAAAAACCTAAGCATCTATACTTTGTAAAATCTATCAATATTTTTACAAGTTTTGAAAATTCAGTGAATATTCATAACCAAAAACAAATAAAAACCAACCAAAAATTGAGAAGAAAATCGTCCCCTAGTTAAACAACTCGGGAGGGATGCCTAACAGTCCCTGAACTTGACACCGAAATGGATATTAATTTATTGAGGTAAATAAAGTACGAGACACTGTATTCTGTGTTGATTAGTCAAGAGTTCTTCTCCTTTCTTGTTTTATACCAGATTTCGGGGAACAGGAACCTGCTCTTGGATAGTCAATGGTAATGGTAAAATATCAATACCACGACAGTGTAAGCCAAAAGTTTTAAGTTTTATGTTTAAGTGTTGGGTAATTTTTAGAGATGGATAGATATAAGTTGTTGGAATTGTATAATCTAGATGTTAAAGAGTTGCTGGATTATAGCAAAAGTAATTTAAAAAATCCAAAACATAAAACAATTAACTAACTCATAACCAATTTTGAACCATCATCACATATGGCTATTTTTTCATGACCATCAACCTAATGTGATGCATATATTTACTAAAGTGATTTGAATAAGTTCGAAGAACTCAATCCAACTAGTTTAATTGGTTTGATGGAGATCCTATCTCTTAAAGTTGTCGAAAATGAAGAATTGAAACTCCAAGTAGTTGTGTTATATCTGTGGAGAAAAAACCTTGGCATACAAAGGCATATTAGGGGCATTGGTACATTTCTTGGAACTAGTTTTTGAAGGCTCTTTAAGCTCCCTTTGATACTTGCACTAATCTTGTGCGAAGGCTTACCAAAAGTTTTTTTTGTGGGGGGGAGGGGCGGGGGGACTAACGATTAGAGTCTAGAAAGTTTGATTAATGAGTTCTTCAAAGATTATCTTACTAGTGTCCCCAAGGAGGAGATAAAAACATAAGTTGAGGTGTATCATCTCATTAGCTTGTTGAAAGCTTTTCATCTAGATAAGCACTCACATTTGGTTGCAACAACCTAGTGCAAACCACGGGGACTTCACTTAGTGAACCTCTCACATAGCAGGTGCGATCGTGGGATATTAAAGAATACCCTTAATTTCCAGAGATATTGCCCCAAATTGTTTTTGTTGAAACCCCCTCCCAATACTTTAAACCTCCTCCCCGCCCCTTTTTATACCTCAATCCTTATAAACCGCCCTACCCACCCCCACCTTAAACCCCTCATCCCCCCCCAATACCTGCAATATATTGGTTCAATTTTTGATAATTTTAAAACCCACAATATGAACTAACATGATAGGATATTGGTCAATAAGTGAATCCCCCATGGTGCAAACAACCCAATTTTGTTCAAAGACCACACCCTACCATTATGCCACATCCACATGCTTTGTATCCTTTTAAGGTCTACAAGTTTACTCTTCCAAAAATGCTAGAATGTTAACTTTATACGTATACGTTATAATTATGATGATTTTTTTAAGCCATAAATGTAAAGAAAATATTTTTTTAGTTGTTGATATAGCACCATGTATCAATTCTAAGGCAATTTCAAAGGACAACATTGTTCTAGATCTCATGAAGCTTACACCCCCCTCTTGATGAAGTTAACACTTGGGAGCCTCCTTATGAGGAGCAACAAATTCCAATTCATGCTTTGTTTAGAGTTACATCTCCTCAAACCTTCAAGTTGGTAGGATATAAGGAGCATAGGAAGATGATTGTCCTAATGGACAACAATAGTACCCATTATTTCATCCATCATAGAGTAGAAGAAGAAACACTCTATTATGTCCATATGATGCACAATTTTCAAATTATGATAGCCAATGGGAGTACTATGGAATGCAATGGTAAGAGGAATAATGTGAAACTCCAAATGGGTGACCATCCTAAAAAATCTAACATGTTTGTCATAGAAATGGGAAAGGAACCTCTTGGCATTCACTAATAAAGAGTTGTGTGCAAAAAACTTGGGCTAGACTACATAGAAAAAAGAAATGTTGGCCATCCTTCATGCAATTGATACATGACATCCTTCACCGATTGGAATTGTTTTCAAATCAAAACATATTATTGTATTTTGAAGTACTTTTTAGAACAATGTTTGTCTCACCAGCGCAACAAAAGTGGGTCAACAATATGCGAGGCTCTGATAATGAGAACATGTAGAAGAAGGGCAAGGAAAATGCGATGGTCAATGCCTTGTCTCAAATGTGCAACAAGGATGGATTCCTGTATGCATTGTCCTTATCGGTGCCATATTGGATAATATTGGTACGCTAGGAATGATTGTTTATTTTCAAGATCATGCAACTTCTCCAAGAACTATAGGAAGATCCAACCTACTATACAGGCTATATTTTCCAAAATTACAAATTATGATATAAAAGCATATTTTTTTGGTGTAGAATTCTTTTTTAAAATTATGAGAGTTAGAGGAATTGCATCCCTCTCCCACATCAAGTCACTCTAGCTTTTAGAAAACATATGAATGGGTTAAATGTTCATTTTCTGGGGATGGCATTAAGAATGACATTTGTAACTTTGTGGTTGTTTGTGACAAGTGTCAAAGGAAAAAGGGTGAAATAGTGAAGCCACCTAGGGCATTGCACCCATAGCAATCCATCCCACAATCTAGACTAGCATTTGTATGTATTTTAGTAACCATTGGCCTACCTAAATATAAAACAAATCTATCATCATTGTGGTCATTGACTATGACCAATTTTTTGCTATATGACATGTCAAAACCCCAAATTTTCCAAAAAATTTAAATTTTTTTTAAATACATATATTTTCATTAAATACAGTCATTAACTATTTGATTAGTTCCATCTTACTAGACTCTTATCTGAATGATCTTTTGACTATTCTTATCTTTATAGAATAGTTTCTTTTCAATTACTGATTTGTTTTTCTGTTTGCGACCACAAGGTGGGATTGTCATGAAAAACTGGGCTTACTTAGCTTCCGAGCTAACGCAGAAGTTTTCCTTCTCTACAGATATACAGGTAAGATGTTTGGGTGTTGCTAACGAATTTCTAACGTACTTCAGTAAAGATTCGTTGTACAAAAATTAATTCAGTAAAAGTATATACATGCTAGTCAGATTTCTCAAGCTTATAAAGGTAAAGCTTAAACCATGATTCCTTTTAAGATCTTACTGACAGAGAAATGAATTCTACTAGTGAAGATAGCAGCTATCTTTCCTTCATGGAAGCAGGACTTAATATTCCTACGAAGTATGAAACCATTTGATGTTCATACTAAGTGTAAAATGCGATAAATATTTCTTTACTAGCTCAGTAAGTAAGACGGAAACACAAAGTCAAAGATTTAATTTTAATTGTTCATAAATTATTGGACCACACCATGATTGAAATTGCAACTGCAATTGTAAAATAATAAGGAGGTTTTAAATACCAAACTTATACTTTTCTTAAATCAAGAATTTTCAAGGTGTGTTACTTGATACAAGTCACTTTTAAAGTCTTCCTTTAGTACTTAAGGATCTGTATTGTTTTGGAATACTATTTCTATTCCATGGTCAATATTTGGATGAAATACCTTTACTTCATTCCTAGATTTATATACTCAATTATTGCTTTATGATTTTCATAACTATACTATCAAGCAAAGAAGGCTAACTCACCCAAGCTACCTATCATATAATGACTCTTATAATATCTTTTATAACCTTCGAGCTTGAATTTCATAAAAGACTAATTGTCACAAAAATGATTCTATGAATATTAATAGGATTGTTATTTTACAAACAAGGAATGATCATAAGGTCAAGAGTAAAACCATCATCATGATCAATTGATCACTTCATTTGATTATTACAATTCTATAGACTTTATATTATTATTCCCTTTACCTTCATTTGTGAACTAGGACAATAGATAATATAGAAAATAGGTTTATAAACAAGCTACGCCATGGTAAACTATTATTTTCCTTTTGTTCTTATGTTTCATTAACATACAATACAATCCTCATACATAAATGTGTTAGACCAAAAGATAAGCAAGTTCTACATTATAATGTTTTCTAAACATCACTCTAATGTTTACATGGTTGATTTTATAATGCAGGTGGTTGACTAAGGTATAACGAACCTCGTGGAATCCCCACGATATGATTTGGTTTAAAAAATCATTGGAGATCTTGTTCGTGGAACTATAATGTTCCTACCCACTGCATGCCAATTATTAAAAGGGCTACGTGGGCTCTTCCCAGCCATGCACTGACATTTAAAAAGGTTTGACTCAAACCCTAGTCGTCATTCCTCCACTGCCTTCGGGCCTCCAGCCGCTCTGCAAAACCTCCTGGTCTGTTCCGCTGCTTGCACTATCTGCTAGCAGTCCCTATGCTGGTTCAGCTCCTCGTGGGCTCATCTACTGCGTTGTGAGGAAGATACTGTGTCGAATAGCTTGTTGTTAGATGTTGAGCAGCGTCGATTCTCTTAGGGTTTTCTCCATTGGTACCCATTGCCCAAATTCTTTACTATGTAGGTCATCGTCTTAACTTGTACTGTGAATCGTCCTCCATCGTGACAGGTTTCTTATTGCTCCAGCGAGCTCCTTCTCTTCTGCGGTAAATGAAGGGTTTACCTTTCCTCCTGCTGGTGGTTGTCTTGCTGTTCTTCAGTGGGCATATATCTGTTAGACTCTAAGGTAAGATATAGGGTTTTTTCCCTTCGTTTTCTTTTCAAAGAAAATGCTTAAACAAACAACAGTTTTTGGCAAGATTTTTAATATTATTTTTATCCTTGTTATAGGGTTGGTCTTCTCCTCTTAGCGTGGAAGATGTGAGACTTCAATAGCTGGCTACTCCCTGTAAGCCTGGTTTTTATCCATGGCGTTCTCCTCCTTGCTGGTCCTTTAGGGCAGTCGTGGTTTTGGCTTCGTGGTGTGTAACCCTCGCGGTTACTTAGGTTCAGTTAGTGAACCTAAACGCTGTTAAAAGAGTTTTCAACTCTTCACTTAGCATGGGGTCTTGGCTGAAGCCGAGACTGTGGTTTTTGGGTCTTTATTTGATTACTGTGTAAAGCATTCATATATATATATACTGTTTGTACAGGCTGTAAGCTTTATTTTGTAAATTATATTGGTAGCCGTGAGGCATAAAGGAGATAAAACTCCTTCCTCAGTACATATTTTAAATTTTGACAGGGTTTACCCTGAACTTGGAGCTATAAGTTGTCCATACAATTTTTCTTGAATTAATATTTTGTTACTGTACAGTTTTGGAATAATATAATGTAAACTCGGCTTATTGAGCCTACCTAAGTTCGATACTTTCGATTCCTGTAAATTTGATAAATACCTAATTTACTCTTTGTAAATTATTTATGGTATTAGCTGGTAGGGTTTTTCCTGTATATTAATAATATATTGGGTTAATTGTTTACTCAAAGAATTTTTATAATTTGTTATAATGGTTATACTTTGTAAATTATAAAGTCTGAATGTTTTAATGACATTCTTTAAGTCACTGACAGTGTAACCTTGGTCACAGGTTTTATATTAAGTTTATGTTCATCAATAATAGGTTTAAGCATTACTGTGATTTCCAAATAATAGTATTTCTATACAGTAGATAATAAAGAAGTTATTATTACTCATTATAATAGCAAAGTTACCTTACCTGGAATGCTTATTACTTTTAATGCTAACTCTGTTTAGGTTCTTTTATAAGTATAATTGGAAATAATAATTTGTTCTCTGTTAAAAAAAAAAACCTATTGTTAATGTATTCTCAAAACTTACTGTTAATTACACTGCTCTTCTGCAAATATGAGGGTTTTTCAAATATGTTTTATATAAAATAGTAAAGCTCGAAATTGAGCATTATGTACTTGATTTAAACCTTGACTTACTAATTATTAAGAAATTGTAAGTATTAACATATAGTTTATACCCTTAATTTTATATAGGGTTTTTATATTCTTATTTTATTGCAATAATATTCTTAAGTACTATTTATTTACCTCGTAGTACAGGAAGTATAATTAATTCCAATTTGTAATTAATATAATAAGTACATTACCTTAAGTTGAACAATGATAATACTCCTATAATGTATGTAATAGAAATTTATTGTTATTAATATAGATAAGATATTATCTCTCCTGAGAGTACCAATGTTTCCATTGTTAATATCCAGTTTATTCTATAGCATTCTGTTATTTAGTTCTTGTGCAAATTATGCTAAACACTAGATAAAGTTCTGTAAATATTTAATTTATCTGTTTAGTTATGATATCTGTATATATACAAAAAAAATCAAATAGTACTAGTTAGAATCTATCTCATATAATTATATATATAGCAACCTTCATTTGCAATCTAATAAAAAAAAAATAGGATAACAGCTCTGGAACTGTTCGAGCTCAGTCAAAAAAAAATGAAAAGGAAGAATAAGTAATGAAAAGACTACATCACCGAAACATACATACAGTCTAACACAGCTTGGTTTAACTGTAGATTCTAATAATATTTAATTACTCTTACTTTCAGTAATGTCTTTTCAGCATATAGAAGTTAAATTCTTTAAATTGGAAGAAAGCAGTTGTAAGGTTTAAACCGCGGGTATACCTTTCTTTAGTGCAACTATTATATTCTTTTATCTGTTCTTTACAAGGATTATAATTGCTAAGAGTAAAATACTATACAAGGGAACAATTTTATCTATAAGTACATGCTACTGTCAATACAAATATTTCTGCTGATGATAGGTAAAGAAACAATCTCCTATTCTACAATTTCATCATACCATCCTTTTTTAATTCTATGCCTATGCTATAGTACGGTCTGGTAAACCCAGATGTGGAAAAACACAGTGGGTCTTTATTCTTCATCAAAATATTCTATTACTGATAATTAAAAACATTTACATCACTAAACCAGTTAAATCTTTATATCATAACTACAAACATAACATTCAACCATTCACAGTTATTAAAACAAAGACAGTTAAGTGACAGAACCTGCTTAAAACTTGGACAACAACAGCAATGGGAGGTCGTTCCTCCCTACCAACTCCTGGAGAGCGCTCAAACAGCGACTCCTATGGACCCCCGAGCTTGCTCTGGTCTCCCTGGCTGGAACTAAGTGCAGCAATAGTCAATACCAGTCTTCAAACTCAGTATCAATCTGAACTTATCAGTAAGTTCTCCCAGCTAACAAGCTGTAATAAACCAAGTTACTGCAACATTCCTCTCAGAACAAATTCCTTACTATTTTTCCCTTTTTCCCCAAATGAATTTCCTGAATAGCATTCCACCTGAATGTTTCTTCTCTGGAAAATATCTGAGCAACCCCAGCTCTATTCATTGGGTACTTTTAAAAGATTTCCTAGGTCTTTTTGGGTTAGTTGTCATTTAATGAGCCACCTGCTCTGATCCCACTTTCTTGGGGGATCATGACCCCAAATATAGGGAAGTTTCCACCTGCAACTTAGGAAGTGTTTGAGGATGCTGCCACTTGTCTTTTGCCCTCCACCTAGTTCCATCCACCAGTTTGACTAGTAACCTCTTTTTAACAGCTCTCCCATGCTGTTGTCTCCACAATTTATTTATTAATAATAAAATATTCTGAATTACATTCCACTTCTGTTGACTCTGCTGAGTCATCAGTTCCTACTTAGCATTAAATTTAACACAATGTCTCAAGAATATAATTAAAACAATTAACATTATTTTACAAATTTGGGGTATGTGACATGACACCTATTTAATCCATCCACTATTGTGCAAGTCTTCAAGGATAATTTTTTAAACCACATGGAATACCTAATTCAATTTTGACATATTGCAATCTTACATTCACCAATAAATTTTGGTAGGAATTATTTAAACTATAGGGTGCACCCAATTGAAAATGAGATCATCAAGTCATCACCCCCTAAAACATATGTGGTCAATAAGTGACTAGAAATGTTTTTGAGATGTTTTGTATTAGGCTTACAATTCTGGTGGGTCCAATGGTTACCCCTTTTAGAATGGCGGTATAATACCAATTATCATGGAGCTACCAAAATGTTACCATATGAGGTAAACAAAATGCCCCATTTGTGGCCTTGTATTGGCTAGGCATATGTAAGATTTAGCAAGTGGATCTCACTCTTACTACAAGAGCTAACATTCTTCATAGAGTTAAGAACAATTTTGTCTTGGCTCAAAATAGAATGAAGAAACAAGCAAATTAGCATTGCTAGAGTGTCACCTTGAATAAGGGGATCAAGTGTTTCTTCATCTCCAACCCTATAAGCAAACATTTCTCAAGGAAATTAGCCACAAGATACTAGAATTCATGTTATATGACTTCTATTAGACCCTCAAATGAATTGAAGAAGTTGTATACACACTCCAAGATCCACACGTATTCTATGCGTCATGTTTCAATAAAGTGGTTAGGCCAAATTTTTGCATTTAGACCATCTTCCTTCAACTTGATGAAGAGGGTTCCATTTGGTTATAGCTTGTGAAAGTGTTGACCAAATAAGAGTGTCAAATGTGTTGGTTCATTATTAAGGAAGCATTGATACAATGGAAAGATCCATAGGTTGAAGCTGTACACTAGATCTAAATGTGAGTTTACAACATTTTCCATGGATTCTTTAACCCCAAGGGAAATGCTACTTTTTAAGGGGGTTGGGGAGCATGGTAAGGTATTTCCATAACTTTCCTAGTTATAGGTACTTAGGATTTAATTGATTTGTGATGGCCATCCTAGTTGAATGAGTAAAGGACCATCCTTCTGAAATAAAACTAACTAGGTAGTTGATACTCATCAATACATGTGGTCTAGTCATTAATTTTGGGGCCACTTATGGTCAAGGTTTGGGTAGTGAGAAACTATTTATAAAATTTAAAAGTTTTTTTTTGGCTCCTAATCTAGGTCTATTTACCAGCTTTACTTACACCTTGGAATATAGTATTTATCCGAATTATAATATATTATGTGTTAAGGTTATGCCATTATAACGAGGTTATCGATTATTACACTATATATGTATTCTAGTTGTGAATACATGATTAGCTTTGGGACTTTTTTTGCAACTTCTTCTTATTTTATGTATTTTATCTTTTTCAGTTGGTGTTAGAACTACATATGATACATGTGGCCCTCAATGTTGAATAGAGTGGTGTTTGAAGAATAGGTGTTGTGTTGATACTCAATTGTGGATGAAGATAAGATTGTGGCAACAAATTGCATCTTCCTCCAAAATCTGAGATATAGATAATGTTTAATGTTTGAAATCTATGTATAGAATATAACTACTATGGTCAATCTTCAACCATATGAGATCAGCAAATTCTTGATTCGTTTGTAAATGCCCCCTTCAAATCCTAAATGCTACACATACACAAAGTACATTAGATTTCCACTATCAATCAAGCCAAGTCATCAAATAAAGAACTACTATAAAATAACATGTAAAGGATATAATAGAAAATCAATCTACAACTTGTACAAATCCACTAAAATCGAGTTGTAGTTGAGTGTTCAATCTTCAAGATCTAAACCAGTTTCTACAACAATACTCATTCTGAAATATTTTGGAATAGAATTCAATAAATGAATATTTAACTATAATTCAAAATGATAAATGAAATCAACTACATAAAATAAATAAGGACACATGAAATGAAACAAAAGATCACCATGTTCTCATGAAGTGATCTCTTTCTCCCAAGAATCAAGGCAACAAATTAATCCACAACATCATAAAATTATATCAAATCAATAGTATAAAATTACAATTTATATAGAGAAAAATCTCAAGAAGTTTTATTCTTTTCCATCATAATATAGACATATCCTCAAGAGTCCTCTGCTTAGAAGGGAGACAACACTCTTTTCTATACATGAACTTGTTTTGAAATTGAAATAACAAACATTAAATTCAGATCCAAAAAATTCTCATATGGTTACAACATCTTGTTTAAAAATCAATTCATAAATATCTCCAAAATCCTTGCTAACAAATCTTATCAAGACCTCTAAGGTTCAATTGAATGATGAAACCCAAACCATAGAAAATTATTATTGGCTGAAGCGGAAATTTGAGTTTGACCATATGGATTTGGAGCCAGAGCAAACACTTCACAATTACAAGAACTCCTTGTTCTTGTAATCACCAACAAGATAACCCAGTTTTGAAAGGTAAGTGGAAGTATGTCCTTTTTCAAATCTTTATTCATAAATTCACATAAAATACTAAAATAAATTCCATGAAAAATACCTTGATCATAATCCCACATATAACCATCAAAATGGAATAAAACATGGTTACAAGTAAGTGAAAAAAGATTAAAATTAAGGGGAAAAGGATATGAAAAGATTGCTATTTTGCTACTCAACATCTCCTCCCAAATGAATATGTTGAATGTCCTCGTGCAACCTTGTATCTCAATGCAACTAAATCATCATGAACTTATGTGATTAGGTCTCCCTCCTAAAAATTAGACAGTGAGTTTTTTCTATTTGATTCAGAAGTTATCTCCCTAAAACCCTGAAAACAAAACACTATTAGAAATTCTTAAGTTACAATTGAGCTTCCTATCGTTGGTACTTGTGTAACAACAAAAATTTTGTAAGTGTTGGTTCTTGTGTAGTAGCACTTACCGCTCTGAAATTGTTCTCATCTACTGCAACAAGAGATCTCACCCTTTCTCTATGGCTTTAACATGAGTACAAAAAAACAATCACTAATGTAATTATAAGCTGTTGAGTATTGAGTATTTTCTTGGACATAACAACAAAAGAACAATCATTCATAGTAGCAACAATGGTGATGATATAGTATGTAACACCCCGGTTTTGACCCCATGGTATTAAATTGCATATGATGTAAATATTGTATTAAATCATGGTGTGGAGCTCAAGGCAAAGGCCCCACCATGGATTTAGTGTCTTATGTATCAATGATTAAAATCGATGCCGATGGTTTATGTACTAGCCAAGCACAATGTGTTTGAGACACCATGTAAAATGATACATTAATAAAATACCATGACTAGCTACGCACCATAACGTTAAAGAGATGGGGGCATGGTTTCACAAGGAATAGGGAGGGGGAATTATTCAAACCTTTGATCCTATGGGAAAAAGGCCAAATGTCAAAGGGGAAAACCCATCAAGTTGTCAACCACCTTTTTTGTCTTTTATGCCCAGTCATCTAAAATTGGTGAAGGAAGTTATTTCCTTGGGATGGGAAAGGTATGGAGATCAAATTCGAATTTTGGGAGTTACCCATTTTTGGAAGAAAAAAAAACGTTTTTTTGTATTCTTGGGCAAGTAAATGCTAGGAAAGCAATTCCCAAGCCATCATTCTCCCATGCATTTGCTTCCTCACGTAACTGGAGATAGTTGGGGGCATTCTCCCTCACATTTTTGTTGTTACCTTCATTTTTTCCCATGGCTGGAAATTCGATTTGGGCAATGCTCAATGGTTGGGATCCTCCCTAGGTGTTTTTCCTGTGGTTTTCCTCATTGTCTCAGTTGGGAAATCTCATTTTTGTTTTGTTTAGTGAATGTGCAATAGTGATTCACGTTTTGGGGTTTCAAGAGGTTGTTTTCGGTCTTCCTCAGGCAGTTGAGCGTGTTGGGCGTTTCCCCATGATTTCTTGATGTTTTCCTCACTGTTCCATGCCCATAATTTTGTTTTTGTGTTTCTCAGTGGTTAGGGAACCAAGATATCCTATTTTGGGTGTCAATGATGGTTGTTTTTGCTCTGGCAATGCTCATAGACGTTTTCTGAGATCAGATTTCAATTTGGGGGTTTGTGGTGGCCAAATCTACATAAGAACGTTTCCTAAAAGCGTATTTGATGTTCCAGGGTGTTGTTCCCCTTCATTTTGGTTTCCCATAAATGTTTTGCTCATATCCAGTCGTTGTGTGTGGATGTGTTTTGATTAATTGGTTGACTGTGTGTTTGCTATAAAGTGTTTGCTTGGCTGAGTAAGTCCAAGAGACCCGTCTGTTAGAGGGTATGACAGTGTTTTGGGTGTGATTGTTGGCTTGGTTGAGTAAGTCCAAGGAAACCTTATGCTATTGGCTTGTTCCCCTAGTAGCCTGGTAAACCCAAATGTATTTTTGGCTTGGATGGGTTTGATATGTATTTGGCTATGTGTATGAGTCTGTTGTTCCTTAGTTCCTTGTGGAATCATGCCCAGCTCGAGGGTGGCAGTGGTGCTGAGAGATTGATGAGCACACTGGGCTATGGTTGGGTGGAATGTTGCAGCGACGTAGCTAGTTGTGGGACAACGTAATTACAAGATAAGGGGCTATTGTGCCCGATTGGAAGCAGCAGTGCATTGGTCGTCTCCTCTCCATCCTCGGTATGAGGGGTGGGGATGTGACAGTGTGGCATCAAAGCTCAAGGTTGCAACATTGGGCCTCTATGGTCCATGAAAAGAAGTTAACAGAGGCTAGAAGCAACCTCCATGTGTGTTTAGCAGACAAGAGAAATGTTTAAAAATTTCTCTAAGTGTGAAAATTCTTCGTTGACAACTAAGATAACCGAAGTGAGCCGACAATAGCAGATGAATTTTCTGAATCGAGCCGCAATGGCGGCTATGATTGCCTGATTCTTATCGATAGAGCGGATGGGTTTTACCGTTTGATCCGCAACGACGACTGTAATTTCATGATAGAGCTGCAATGGTGGCGAGGTTTTCTAGAGAGGAGCCGCTGCAGCGGCAAAGAAAGGAAGATAGAGCTGACGTGTAGCGGCGGAGAAAATATGAACATCGAGCCGCTACGTCGAATGAAAGATGAACATCGAGCTGCTACGGCGGATGGAAGAAGAAGATGAAAGGAAAATTTGAATTTTTTTTCCTAAGTATGGGAAATCAGCTGGAAGACAAAGAATATTTTGCAACAGTGGGTGGAAACCGAAATTCGATCCGCCATGGCAGCAGGTGGAAAAAGATGTTGAAGCCGACAACAATGGACAGAAAAAGAATTTTGAGCCACAACGATGCCGGGCGAAAAAAGAAGACAGAATCGCAACGGTGGTTGTGTTGGCTGAAAGCAAGCCGCAATAGCGGAGGGTCCGTAGTGGGTGAAAACAAAAAATATTTTCGACGATGCAACGGATGGAAAATGAAAATGTATCTGCCACGGCAAGTAAAGACTTCAGAAGTCTTTTGCAATGGCGGAAGGCCCGCAGTGGGTGAGAAATCCAAAATCTTCTGGTGCAGCGACGACGAAAAATTGTAGGAAACCTAAAGAAGGTTCCGACGCAGTGGAAGGTAAAGAAAGATGGAGCCAATACATCGGTTGAGTTTCACCGATTGGAGGAAAAATGAAATTTTTGCCGAAATAGGGATTTTTCAGCAGGCTTTTCAGTGGGATTTCAGGGGCCAGAAAGATGGAAAAAAATGGCAACGAATCTATGCGCCAGATTGTGCAAAATCCAATGTTTCACACAAAAAAATGAGGACGTTGCCCTCGACCCGTCCTGCAGTGGCGTAGGGAAGCCACAAGGGGGAAATCCCCCTTGACCCCTGTCATCCCCTTGAGACAATCAATTGAATATGATAAGAAGATGAAGGAAGGAAAAGAAATGTACAAGGTCATTTCTATAAAGCAGAACATCATTCTGTTATAGATGAAGGGACACCATATGACATTGGTATTGAAGTACATAGGATGGATGCCTTGAGCAAAGGCATAATTGAACCATTGACAGGGTAATATGTTCATTGTTGTGAGAAGAACATAACCTCATCTTAGAAAAGATGGTACAAAAGAAGGAATAGCTAAACGCGTCATGAAATCTTGGGAGGGTTCAGATCAGTAGAGGAATGTGTTGTTAACAAGGTCAATGGGAGATAAGAAAATCAATGTTTTAACATTAATGGATTGTGTACATCTATAGGAATAACCTATGCTGGACCTTGTAAGGTTGTGCCATAAGTAAATAAAGAAGCAGAAAGGTATCCATGTATCCTTGGCATGGACTAAATCCAGAAGTTATTATAAATTCAAAGATGAGATGACATGGTCTCGTGGAGATAGATAGGGGATGACACTTGCATATCAATAATAAAATTGTTGAACAGACTATTTCTATTTTGATTGATCTTGGATCGATTCCCAGCTATATGGCCCCTAGATTTGTTGAGATGTGCGCTTTGAAGAAGCCAAAGCCTAGAAGGTCATGGTTAGTACAACTAGCCACTAGAACCAAGGAAAAGGTCAGTGAGGTGGTAAGGGAATGTCCATTGGCTAAGAATGGTCAGGTCACTTATGAAGATTTGAATGTTCTCCCACCTAGTTCTTATGACATTCTGATTGGAATGGACTGGTTAGAAGCACATAGAGCAAAGCTTGATTGTTACAACAAGACTTTTGAAGTGCTTGGATGAAGAAGCAACCTAAAGGTTCTGAAAGTCATTCCATAAGTGATCTCTGGAAGGAAGTATTTAGCATTGCAGCTGACGAATTTCTATGGGAAAGGTTGCAAAGTTTGTGCAGTTCATGTCTTGGAGGTAGCAAAGAATGATACTCTTAGTTGGGAGGGATTTCATATGTTATGAGAATTCGGAAATTTTTTCCTGATGAAGTTCCTTGGCTTCCTCCAAAGAGGGACGTTGATCTCACAAGTTGAATTCGTGGCAATCGGATGCACCAATGTTCAAGACACCCTACAGGGTGAGTACACCTAACTTTCTAGAGCTGGTAATACAACTTCATGAATTGTGGGAAAAGAAGTATGTCAGGCCAAGTGTGTTCCAGTGGGGAGCACCAGTTTGGTTTAAGAAAGAGAATGATGATACACTCTGATTGTGTATTGGTTCAGACGGTTGAATAGGGTGGTCACTGCGAATAACAAGTATCCTTTTCCTAGGATCAATGACCTCTTTGATCAAGTGAGAGGATCAAAAGGTGTTTTCCAAGATTGACTTGGGGTCTGGTGAACAGCAAGTAAGGATCAAGGAGGAAGATGTTCATCAGACAACCTTAAGGGAAAGGTATGGTTCTTATGAGTTGTAGTGGTACCATTTGGTTTCACAAATGCACCAGCTACATTCATGTGCCTCATGAATAATGTTTTAAGTAAGTATCTGGACAGGTTTGTTCTTGTTTCCCTTGATGACATTCTTATCAGGAAGCATAAGTTGTATGCATGGTTGAGCAACTATGAATTCTATGAAGATAGAATTCATCATTTGGGTCACATTATTTCAGATAAAGGAATATCTGGAGACCCTAAAAAGATTGACGCCATGATGAATTGGCCTGCTCCAAGAAAGTTAACAGATATAAGATCTTTTGTGGGACTTGCAGGGTATTATAGGAAGCTCACTCAAGAAGATTCTACAGGAAAAGTGGAACCTATGTATAGGCTGAGGAAGCCTGAATGTGAACTTGTAGTTCCATGAGGAAATGTCCCTTGTGTGTATGGACATACATATGAGGACTTCCTGAAGACTTAGGTAGAATGACCTGAGCAGAGCATCATGGTTGTGCCCAATGAAACCCAGGGCAGGAAGTTACCAGGTGCCATGAGAAGGATCTCATGACTGAAAGCAGGTTTTGAAACTTTAGATTGCAAGTTTTTCTGTTGATTATGGGAGACTGTGATCTCCTGTGATGGTTTTGGAATCACGCTAACCATGAATATGCTTGTCTTGCATTGCTTGATGTCTGAAGTTTCCTATTGCTAACTATGATTGTTTGGCCGATTTAAAATTGTGTCAGGATGACATGTACGTAAATGTCCAGGTTATGGGCAGTGTGTGTAAGTAAGGGATAAGTACTCCCACTTGCAAAAGCCAAATAATATGAGGATGGCCTCAGGGTTGCAAAAATATGATTTTCTGAAGAAAGCAGGATTGGGAAGTCAGATTTTTATTTGACTATCAATGTTACTTATTGTTTGATATTGGGAAATCATGTATGCATGAAATAGATTTGAAAATCGATGATTAAATTTTATGATGTCATCTCATGTGAACTGCATGCTTGTATGTAACGCATGTGAGATGATGAAAGTGCGCCCTTGGAGTACATAGCTTCTCGAAAGGATGTGTATGGGATACAGAGCTCCTCGAAAGGATGTACTAGGTGTACATGGCTCCTCGAAAGGATGTAATGAGTGTACATAGCTTCTCGGAGGAATGTGTTGGAATAGGTTTGAAAACCTATGATTGCAATTATTTTTATGATGACATCTCATATAAACTACATGCTTGTATGTAACGCAGGTGAGATGATGGAAATATGTATTAGATGTACATGGTTCCTCGGAGGGATGTACGGGGTGTACATAGCTTCTCGAAGGAATGTGTTTGGAATAGGTTTGGAAACCTATGATTGAAATTATTTTTATAATGACATCTGATGAAAACTGCATGTCTATATGTAACGCAGGTGAGATGATGCAAACATGTACATGGAGTACATGGATCCTCTTGAAGGATGTACTTGGGTACATAGCTTCTCCCCCCTGCCAGCTAGGAACCAATATGCATCACTGGGGATTCCCAGGGTGTAAGACATCTGGTTAGACTTCTTTTTGCACACATTCATGCTGTAAGGGGACTGTCACGAGAGTGGGGGCTTCGTGAAGAGAATAACCCCTAGGTATTATGATGTTTGGAAAGGAAGCGCCTGAGCATTGGTAAGCACTTGGAGGAGGTGTTGGGCCCTTAAGCTAGAGTTGTTATTTAGCACCCAGGAAGGTGTTAGGTTCCTAAGCGGGGCTAAAAGAATCCTGGTTGAAGAGATGCTATACAGATAAGTATTTGGTTTACCTATCAAACTTTTGATTGATGTTAATTTTCTGTAAATATACATGAGCATATGATGCTGCCATGATTTTAAAAATCTATTATAGATTGCATTCTATAGAAATGAATCTGACATATGAATTGCATCTGTTGTGGTGTTTGGAAAAGAAGCACCTGAGCTTGGTAAGCACCAAGAGGTGGTCCAGGCTCTTGAACATAACTGCTATTGAAGCACCCAAAGAGGTGTCCGACTCAAGAACAGAGTTGTCCGACCTCGGTTGAGGGGTATTTTCAGGTAATATGAGGCTTGCAGAAATTTGGATACCTTTTAATGCACACCCTAGAAAGCACCGAAATGGTGGGTACGCTCGAGGGACTGTAGTGCAAAGAAGAGGTACCATCCTTGTGTGGGGTGGGGTAGGTTTTGTTGGTGCCACGGTTGTATAGAGCCAAGCCGGACACTTGTGGAACCAAAGAAGATACTTAGGCAGACAAGTATTTGATCCTTGTCAATTTTATGTCAATATACATGTGCATGTGATTCATATATGATTCTAGAAAATCTTGTGAATACTAACATGGTAATTGATTCATTGCTTGGGGGCTGGAGCATAGGGATTGTTGATCGTTAAATACATCAGAAATGTTCCAAGCTGAGGAGAAGGATTCTCCAAGACCAGAAGCAGATCCTGTGGTGTGTGCTGATGCATGCAAGCAAGGACTTGAACGAGTTCTAGATCGTGCCATTGGACCGATAAAGGTGCAGAGGAAGCACTGCAGTCTTGAAGAGGCTACGTGGGAGCTGAAGGATTCCATGCGATTGGAACTTTGTTCAAATCTGCGGGGCACTGAGGGTGGTGCTATATAGCATTTTTGTTCGATATTGTAAAGCACCGAGGACAGTGCTATTGAAGGGGGAGGGGTATGTAACACCCCGGTTTTGACCCCATGGTATTAAATTGCATATGATGTAAATATTGTATTAAATCATGGTGTGGAGCTCAAGGAAAAGGCCCCATGATGGATTTAGTGTCTTATGTATCGGCGATTAAAATCGATGCTGATGGTTTATGTGCTATCCAGGCACAATGTGTTTGAGACACCATGTAAAATGCTACATTAATAAAATACCATGACTAGCTACGCGTTGCAACGTTAAAGAGATGGGGGCATGGTTTCACAAGGAATAGGGAGGGGAAATTATTCAAACCTTTGATCCTATGGGAAAATGGCCAAATGTCAAAGGGGAAAACCCATCAAGTTGTCAACCACCCTTTTTGTCTTTTATGCCCAGTCATCTAAAATTGGTGAAGGAAGTTATTGCCTTGGGATGGGAAAGGTATGGAGGTCAAATTCGAATTTGGGGAGTTACCCATTTTTGGAAAAAACGTTTTTTTGGCTTCTTGGGCAAGTAAATGTTGGGAAATGCTTTCCCAAGCCATCATTCTCCCATGCATTTGCTTCCTCACGCAGCTGGAGATAGTTGGGGGCATTCTCCCTCACGTTTTTGTTGTTACCTTCATTTTTTCCCATGGTTGGGAATTCGATTTGGGCAATGCTCAGTGGCTAGGATCCTCCCTGAGCATTTTTGTTGTGGTTTCCCTCATTGTCGTAGCTGGGAAATCCCGTTTTTGTTTTTTTCAGTGAATGTGCAGCAATGATTCACGTTTTGGAGGTTTCAAGAGGTCGTTTTTGGTCTTCCTCAGGCAGCTGAGCTTGTTGGGCGTTTTCCCCATGATTTCTTGATGTTTTCCTCAATGTTCCATTCCCATAATTTCATTTTTTTGTTTCTGAGTGGTTAGGAACCAAGATCTCCTGTTTTGGGTGTGAATGATGGTCGTTTTTTCTCCAGGAATGCTTAGAGACATTTTCTGAGATCAAATTTTGATTTGGGGGTTTGTGGTGGTCGAATCTGCACAAGAACGTTTCCTAAAAGCGTATTTAATGGTCCAGGGTGTTGTTCCCCTCATCCATTTCGTTTTGGTTTCCCATAAACGTTTTGCTCATATCCAACCGTTGTGTGTGGCTGTGTTTTGATTAATTGGTTGACTGTGTGTTTGATGCAAACTGTTTGCTTGGCTGAATAAGTCCAAGAGACCCATCTGCTAGAGGGTATGACATTGTTTTGGGTGTGATTGTTGGCTTGGTTGAGTAAGTCCAAGGAACCCTTATGCTATTGGCTTGTTCCCCTAGTAGCCTAGTAAACCCAAATGCATTTTTGGCTTGGCTGGGTTTGATATGTATTTGGCTATGTGTATGACCCTGTTGTTCCTTAGTTCCTTGTGGACTCGTGCCTAGCTTGGGGTTTGCAATGGTGCTGACAGATTGATGAGCACACTGGCCTATGGTTGGGTGGAACGTTGCAGCGACATAGCTAGTTGCGAGACAACATAATTACAAGATAAGGGGCTATTTTGCCCGATTGACAGCAGCAGTGTGTTGTTCGCGTCCTCTCCATCCTCGGTATGAGGGGTGGGGACGTGACATAGTAATTGTTTTTCACAGTTCCATAATCCAATATTTGTGCATGAAAACAACAGAAAGATCATAAACTTGAAAAACAGAAAGATCATAAACTTGAAAAGTAAACCTTGTATCTGTATCCATAATGATAACCCAATAGTTTTTGCAAGAGACCATACAAATGATAGGTGTAAGCCAAACTCTCGACCATTTGCACTCGAAATCTGGTGATTTTTTTAGCCAAAATCTGGTGAAAATTGTTCAAATGGTAGTTTTCAATGATTGGAATTGTATAATCTGGGTGCCCCATGCGTAATTGAGGGTCCTGAATCCATTTCTGCAATAAAAATTGCAATTTCAATACTGAAAATCTCATTTTCAACAACAAATCGTGTTGCCGAATTCCGGCTAAACTTGTCGTGAAAGGTGCAAATAGTCTAGAGTTTAGCCAACTCCCAAATGATATACAACCCATCTTTAACATCAACAATCTCATTGAATAGTATGCAAATTTCATCCCGCTCTATGTCAACTTCTAGTATAGCTTTCATTGCTAACTAAAATTTCACTAGGTGACATAATTTATAAAAGGTTGCCAAGGGCCTGAAAATTAGTAGATTTATACTAAATGCCATTCTAGGTATCGGTGAATTTTAGTGAGTTTTTATTTTATTTATAGTGATGATTCTTCCCACAAAAAATCAGAGGTGCGATTTTCAAGTTGGGAGAAAAGAATTTTCTGCACTTTATAAAAAAGCAGGTTGCTGTTATTTTCCGCGTTTTATAAAAAACAATGCTCCTTGAATTCCATCTTGACTCTGACTTAGATTAAGAATACTTATCATTTGAGGGACCTTGCTTTCTTAGCACTACTATTCTCAACATATGGATCTTGATATGTGTGCTAGCTAAAGCGGCCATACTATGGCCCCTTAGTTCTAATTGGAGGAAATATGCACTAAGTTGATGAACCAATGCAATCAAATATTTTACAATAAGATTAAGAATACTTATCATTTGAGGGACCGTGCTTTCTTAGTACTACTATTCCCAACATATGGATCTTGATATCTGTGCTAGCTAGAGCGGCCATACTATGGCCCCTTAGTTCCAATTGGAGGAAATATGCACTAAGTTGATGAACCAATGCCATCAAATATTTTACAATAATAGCTCACGTAGATACTTCAGAGCTTCATGGGTAACGAGTAATGTATCCATTAATCTCTCAATAAGAATGCTTATGGCCTTCTCAATAAATGGTTTAGCGCCAGAATAACCCTCGTCATACTCAACAACCAAGGGATGCAATAACTCTACAGCTGCATCACGCACACCTTTCATCAGTTACATGCTTCTACAAGACTCCCATTATTATTGGTTGAAATATACTATGAGTGGGCCTAATGGTTAAGAGCATGTGTTTCCTCTTAGGAGGTCACGGATTCAAATCCAGAGGGGGGTAGTGTATGTACACCTCTGTAGACTTTAGTAGTTAAATCACTGCGTAGAGGGGGGTCCCTTGTCCCACAAACAAGGGGGTCTCATACACCAATTTGGTGTCTCGCTTGGCAGTGACCTTAAAAATAGATTATTATTATTATTATTATTATTGGTCGTCGATCTACAAACTTCTTGTTTCCAAATTACATAATGGTTCCACAAAAACGTGCCCTAATGTTGCCACAGACATGTTGCTGAGTCCTCTAAAATACTATGTCACCCACAAGCTCAAATACCAACAAAACATGATGAGCTAAAATATGTCCAAGACTACCAAAAATGGTTCATATATTGTTGCTAAAAGTACCACCAACAATGGTTCATATATTGTTGCTAAAAGTACCATAAAGATGAGTTCATATATTGTCCCATATAATCACTGGATTTGCATGCCTCGACACCTTAAAAAATTTCATGGCAATCTTCAAGGCTCCTCGAAGTCACCTTAATACTGTCTAGAGCAGTGAATCATCTTCAATTTATGTCAACTTTAGTCCTAAAAGATGTTTCAGAGTCCTCCTTCAAACTGCCACGATTAGAGCATTGTATTGTTGATCAAAAGAGGGTTGAAACATCCATCTAGTACTTGGAACATCCTCCAACTCTTGGATTTTAATTGTGCCTTGTGCTGCTAGGAGATCCAATGGTTGTTACAGGTTTTTGAACATCTTGTAATAAGAAACAATAAATGATTTAGCATTGGTGATGTGGTGATGGGACTTGTCTTCTCATCGACGGTGATCTTCACTTGGTCTTCACATCAATTCTTCATTTGTCTTGATATTTATCCATCTAAAAAGACTTTGGTGTTGTTGTTGGACAATAGTTGGAACTCTCCCACAACAAGCTCCTATGAACTTGAACTCAAACATGGCTTAGTCAAGGACTCAACATCACACGATGTTTCACTTGCTTGGTTGGAATGTCTAGATGACATGCCTTTTTCATACAAAAAATTGTCTTGAAGGATTACTCATTCATGAATTAACCTTTTGGATCCATATGAGACCTGTAAAAATTAGCACGTATCTACAATAAAGTGTGAGATTGTGGAAGGAAAGAGATGGTTTGGCTTTATATATATATATATATATATATATATATATATAGCTCTTCCTCCTTTTGTTGATTTTCCTACCAGTGCATTAATAGTTTAAGTGATTCTTACTGCACCATGAAAGCTAATTAGAATCTCTAATTTGTTTCGTGCATTCAATATGACCTTATACTATGCAAAACATTGCCTTTGAAATCTAGTGCAGGGACTATCGAAAATTTCCCTACTAATTCCCTTACCATGTGTTATCAAAATTAGCATAGCAAATATTTTCTAAGCTTTTAACATTTCTCCAACAATGGTGCAAAAACTAACAAGCTTTCTAGCCACTGTATTAATACTTAATATGATATTTAGACCACAACTACATTTAATTATGAAACTGGATCTTTTATGCTTGCAAGATGATGTACACTATATATGCAAGTCTAAGGAATTATTTACTTATTGATCTCTACTAGATTATGAGATAATTAAGAATTCAAATCTAATTGAAATGAAGAATCACATACTATTGTAAATAAACTAAATTAACATAGAAGAAGAAAGTATGTTAATGGAAACAAGTATGATATGTATAATTATGATTTGCAGGTTAAAAATTAATAAAAAATACTTGCTTTGACATCTAATGATAATTAAAAAAACAACTTAATTAACCAAAAGGCCCTAATTCACCTCCTTTAACTTTAACAATATATACCAACTCTTAACATATTGTTCTTTCTATCAATGTAACAAAAAAACTCATACTTTATATTTTCATTACTACAATTTTAAAAAAATCATACTTTATAATCTCCATCTTATTAGTTTGCAAATCTTTACTTCAAAATCTTAAATAAATAGTACAAAGATACACTTGATAATAATTTACCATTCCATTTATAAATCATTTTACCACTAGGCGAATAGTGCACTCTCCATATAAATATACTCAACGATAATTGACAAATACTTCTCAAACACAAATGAGAATGAATTGAGAATATATTACTTTAGCTGGAAAAAGTTTCATATATATTTGCTTTTCTCTTAATGAAAATGAAGCTAATACTTAAGCACGAAGAAATCTTATATTTATTTTGATAAAATTTATAATTTTAAGAATAATAAAAAATTATAATATATTTTATATAAGTAACTTTATATATTTAATTTAATATTTAATATTAATATTAAATTTTTTTTATACAGTTTTTTTTTAATTTATAAAATAATAATATATTAAATTTTTTTGGGGTCAATGTCAAATTTATTACTATTAAATAAATTTGCAATGTATTCATAGAAAAGGTTCCATGAGGTAATGATCAAATTTGTTTCTATCAAAGTGTCAAGTGGGAAAGTGTTCTTAAAAGAGAATTTATGAAGTAATAAACATTGAATACTGGTTAAATAGGAGAGTGTTTTTAAAAGAGAATTCATGATGAACATTGAATATTTTGGGAGAGTGTTTTTAAAAGAGAATCCATGATGAACATTGAATATTTTATAATGTTAATGCACAATGTATTATAATCATATAATTATAAATATAAATAATAGTGAATGCTTTGATTATGTATAAATTATAAATATAAATAATAGTGAATATTTTGATTCATTATTTATATTTATGTGAATAGACACTTTGATTGATTATTCATATATGTTTAAATCATTTATTATTTTATAAATTTAGAAAAATAATTAATTAAAATTAATAATGAAAAATAAATGTTAAATTAATACTATAAAAGTAAAATTTTGACTATACTATAAAAAGTAAAAGTTAAATTAAGTTTGACTATGTTATAAAAGTAAAATTAATAATATAGTCAAACTTAATTTACTTATTAAATTTAAACTTATTTGTTCTACACCATGTAATGGAAATTCCATTATTAAGATTGATTTTGGTTAAAATTTAGATATTAAAACCTAGATTTAAGATAATATCTTTCCATCATATCTATAATAAAATGTAAAATGGAGAAGTGGACAGGGTTTCAAAAGAAAGTTATTAACAGTACAAAAGTTTTAAAAAAAAACTTTTAACCAGATTTCAAGGCTATGGCATGTTATTTTCAAATTAGGTTGCTATTTTCAAATTATATTATATATGAAGCTTATACTAATCGTTTTTATCAAGTGATTTATTTTAAAGTTATTGAACATTTTTATAATAAAAAAAATTATGTACTTTATTAGTGAAAATGGTGAGATAAACCCTTATTCTCCATAGTGAAAATCGTAAAGTAATATTCTAAACAATTTTGATTATAAAAAATTGTATTCATGAAATAATATTCTAAACAATTTTAATTATAGAAATGTTTTGTGTATTTACACAATGTAATTTTATTATATAAATTAATTATTAATTTTTTTGAAAAAAAAAACAGTTTAATTGATTAATTTTAAATAAACAAATAAAATAATTTAAAAAAAAAACATTCTAAATTATTTGTTTAATTATATTTATTTTAAATATAAAATATAGTATTCTAAATCATTTTAATTATAAAAATGTTTAGTATATTTACAAAATATAATCTTAACATATAAATTAAATATTATTTTAAAAGAAAAATAATAACATAATTTATTGTTTCATTTTGTCAACTTTAAATCAAATAAACATAAATAAAATAGTGAGAAAAATTATTCTTAATTTCTTTTTTATAAATAAATAATACGAGCTCATTAATGTCCCTTTGTATATCTATAATAGAAAATCAACCCCTCAACATGCTTTTATTGCATCGAATGGTTGTAGAATATATCTATAAAAGAGATATTTTCAAGTGTGGGGTAATACTTGTATTATAATATTTTAGTTTTTGAAAAATATAAATAGTTATAACTAAGAATATGGCTAATATAACATGCCGAAAAGCCTATTTAAATGAAAATAAAATTTATCTTCTCTATTGAGAAAGATTTGATATTTATATTTAATATAAAAATTCCTATATAAAAAAAATAAAAAGAATAACTTTATATTTAAATATAAAGATTTGATATTTATATTTAATGAAAAAATTTCTATATAATAAAAATAAAATGAACGAGTTTATATTTAAATATAAATAGAAATACTTCATATATAACATTTATATAAATAAAATATTAAATATATAATATTTACATAAAAACAAACAAGGGTTATCCATAACTATAGTCCATATTTTTTTAAATGATTTAAGAAAAATTGTATTTACTTATAGTTACAACATGTATGTTCGGTGTCAAAATGTGCAAGAACTTTTTGTTATAGTAAACATTTTTTTTGTGCTCGGGTTCATTGAGATGTAGGTATGTTCAAATTTCGAGTTAAATTAGTTTTTGTTTTTTCTAGATATCAATATTAGAAGGATCTGCATTGAGATTTCTTCCTTTAAGGTCAAGGTCAAGGGTTGTATGAAGGCAAAATCTGGCTAAAAATTATAGTAGCAGAGGAAGGAATGGTTTCTATTGTTTCAATTAATTTAATTGGTCAACCTTTTCCACGGTAATGTATCGTGTTTCAATTTCTTATAGATAAGAGTTTAACTTTGTTGAGAAGGTCCAACTCCCACAAGACTATATTTTACTTCTTTGGGATGAGCTTGTTCCTAATCCTACTACAATAACCACAAGTAATCAATTCACCCAAATGTGAATAAATTTCAATGCATCAAATCAATGTGAATTTCTTTTGGTTGGATTCTATGGGAAATAGATAAGAGTGTACCCAATGGTTGGGAAATGAATTATTTTTGTTTTTGATTGGCATGAAGGTAAAAAAAAATGATAGATGTGATTGATCATTTTGTACACACATGTGTACAAAATCACATCTATAAATTCAATCACTATGCGCTCATATCTTCAAATGAATAGGAACTTTCTCATCTCTAAACACTAATTACACATCTATTATATCTATCATATTTGTATCTCGTGTTTATTAACCTCTCAGTAAATTTCTAGGCAAAAAAGGCATTAAAATAAGTCATGGTTTGTTAGTTTTTAAAAACATAATGTTTGGAGATGCTCAATTAAGCTATAGGTGCTCGATCGAGCTTGTTAACGCAAAAAATTGCTCAACTAGATCCACATGGCCTAAACCATATACAAACATCTTTTTCCTATCTTTTTTTCCCTCATTTTTGACCTCCATAACTATGTTTTAACCTTATCCTCTCTCAAAAAGCTCAAAAAATATCAAAAAGGGCCTAAAAACCCTCAAATGGATTAAAACCCCAAAAAGGGCTTAAAAACCCTCAAAAGAGATAAACATCCACAAAGGGGCTTAAAAAACCCCAAAAAGGGGCTAAAAACCCTAAATAGGGTTCCAAAACCCTAAAAGAGAGAAAAGGACAAGAAAAACTATAAAATAGTCTGGAGGTCTCCATCACAAGATTCACCACTTATTCCTTCGCTCATTTTTCTATCATTTGTGAGTACAGTGAGAATCCTTCCTCTCACAATACCCACAATTTGCCAATCATTCCATTTCCCCACCTTGTACGTTGAGGCATCCTCCGTAAAGCCTGTGGAGAGGCGGTACCATCTAAGCTAGGGCACGGTGGCCCAATTTTACAGAAAAGAGAAGGTATATTTGTCCCATCTTGTTTATTTCAGCTTAGTAATTTGCTTATTGTTTATTGTACTGCTAATCGTTTGTTTGCGGCTTACTTTTATCCATTCAAACTCTACCCTTCTATCCCTCTGACAGAAGGGAGGTGCATTTGCACTTAGCGAGGGTGAAAACCCGGCTACAATTTTGGTGACCAAACCGGGTCGATCCTTTTCGATCCTCTTGTTTTGCAGGTCTTTGCTTTATTTTGAGGCTCAACCATCACTCAAGAGGCCAGTCCGAGTCTGCACGACACCACTTCTTGCTCTTGTCGGCCACTATCATCTCTATTTTTCATTTTTCTCTTATTTCGGCCCTCGTCGCAGCTTTTGGGATGAAATACGTGACCCAGTCGCTGCTTTCGGGTCAAAACCAATGACCCATGTCACGACTCAGCCCGAGAAAGGTGGGACTTGCCTCCCAGGGCACCATCACGGATGCTTTTCACATCAGTTACGACCCAGTCGTTGTTGTGTGGTCTGTTTGTGCGACTCAGTCACCACCGTCATGCAGTCAGAAGCGACCTGTCCGTTTTTGAGCCCGTTTACATCTGTTTTGACTGTCTGAAACGACCCATTAGCCACTGTTTAAATGTTACCTGCAATCTGTTTTTTTGTGTTAGTTTTTCTGCAAGTTTAAATTTTGTTTTTCATTATTAAACGCTGAAAATTAACATTTCTTATTCATCCCTTCCTCCTCTATTTAGTCATCACCCTCTAGGGTCTTTTGAGATAAGACGAGGGGTTGAGTAAGCGTAGTAATAGGCATCCGTTTTTGTTATTGTTCATTTCCATTAAAAACAACTGACCTTGGAAGATATTGGGAGTGGAGACCATTGGGGGTCTCAAGGCATTCACATCCTCCCTGTTGAGCACCGGGCATTTAGGGTGTGACCTGCGGATCTACGGGTGGACTTGTTTCCACTTTGATGAGAGCCCAACAGTACTCCTTCTTGGATTTGAAGGATACAAAGGCGGGGTAGTCACCCTATTGATTCACAAAATTTGCAGTCAGATTACACATTGTCTTGCACATTAGCTAGATTTATTTTTACCTTTCAACCCTGTTTTGGGACAAGCCATTTGCTTGTTTCTTACAGGGAAACCAATGTTATTTGATTATTACATAATTGAAAGTAAAAATCACAAATTCATACATAAAGTGCACACATTCACACCAAATAATCCAACAAAACTTGGTTCATGACCTCGAGTGAACCATAAAAGTAACCAACTTACTTAATAATTTTTCAGTTTGGGACATAAGTCTCAACCGACTCAACTGTGGGAAGTACTTGGGCTTTGCCCTAAAACTCATTGTGAGGAGTACTGCGGGAACTCCAAAGTAGATGGCCAACGAGAGGAATTGCTAAGAGAAATGGGGAATGACCCCTTTCGATTGACTAGATACACCTTTGTGAGGAAAAATCCAAGCGCTGTCTTCTGGCAGTCTTGGTGGCCAAGTGACCACACGTGAACCAATAGGAATTCATTTGAACTGGGGTCCAAAATTCATTACCGGTTACTACCATAAGCCACCATTGATCCACCACATTCTTCCTGACGACTTAGGGGGAACTCCCTTGAGTTTGCACCTTTATACCGTCACCGTTGAGGCCCTCCTTGACAACCTCCCTCACCTTCAGAATGCCACACGACCTCTGATTCCGACTCAGATTCCTATCAATCCAAGCCGAACCTATTCACTACACCGTCTAGCCCCATGGCTAGCGCAAATCTTGATCCCTTCTTCAAAGGGACGGTTGGTAGCAGACCCATGTCCCTGCCTCACATCATTACCAACATCCCTGTCAGTGGTCCCAGAACCACTACGCATATGGCTGTATGTACACCACCCATCAGTGGCAGTCCTACAATAGCTCCCACAATTCCAACAATACCAACTTCATTCATACCTGGGGGCAGTGGCCGTTCCACCAATGTCTCGACTATCCCCGTTACGGGAGGTCAACCTCAAGTGCCCCTAGTCATGCATGGACATCATGCTCCTGTAAACCTCGACGCCATCGCCAGTCCATCCCGAACCAACCTCGGATCAAGCCTACCATTTATGGCCCAAGTTAATTTATCATACTTGGCCAAATTAACGAATGACCCAATTAGTCATCAACCCCATTGGCCTCCCATGCTAACCAATCTTCCTTCGGACATTCCCAAGTTTGAAGGAAAGGCAGGTGAGTGCCCCCAAAACCACATTATGTCATTTCACCTATGGTGCTCTTCAAACAGCATTGTAGATGACTTGATCAGACTGCGACTATTCCAACGCACACTCACGGGTGCTGCAGCAAAATGGTATATCGAACTACCTCAAGCCTCTTACCCTGATTTCAATTCGCTAGCCTTCATGTTCCTCCAATATTTCCAACTCCCTTTCCGCTATGACGAAGGTGTGGAGACCTTGTTAACTTTCCATCAGAATACCGCTACGCACATCACCTACCACATTCATGAGTGGCGGTGATGACGTAGCCTATGCAAAATCCAACTCGATGACATGATCTTCTTCGATTGGTTCTTGAAGACCCTGCTACCACCCATAGCTAAGGATGTCGCCTCCGAACATCCCCAATCTAAGGAAGAGGCCATATTGAACGACCAACAGTTCGATTTAATCTATGCTCAGTCTGGATACATATACACCATCATACCAGACGCTCTCTGTGTTGACACATCTCGTCACAATGCACCGAGGGCATCCCATGCTGTGGATGGTGTCATCGGTTTTGTCTCCCAACACCCACAATACTATGCAGAACCCCCCATGATGCCACCACACCCAAGAAACACCCTGGCGGTGCGCAACCACACCATATTCCCGATTACTCTAGGATGACGACTCAGTCTAGAGCCACAACCTCCTATGCACATCCCGCGTCAAGTCAGCACACCCATGCGCTAACCTGGGCGACACAACTGTATTCAGGACCAACAACCGGATTTGTATCCCCTCCAGCTCCTCTTACCTACTATGCACCACCTATGCAATCCACTCCGACACCTGCCCCAGCTCCTCCGACTTCCTTGGGACAAGTTTTTGTGCAGCAGAATATTCCCAACCAACCTGCCCCTAATAACCAACAAGGGCAGGGTAATAAAAACCGATCAAGGAACCGGGTTAACAACCAACCACAAGGAGGTGGCCAACAAGCTAACCCTCCTAACAACAACGGTGCTTACCCGCCATCCCAAAACCCCCAACAACCTAATTGACCAGGATGAACTGATCTGTTACGGACTAATCATCCGTGTAAATTGTGCAACGTCTATGGTCACTATACTCACAAATGCCTGCATATGGACCGTGTCAAGCATTTTGTCCAGAACGAAGCTCAACGAGACACAAATGTGGTAGCACAGGCTCAACCCAACCCAACACCACTAGGTCCTCCACCTATGGTGCTCCAAAACCCACTACCACTCCAAGGAATGGTTGCAACCACACCCTTACCACCACCTAGTCCTGCAACACTTGTTGTGGCTCCACCTATGGATACTGGTATCCATCACCTTATGACAATGTAAACTGAAGAGGTGAACCTCCATACTAGACGTAACCAATATGGATCCACCATGGAAACCACTAACCCATCAGTGGCGTCCACCTCCGGCACTACCAACACACCCCCCATTTGCCCCCACCCCCTACCGATGGGGTGGCTAGAGGTCCATGGTTTCCCATGTAGCGTATCACCAACAACGTCACTGCTAGAGATGCCTTGAATTATAGCATCATTGAAAACTTGGCTCAGTCACCTACAACCATGTATGCTCTCGAGGTCCTCAAAACATGCCCACCATAGCGGAAAGCATTGTTATCTGCACTTGGTGTTGTGGATCCCTTCGATTCCAGATTGATCACATTCAATTTGGATCAATGTGAGCCAAGAATTCCATCCACATCACCTTTCAAATTCCAATCTCAATTCATAATTTGGTCATACATCGATGTATCGTTGATAAAGGATCATCCACCTGCATCATGTCAACATTTGTTTGGAAGAAACTCGGGTCCCTACCCTCCAACCATCCACCACTGCCCTATGCGCCTATGATGGTCGCTCCACCAAATCCCAAGGCATTCTTCTGAATGTCCCTATATCATTATCCGATAAGACAGTTTTGATTGACATACAGGTTTTCAACACACACTTGATTACAACCTCCTCCTCAGACGTAGTTACATGTATGCCATGAGAGTCATGGCATCCACTGTTTTTCGCCTTATGATGTTCCCTCATGACGAGAATATTGTGATGTGGACCAATTAACTTACTATGATCCGCAGGGACCAGCCACACCGAACCATGTTATCCCTACCGTTGATACCTCCATCGACAGCGTAGCCATCCCTTCCTTGCCAGCTGTAGGCCCGAGACTGTTTGCCGACACATCTCTAACGACTTCCTTCCCATCTTTACCTCCTCCACCAGAGCCGACTAACACAACGGATTTGTGTGTTCTCTCATCCAGCACCATTCCACCCACACCGCAACCTCAAATGCAATCACCAATGAATTATTGGGGCTCACTCCTAGTCCATACAATTCCCTTCCTTTTCCCACCTTTTGGCATCATGAGTAAGCCTTCCATGGCTACTTTCAATTACCAAACTTTACACTAGGGATTTCGGTGTGGTACCTTGAACCACCTACCCCTCCTCCGATGTCCCAAGTGGTGTTAACCCTCGTTTATCCAATCGAGACGGTGTCACACCCTCCTCCTGGCCCACCAAAAACACCTTTCGTTACTGCACCAGCCCCACCTCCCTCAAAGAGGACTCAGGGAAATACCACCAAAGCAGCCGCTGAACCTCAGTTGACTCCACCTTGCATCGTGTGTGACGCCGAGGGTCATGCAACCCAGAATTGTCTAGAATTACCTATCCTTCGCACACATCTAGACATTATGGATACAACATAGAACCTTCTAGTGATCGTGACTTAGGCCATAGTAAAAAATAAGTCTTTGAGGACAAACCATGCATGTGCACTTTGCGGATTGTATGGACATTATTCTCACCACTACCCAGACTTGGCTGAGTATCAGGCTGCCCTTAGTGATCTTCAGAAACATTATGTTGAATCCTACATCACTGCCATCGAAGAGATCCACCCTATGGTTTGTTCCTCGACCACCACAACCATTTACATGGTGTCCAGCTCCATCGACCCTGCCGTCTCCGCAACCATGGACGATCCCTCGTATCTATCCGATCTTTGTTTCAACAACGGCGAGGAGATACTTGAAGCCTTTTCCACTCCTGAATACCTGTGGGATGACATGCACCATCACTCGTTCTTCATCCCAGGGGAACCTTCATCAACATCAGATCAATATTCAGTACAGACCAAATATTTCATACATGGCAATGTGGATTGGTAACATTGGTTCAAAAACCCCATCTCGGCTCTTGACACCTTTTAAGAAGGAAATATGGACAACATTTCACCCACAATTATGGTCAATATCTCAACCAACCTAGAGGTTGTTGAAGAAATCACACTTGGAGCATCATGCTCCCCTGAGGAAGTCGCTTCTTACAAAACACTTTTTTCAGGAGTTCTATGACATTGTTTCTTGGTCCTACACCGAGATGCCTAGTTTAGATCCATCCATCATGGAACATCACATTGATACATGTCCTGATGTGGCACCTATGTGTCAGAAACAACGACCCATCCACCCTTCAAAGGTCGTCGTGGTCAAGGCCAAGATTGAGAAGCTGTGCACAACAAGCTTCATTTACCCCATTGCATATACCGCTTGGGTTTCGAATCTTGTTCCCGTGAATAAAAAAATAGGGTACCATCTGCGTCTATACATACTTTCACGATTTGAATTTGTCCTGCCCTAAGGACAAATTCCCAACTCCTTTTATTGACCAAATCATTGACGCATGTGTTGGACATGAGGTCTTTCCCTTAATGGGCGGTTTCTCCGGATACAACCAAATTCATATCTGAAATAAAGATCTATACAAGACCACGTTTACAACCCCTTGGGGCACAATTGCATATCGAGTGATGCCCTTTGGAGTCAAGAACGCTGGAGCCACTTTCCAGTGCACCATGACATACTACTTCCATGACCTTGTTCACATCATATTGGTTTTATCTGGAAAACCTTACCACTTGGTCACAGAAGCGCTCACAGCACTTAGACGACTTGCGACAAGTCTTCCTGCGATGTCGCAAGTACAAAATTCACTTGAACCCTCTCAAGTGTATTTTTTGTGTCCCAGCGGGCCGTCTACTTGGGTTCATCATTTCCCACAAAGGGATTGTGGTTGACCCTCTTAAAGTTCAAGCCATTCTCGATCTACCCTCTCCATAGACTGTGCGCCAACTGCAGAGCCTCCAAGGCAAGGCTAACTTCCTTCGCTGCTTCATACCGAAATATGTGACAAAATCCCACGGTTTCTTGACTCATTAAAGCAAGCTCTGGCTTCTGCCTCGTTACTATATGCACCTGACTTTACCAAGGACTTCACCCTCTATGTGTGAGCCTCCGAAAATGCCATCGCTGGTGTTTTGGTCCAAGAAGATGATGATCGTCAAGAGCATGTGATTTGCTATGTTAGTAAGAAGCTGACCAACACCCC
>LPNX010514015.1:509279-579395 GCA_001517045.1 Pseudotsuga menziesii
TTCCAACCCTATGTGGTCTCCTGAGCTGCCTCCTCCTACAAGGTCGCGCGGCCAGGTGGATTGTCATCCTCCAAGAGTTTGACTTGGAATTTGTTGCTCCCAAAAGCATCAAGGCTTTGGTGCTAGCTACATTGATAATAGACTTGCCCCCGTTGACCGAATCATCACCAATTATGGTCAACCTTCCTGGCAAGTTATTATTTGTCATTTCCACGGAAGATCCTTGGTATGGGGGAATTCTCCTGTACTTGCACACCCAAAAGTTCAAGGCTCACTTAATCCACGAAGACAGATGCCACATCTGACATCAAGCCGCTCACCATCTCCTTATTGGGGATGTTCTATACCGTCGGGGCATCGATATCATATTACGTCGTTGCCTCACCCATAATGAGGTTGAACAGGTCCTCAATAACAGTCATAGTGGAGTTTGCGGTGGCCACCTTTCTGGTTTGGCAACTTCCCAGAATACTTTACGTGCCGACTATTTTTAGCCTTCCATTTTTGGGTGGTTAAACACTGCCGCAGCTATCAACTCTTTGCTCCAAAAGCAAGGACTCCCCCCGTGCCTTTACATCCCGTAGTCACAGTTGGTCCCTTTCATGAAAATTAATCCTCCCTCAGTCGACGGCCACAAATACATTATTATGGATGTCGATTATTTTACTAAATGGCTCAAGGCCATGCCCACATTCAATTACAAAGCTGACGCAACGGCATGATTTTTATTCAACCACGTCATTTCACGTTTGGATGTTACCCAACATATTGTCTCGGACCACAGTATCCATTTTGAAGATGTTGTTTGGACAGAACTTTTAACCATGTTGAAGTTTGAGCACCAGTTCTCCTCATCCTACTACCCTTAGGGAAATGGGCAAGTAGAAGTTGTCAACAAAATCAATAAAACTACACTCCAACGGATGGTAGGAAACCAAAAAAATAACTGGAACCACATGTTGTTTTCCACCCTCTGGGCCTACTGCATGTCCATGAAGACCGCAACCGGCTTCACCCCTTTCCATTTGGTCCATGGAGTTGGATCAGTACTTCCCATTGAGTTCCATATCCCATTGCTCCGTCTCGCCATAGAACTCATTCTCGATACTTCGCATCTAGAAGAACGTCTCCTCCTACTTGAACAAACCAATGAGGATCATCATGCTGCTCTCCAAGCCATTGAAGCAACTAAAACATGGTTGAAGTCACAGTTTGAATCACATGTTCACCTTCACACCTTTAGCGAAGGCGACCTGGTCCTTGTTTATGACCAAGCCAACGACAAGTTAGAAAAAGGGAAGTTCGAGTCAATGTGGTAAGGACCTTATGTCATCCACCGTTGCCTTGGAAAGGGGCATACACTCTATCTGACTTTGATGGAGAACTCTTAAAGAATCCTCACAATGGGCTCTACCTCAAGAAATGTTACGCTTAACATTACCACGATCAGTCACTTGTATTTTGTTTTTCTTTTTTGTTTTACATTGTTTTTAACACGAGTCTTACACTTTGCTTCCTTAACTACTCCAGATGGATCCTAGCCTGCGTCGCTACACTGGATTTGTTGATGGAGTAAGCAGACATCTCGCCCCAGCTGCATGGGTTATCTATTCCCCGTCACTTGAGTTGATCCATATTTATGGAATGTATGTTGGAATTGCTACCAACAACCAGGTTGAGTATGATGGTGCCATTGGTCTCTTGAATGCCTCCCTCTAGTTTGGAATTCGCCACCTCGATGTCTTCTTAGTCTCCCAACTGCTTGTCTCCCAGTTGAACAACCACTACTGGGTACACAATCCTTTCGTTTTTAGAAAGTTTCTCTGCACTAAACAATTGGTTAGAAATTTTGAATCCATTGCATTCATACATGTTCCTAGAAACCTCAATAGTATAGCAGACCAAATAGCTAACGACGTTCTAGAATGGCATATTCATCATCGTAAATAGGAAATCAAGAAACTGCATCATGCATAATCATATAAAACATGCATACATGTGTAACATACATCATCTAGGAATTTCTCATCATCATAACAAGACTCACATAATACCATAAACAGTGCATCCATGTGCACCAAATATATATATATATAGCATGTCATAAAGGGTTCAGTACAAAATGAGAAGCTACACAAGTTTTCTCAGCTGAATATATATAACGATACAAAAATCCTAGTGCACTACTGCACTAGGGGTAGCTCCACTAGCTGCAATCAAATTCAGACTCATCCTCCTCCTCCTATGACTCTTTCTCCTCCTCTAAGGCCTCCTCCTCACTAGAGTTGTCCTCATTCTCCATCAGCACGTCCCCTTGAGCTGCTGCTTTAACATACTATGTTGTGACTGCAATCATCTTCATTAGAGGAATCCACTCAAAAGGCGCACGATAGCAAGCAACAATCAAATCATCATCAAAGTGCTGCCATCCATCATCAGTAACACCCTCCAGTAGGCTCTCAATATCACGACGGAGTGGCCGCAAGGTCCTCCGTGGATTGGGAGCAGGTTGATCCACCCCCTCCACCCTCGCCCTCCATCACTCGTAACCCGTGGGCGGTCATGGCCCAACATCTGCACATACACACGGTACATCATCAGTATCTGTCATAAACATAAAATGGACACCACTGAGCTAGGGTACTATATATGCATGTAAACACATAAAACATCATGTATACGTACCATCTAGTCCCCAAGCCTGCCCTTACAATCGAGGCATCTTTGTGTCTCCCCTGTAGTCCATGTCTGCATATGGGTAGTCCTCAATGAGGACTGGCAGCTGACTCCACTATGCGAGAAGCTCTCAAGTAAAGAAACAACCCACTGGGCCTCCTCCCTCATGAACCATCATTTCGCTCCATCGACACATCCGAGGCTCCTGAGGCCCACCATCCGCACTGCCAAGTATGGTCGAAGGGTTGGCACCCTCTCGAAGAATAAGGAGCACAAAAAGGAAGGGAAACATAAATCGCCTCCCGCATTTTTAGCATGGTTCAATTCCCACTAAACCACAATCAGATACATATGGGCCCACCCATAGTAGGTGCTCGCCATCACACACTCCACCATCTGAAGCTGCCCCCCCTGAGGTCTTGTGCGGTCCTGACGACCCCAAGATCTGTACCACCATCGCCGCAACCGCTCGATTCGAGAGACTCTCATTGTCACATATCAAATAATACAACTCATGCACATAAGCAGAGGCATAGCAGTTCCTCTCACAGAGATCATCCAAGTCTCCCCATTTGAGAGCTTTGGCAACATATCGCCAATCACTCCCAGGATCAGGAGCCCCATCAAAAAGTATATATCCTTCACCGTAACATCAAGATGCTGCCCCTAAATGATGAAACACTCTACCCCAAAATCCCAAAAACCCACCAAAGTCTTGAGTAACAGTCGCAAACTCTATATCGGGGAAACCAACATAAACTTGAGCAATCCACATCGGCTTAGCACATCCCGCACGCCTATATTCCTCACAGCATCCCTCTGCAAGTCTTTGCAATCCCGCTCCCTCTACATAGGTCGAGACATCCTACATGGCAACCCAAATCCAATCAGACTCAGTCTCATAAAAAATCCCCTCACCCAGAGGTGAAGTCACCACTTTTCAGCCAGTAAGTGCGACCCCAGTCACTGATGTTGGCCGAACATGCGCGACTCAGTGGCTGCTTTCGGCTGAGCAGTCGCGACTTCAGATCACTCCTGTCTGCTCGATAGCTACGACTAGGTCGCGACTTCCTGGTCGAAAAGTGCGACCCAGGTCACAAATTTTTCCTTGAAAAGTGTGACCCGACATGGTCGAACCCTTGCAGTTCGGCAGGGGTAACTGGGTGAGAAAATCACAAAACTAAACCACTGAAAATGACAGTTTGGGCATGCACACCTACAAGTCATAGATCTGAAAACCACCAGTTGGAATGAAATAAATCAGCAAAAGAGCTACGAGGTCCTCCAATCCAACTCAACACTGAACAATAACAATGACACATGTCATGTGGTCCCCCCCCTGTTTATAGGCTCCATTGGGTCTATTTTTCTTTCAAGCACTGCAGAACCATCCAGAGTCCATTTGAGATTTTGTATGCACTGTGGGATTCGTTTTTTTTCCCTCTATCTCTTGATGAGACTCTTATCTCACATGTTCACATGAAATTTTCAAGCCCCTTCCCGGAAACCACCTCAATTTGCATACCATCACGCGAGTCTCCCTTTGTATGTACTAGCATGTTCACGAGCCATTCGCTCCATCCATACTGCACAATTGGCCATCTTCTAACCGCCATCCATTGTCTCCCAAGGCGACACCATTAGTGTTATGCATTTATGTCCATCAACCATATATCGAACATTTCTCCCTTGCTTGATTGACCATTATGGAGTTTCTATTAATCTCTTTTATGACTCCTAAACAAATGAAAAGATCGCCAAGTGCACTTGCTTCCTTTCCCGCTCATTAAAGTATTTGAAAGAACGTCTACATAGTCTCGTTTATCACCTTTTGTGGACTATGCAGACTACCATAAGAAAAGGACCACCTCAGCACACTCAAGCCAGGAACGTTTCCCTTTGCATCCTTTTATGCTTTCTCAGGCATTGGGACCAAACTTTACGAAAAAGATCATCATAGGTTGTCTTTAAGCTCTTTTCCATCCTTCTCATCAAGAAAATATTGCCGAGAAAACTTGGTTTCATTCATGCTCATAAAAGTATTTGAATGACCGTCTAGTCATTACAGGTTTAACCTTTTCTGGCCTAATTGGACTACCAATAGTAAAGAAGTCTCCTATCCCCCAAAAAGGGTGGGTGAGCTCCCCTATGTACACTTTTATCCTTTTTCGGATACAGGAGACTATCAATGAAAAAGAGACCCCACTGGAGTCTTCTTCATGTTTTCAGGCTCTCTAAAAATGAAAACACCATCGAGCATTTACTCTCTCGGGCTCATTAAAAATCCACGAGATTGTGTAATAACGGTGTCTTTAAGCGCCAAACCATATATTACAGTTCGACAGCGTTCCCCCATTGGGTTGCCTTTGTTTAGAGTATTATGCGATAAGTCTTCCTTGGATCTCCTGGATATCAAAAGTCTAAGTTATCTCCCCCAAGTATTTCCCATCTACACTTACATTCCCGGTATTATAGCTATGATCCCTCTCCCGTGACTCTGTTTCATTTGCTACCAGGTTAGCCCTGTTGTTATTACTCTAAACAAAGGAAGTTTGAGTCTCCCATGATTCCCGGCCCCTGTTCCCCCACTCTGTGTGTCAGTCCCGATATTGTCTCACATCTTTGGTTATCCCCCTCGTGCTTCTATTCAAGGAAACATTATTGCCTTGGTCAGTTGCAGGTCTCCCTCTGTCAACGACAACACATCTATTCCAGAGGTCCATGTATCCTAGTTTCATTGACCTTATTTATGAGTTCCTTGGACCACTTGAGAGGATTCATTAGTGCCTCTCGAGATGGTTGTGTCTCACGTGCTCAACTTCAACTACATCATCGCACCGTTGAGATTGATATAGGGTATTGGTCCATGCAGTATTTGGTTGAATACCCTGATTGTCACCTGACTCTAGCACATTGGTGAGTCTATTAAGGGACCCAGACAGGTTCATGTCCCTTGTGATTTCCAGGTTGTGTTGGAAACAATGTTCAGAAGTCCCCGGAGCAGTGCTTCTGTATAGATTCATGATTGATGTGACATATTGTACCATAGAGACTCTGACTCTCCGTCAGTGAGTCCCTACAGTTATGTAAACTTCCAGATATAGCAGGTCATCGGTTGTGAAGATATCACATTTCATGAGAATGCCATGGGTTCTATGTATCAGTTCTTCAGATCAGTATGATATTCAAACTCTCATTGAGGTCACCATTATGTAACAACAGTTGTATATGATCGGCTCCTAGATTTTGGAGCCTTGATCTCATTATTTATTCTTTTGACATTGTTACGAGCATGGGTATGACCTCCTCCTCCATATACATGTCACATATTCTTTGTATCTCACCCATTGATGGGAACCAATATTAATACAAAAACCAAAATCCACCATGTCTCGAGCGAGGAAGCGTCGCTTCTTCATAGGTCTCTCCACTATCCCAATGATCCTATGATGTCCGTCGGCCATACGATGAGCTCCTTCTCTCACACATCAGGGGGCAATCTGCTAACGCAAAAAATTGCTCAACTAGCTCAATGTGGCCTAAACCATATAAATATATATTTTTCCTATCTTTTTTCCCTCATTTTTTACCTCCATAACTATGTTTTAACCTTATGTTCTCTTAAAAAGCTCAAAAAATATAAAAAGGGCCTAAAAACCCTCAAAAGGGCTTAAAAACCAAAAAAGGCTTAAACCCCCTCAAAAGAGCTAAACATCCACAAAGGGGCTTAAAAAAAACCCCAAAATGGGTTTAAAACCCTAAATAGGGTTCCAAAACCCTAAAAGAGAGAAAATGACAAGAAAAACTATAAAATAGTGTGGAGGTCTCCATCACAAGATTTACCACTTATTCCTTCACCCATATTTCTATCATTTGTAAGTATGGTGAGAATCATTCCTCTCACAATACCCACAATTTTCCAATCATTCCATTGCCCCACCATTTCCCCACCTTGTACGTTGAGACATCCTCCATACCACCAAGCCTGTGGAGAGGCGGTACCATCTAAGCTAGGGCACGGTGGCCCAATTTTATAGAAAAGAGAAGGTATATTTGTCCCATATTGTTTATTTTAGTTTAGTAGTTTGCTTATTGTTTATTGTATTGCTAATCGTTTCTTTGCAGCTTGTTTTTATCCATTTGAACTCTACCCTTTTGTCCCTTTGACGGAAGGGAGGTGCATTTGCATGTAGCCAAGGTGAAAACTAGGCTACAGAGCTATATAAAAACACTTGCTCAAGGGTTAGTAAAACCTTCGATCAAGTTACACAACTTGATCGATGGTTTTACCAACCCTCGATTGAGTGTTTTTATAACTCAATCGAGAGATTTTTTAAGCTCTTGATCGGGATTTTTAAAGTTCGATCAAGGGATTGAAAAAAGATCAATCAAGCGATGGTTTTAATGTAATCACGCCCACCACTTGCCAAAAATTTTTACCCATCTTCATGGGAACACCCAAAGCCAAAGTGGTTAGCTCTGAAAGCAATCAACTTTCAAATCAACAGTTAGTTGAAGGATGGTGATTTGAACTTCTATAGAATGGATAATACACATTTTGTCTCTTTGTTACATTTTGGTAAATTTCCAAAATATGATGAATATTATAATTTCATGAAAACTCTCAACATTTACATCGTGGAAGTTGGAGTAGGAACTTCTACTGAGTTCTCCATGAAAGAAATTCAAGAGTGGCATGGATTCCTTTCTCAAACATCTATCGAAATACTTTAATGGAGCACAATTTTTTTTGAGGTCTCCCGTGGGACTTCATCCTCACAAAGTCATCAAGAACTGGGAGGTTCTTTTGATAGGTTTTATTTACTGGATCAAAGGTTGGTTAAGATTATAGAAGGTAGAGATTGTGATAAGAAGCTCATCTTTTTTGGACCAAAGGTCAAAATTTTTGGGCATGGAAATGTTCATCATTTGATGTGATAAGAAGCTCATATTTCTTGGAATAGAGGTCAGTTTTTTGGGCATGACAATGTTCATCATTTTATTTATAAGATTGAAGGGCCCCATAGCCAAATTCGGCTTGTTAGATATGAACTAGAGCTAATTTTGAGATGTTTAACATCCAAAAAAAATTGTGACACTACTGCGATTAAACGAAGAAACACTTGCAAGGCTATTTTCACTTTTAGACCAAGTAAAATTGAATATTAAAATTAAATGTAACATAGAACAAACCCTTGAAGTCATCAATGACAATTCCATCACTTCTCATAATTGCATTGAGTCTCTAATTCCCAAGAAATTGTAGTGTTTAGAAACTAAGAAACACTTGCAAGGCTATTTTCATTTTTAGACCAAGTAAAATTGAATATTAAAAGTAAATGGAACATAGAACAAACCCTTGAAGTTGTCAATGACAGTTCCATCACTTCTCATAATTGCATTGAGTCTCTACTTCCCAAGAAATTGTAGTGTTTAGGTAGAGACATCGATTTTGTAGCATTGTTGATTACTAAATGGGGTAATGACAAACAAATGCCTTCACTTGGAATGCATCTCATTGAATAGGTTTTGACCGTGATTAAGTTAGTTTGATGGCAATGAGAGGTTATGTTGTCTTTTCTTTCTTTTATATATATATATGTTTTGTTTAGTAATGAAAAGAGTTTTCACATCCAAACTTTATATTCAATTAAAAACATAATTATAATTTAAAATAATATAATTATAAAATAAAAATTTATATAATAACATTATAAAAATTTATATTTGTATGATTAAAATACATTAATTAAGTAAAAGTAATAGTAAGATTTAAATAAATAAATACATTGAAAATAATAATATAAATATCTCGACTACACCGAAGAGCTGCATTTTAAAGTCCAGTAGGGTAGAGACATGTAACTCCTTCTGTGCTCATCTTAGAGTTGATACATATCTTTTATAAAAAATAATAAAATATTATTAAAAATAACATGTAACAACATAAATTAGATAAACTAAAACTATAAACATTGGATTACACATTTCCTAACATTTCCACTTTAAAAAAGGGTTTGTACCTTTTGAGAGATTTGATCCTTTTCGATGCTTGATAGAACCCCTTTTAAATGGATCTAAACTAGTAATAATCAAAATTATATTTTTATATATCTATATCCACATAAGTTTTGATTCATGAATTTTACTCAGTTGGATGATACTATACCACCGTAGGTCCATTTTAAATGAAAAAAAATAACAAAGTTTTGATTAATGGCTTGTTACCAAAAACGTCACAGCAAGTTACGTTTTGTTAAGAAATGGGGGTAAAAACCAAAACAGGACAAAAGGGTGTTCTCTTTTCCAGAGCCCAAAAAACCATTTCTCCATAAACGACTCATTTCAGGACTGTCTTTTCAAAAAGTGGTTTCCCCGCTTACTGGTTTTTTCAACCTGGTCATATGGTTTGAATTGCAAAATATTCCATATATTTTTCAATAATGAAAACAATTTATTAGATCATTTCATGTTTCTTAATATTTTGAAGATAATCCTAAGCAATAGTGAGTAAATTGATATTTTGGGCATATTCGTGAAAAGGAATATCTAAGAATTCTTGTTTTAAAAAACCATTGTTAAAACAGTAAATGGTAATATATGTTTAGTGATTGGGGAGGTAGGTGCGGGAGGAGTCATCCTTGACCTTGGAGGACAAACAGTCAAGACCTTTGCTTGGGGTATAGGACATCAAACTAACAATGAGGCAGAATGGTTGGTGCTTCTACAAGGCCTAGAAATGGCAGACCGGGGAATCAACACAAACCTTCTTGTCTTTGGGTACTCTCGTCATGTCATCCTGAAGATGCGCTCAGGTTATTTTGTTGGTTCCATCAACTGCAGAAAGTATTGGATTTCTCAACTAAATCTCCTCCCCATCACTTCCTTCTTCCATATCCTTAGATCGAATCATGCTTATGTTAACAACTTAGCCAATAAAGGGGCCTCCCTTCCTCAAGGATATTTATCTCTCAATGGCCATGATGTGGTTCACAAATGTATTCCCTAACCTAGTTCTAATCCCCCTTTCCCTTGCTTCCCCCTCTTACAAGCGCACTCCCCAGCTGCTTGTCCCGTCATTTGGTTTTCCGTGCCCTTCCTTGGCAGCCTTCATTGTCTCCTCCTCGACCCGTGGCCTCTCGATCCTCCCTTCCTTAACTCCCCGTCCTCCCTCCATTCTCCCATCCCCTCCAGCCTTTACTCTCTGTCCTTTCACCCCTTGGTCTCCAACACCCCCACACGAACCATGGTTTCAAGCCGACATTTGAACACACCTCCTTCACCTTCTCCACATTCGACTCTCTTTTCTAAAGGATTACAGCTCCTCCCCTCTGGTACTATCGGTCTGTATCCTTTGTCACTCCTGGATTCTCACAGTGTTGGCCTTGACCCTTCAGGCCACCTTTCGACCTTCCCTTTGTCCCAACGTCTGCTCTTGGAGACTCTCGACGAGTTAGAAGAGCTTCTCAGCTCTTTCCATGCCTTTTCAGTGAGTACATGGTCTGCAACTCCCTTCGAGGCTGAGCTTCCTGCAGTAACTCCCGCGGCTTCAGCTAAAGTTTCCTCCTCCCGCTCGAACAGTGAAGACGTTGTTGCTCGGGCATTGCCCTCCTCTACTGAGATAACTCCAAACAATTCCATCGCCGGCCATATCTCTCCTCAACTCGTAGAACTCAGAATGGACTATAGAGGCTCGAGCTCTAGACAACACAATGTCAAGGTAGGTTTGGATGACTTGAAGAAGAACATCCACATACTCGCAAACTTTGTAGCAGTGGGCATCACGAATAATAGGAAGATGGCAACGGATGTAAAGCAATTGGTCTCATACGTGCGCCATGTCTCCTATCAAACCAGTTGCCACAATTCCTGCATCAATGACCATGGCAGGGACCTCAGAGAGCTGATGGGCACGGTGGAACGCATCCAGGAAGACCTCCAGAAAATTGTACAAATGAATCAGTGCAGCCACTACCAAGACCACCCAGGAGAAGTTGCTCAGCCAATGGATTTCTGTCACCCAGCCTGTGGGGTTCCCAGGAAAACCAAAATGATTTTCTCTCTCTAGTTAATGTTCTTTTTCACTGTTTTGAATCGACAGTTTATTCATATATACACTACTTCAGTCATAGTGCACATTGGGAATTATCACGACAGCATTAGAAGGCTCTCTTTTTTGGACAACAATTTTTGTAGTTATCCTATGTGAGTTCTCATCTTTCAATCTCCCTAGCTTTGTACTGAATGGTTATGCACAACCCTTTTAATATATATTTACTTTACAGTTTCTGTTATGTTTAAGAAATAATAATAAAATAAAATATATAAAAGTTATTATAACTGATTGAATGGTATGTTTTAAATGGATGGTTTTTGCATTTAATTTTTTTATATTATATAGAGAGGTTATGTACAAAAGCAGAGGTAAATCTATTTTTTCTTCATATAAAATGTAGAAAAGAGTTTGTTTATTTTGAATGATGTTAAAAGAAGAAGAAAATGATTGGGATTATGTTTGATTTTAATTATTTGAGATTGAATTTAGGTATGATAAAATTATTATTTAAAGTTGAGTTATAGTTTTAATTAAAATTGATATACAGAAAGGTTATATAAAAAATCAATTCAAATAAAGTTTCAAAATATTGAGGTATAGATTAAGGTTTGTATATTTGAAAGAAAATTATATAAAATGTAGAAAAGAGTTTGTTTATTTTGAATGATGTTAAAAGAAGAAGAAAATAATTTTAGGATTATGTTTGATTTTAATTATTTGAAATTAAATTTAGGTATGATAATTTTTTTATTCAAAGTTAAGTTATAGTTTTAATTAAAATTGATATACATAAAGGTTATATAAAAGTTCAATTCAAACAAAATTTCAAAATATTGAGTTATAGACCAAGGTTTGTACATTTAAAAGAAGAGTTTTCTGAAGCTTCTAGGGAATAGGACATTCAATTGACATTACATTCAATGTAAGTTGATATAATCAACTTACAGGCTCACCAAGAATAAAATTGTTTACATAAATTGAGATTTGCAATGCCTAAATAAAACAATGGAAAATGATTACGCAGTTGTAATCAATCATGACAGTAGTTGTTTATGATTAGAAAAGGAAAGGCTTCATTTGTTTGTGTGGAATCCTAAGGACTTTTTCAATCCTGAGAAATATGTGAATGTTGATAGTGTGTTTGGTGATGTCGTTGTTTTTATTTATTTTCAATTTTGTTGTTTTTATGTTTGCTTGTTTTTTGTATGCTAAACCTTTAGACTCCATTTCATTTTCAGTGTTTAGTTTCTGGAAACATAAATTAATGGTTATATAAAAAAAAAATTGATAAAAACTGTTATATAGAGATATAAAGAAAAGTATGTCGATGTTATTTTTCAGTATCCATGTCTGCATAAGCTTTGAGTTCTGAATTCTATAAAGTTGAGTAAGATTACAACCACTAGATTAAAGTAAATCTATGCTGTTATCTTTTTATTGATTTTACGGTTAAAGTTCCTATCAATCATATAGAAATGTAACTAGGCCCAAAATATTTGTCAAAAATGAATAGATAATTTCCACGAAAAATAATTCATTCATATTTGGTTTGCATGAAAATCATTATCTACCATTGAAATGTACAGACCCTGCATCAATATTCGATAGAAAAAGTGATATCAAAATAACTCTTTAATCCCATTATGGAATCTTATTAGATAGAAAAAGTGATATTAAATAAGTCTTTGATCCCCGTGATGAAAAGTAAGATTCCTTGATAGATAAATTGGTAACCAACCTCCTCTGGATGCTTTGCTACAAAGGGAAGTCACGGGATCAGTAGGCCCTCTCCTCCTCAGAACACTATATGAGACAAGAGGCACTGTCAATGTGCATCACAAGGGATCTGCCTTCACCCTCACCATAATTTTGACCCACAATTTCACCCTTTCACTCAAACTGCACGCACAGTTATCCAGTCCCACATTCTTACCAAGTTCACCCTTTCACACAAACAGCTGTTCTCCAATCAATGTTCAACCCAATTCTCAGTCAATCTTTGGTAAAACTGATAAAAGTGTACATTCTTAAAGAAGTGATGACTTTCCATATTCTGCAAAAGGTCAAGCAGTTTATTTAGTTAATATTTAGACTACCTTGGCCTTGCATAGACAGACTCCTCACATTGTCCAAAAAAAAGTGTTCACCATCTGATTTGCATCCAGCGCATGCTAGACAATTCTGTCCTAGGCTACCTGTCATATGAATTTCTCTGGCTCTGCATGGGCAGATTCCTCACCTTGTACAAAAAGTGGTCACATCTGATTTGCGTCCTGAGCAATTTGGACAATAGTAGCTATCAAATTGAATTTTGCAATATCCAATTTACTTTTAAAAAAAATCCTAACTTAACATATGGGCAAGAATATTACATTAATGTGCAGTGGCTGTACTGTACTTGAAGCATCTAATGTACAGTGGCTGTACTGTACTGCAGAGAATCTCTTAGTGGGTTGTCTTTAGAATATTTTTGTTGTTTATGTAAAGGTGGATAATGACAAATAAAAATAGGCTAGCTCATTTTTTAAGCAATGTATTTTAATAAAAATATCATGCCAGGTTTTTAAAACTTCATTAATTTCAGTACCATTTTGTAAATATGTTCAGTATTATATTAATTAATATAAATTAATATAATATTATATTAATTAATATAAATTTATTTTAATTGCAGATTTATAAAACTTCATTAATTTCAGTACCATTTTGAAAATTTGTTCAATATTATATTAATTAATATAAATTTATTTTAATTGCAGATTTATTATATTAAAGAGGGATCAAATTTATCTAGCACAAATCTTTACTTAAATTTTTGCATTCTAAATAAATGTTTTTCTTTTTGCTTTAAAGTTTAATTAAAATCAACATTGTATTTTATTTTAAGTTATATATGTCAGCTGTAAGTTGAGTATAAAAAGAATTACACAACCTTTATATTAGATTGTAAAAAGTTCTCTTTGCACTCTTTGAGGGGCTTGCTTTCTGCATGAAAAGATTAGAGTTTTGTTTTTTAGCTATTGTTTGTTCTTGGTATCATTGTTGAGCAGTTTTCTTTGTGTATGACTGTTTTAGACTCCTTTTTGGTTGAGGACTTTCCTCTTCCCCAAGTGCTTCTTTGGATAAGCTTTCAGCCTTTCTTTGTGTGCTCTGCTTTGGCTTTTGGGGATGCAGCAACCTACTTTTGTTAAGGCTGCTTGTTAATTTTTCTTTGTTCTGGCAAAGAGACTGCTATTTATATGCTCTTTGTAAATTGTTACCTTTGATTCTTTTGAATATCAAGGAACTCCATTTTTTCTTCTTGAAAAAAAGACTATAAAAAATACATCTTAACACAAGAATTGCACATCACCATATTAAGTTGTAAAAAACCCCTTTAAATGCAATGAATATGAAAATTAAAAAATATTAATTTAAAAAATAATACCTTTAATGCAATACAGGAACACAGAAACAGCAAAACATTTATAAGAGTTTAGATTTAGTATTATATTATTAACTATATGAAAGAATCTCAAAGTTTGACTGTTGTTTTGGTTCTCCGTTATGTTAACAATATGTGGGCATTGCAAAGTATAACATGTTCATATTCAGTATTGTGTGAATTGAATGTAAGAATTGCAAACTACAACTGGCAATTGAGATTCAGATTCAATTTCTTCCACTGAAATTTAAGTAGGAAATTTAAGTCTCGTTCATTTACTTAAAAGGGAATGGCTCAATAAGTTAATTACTATGTAGGAATGATCAGCATTCAGTTTGGCTACCAATGATGTAAAGAAGCTATTCTTCTGAAGCAAATTTGTGCAATGTGCAATGAATATCTGATATTAAACTATCAAATACAATCAATTAGTTCTCTCGAACTTGAAGAGTTAAATTTCCAATGAATGCTTTTGTTAGAAGTACATTCTTATGAGTGTGAGTGTGCCTCTACTTTGTAAAGAAACCAACTCTGACTTGGACCCATTTAACAAGAGAGAATCAAATAGTTGTGCTTGCTTTGTTTATTACAACTTTTCACCGGAGACAACCAATATAGCTGCCAGGGCTCTGGGAACCATGGCATTTAGCATTTTGTAGTATATGGTAACCTATCATGTGGCATTTTGTATTATGTACTAAGAAATGAGTTATTAATGAAATTATCATAATGATGCTAAGTAATTGTGTTCAACATAGTTGAGAATCTAAAGAACAAATTGAGTCTGATTCTGATCAAAACCTCCACTACACATGATTGCTGTTTCATTGAACAATGAAGACAAATCCAATTCAAGATGCTCTATACAGTGAGGGCAGACAAGTAAATCTCATCCAAGCATGGCCTTTTGAGCTTTATCTATTGCCCAGCCGAGGATACACAGTATATGCAACTTCCATAGTACTTCAATTCAAAATCTTAGTTAACCAACTCTTGATTTAGATATCCTCTTCTGGACATCAATCAAGAAAAAAATATCATGGGAGTGTGACAAACTTTAGCTCCTCTAATATATCGAGCTAAGCAAGCAAGAACAACTTCAAACAATAACTGATAAACTATATCAATCAAATCTAGATCCATCTCACCGTTGTACCAGTTTCAACATATAAGAGAGAACTTTTAAGTGCCTCAAAATGAAAATATGAACCTGGTACAAAATTCATTAAAAAGGTCTCGCTGAATAACAGGATTTATAGATTGAATAGAACCAAGGTAATGCTTGTTTAATTCATCCATGCACTTTGTTACAATATCCATCATTCTCCATGATTCTTTTCAAATTTACATCAACCCAGTCCCCAAAGTCCCCCACCCAATAACCCAAATTCAATCCTTTCTATAAACATTTGTTGAAGCTAGAAATGGTGGGAAAATAAGAGCACTAGACTATCCGAACCCAAATAACCATTATAGGCGTTGGATCCTTAAAAGTAAATGGCTTGAGCAAATCAGTTGTTTGCAAACGCTGCAATATACTTTCAGATGGAATGAGTTTGTTAGCTGAAGGACCCTATGACATGAAGACTTGGCAATGCAATCAGGGATCATAGTGCTGTCCCACTAGATGCCTGAATGAGTAATCAAACTAAAGAAAGAAAACAATCAAACTTCAAGAAGAGTAATCATAAGCCTTCAAAGAAGAAATTCCAGAAGAAGAAGAAGGATTACTCAAAGTATCAATGCTACAACTGTCATAAGATAGGACATCTTGCTAGAGAATGTCCATCACCAAAGAATAACAACAGTAAAAGACATCATGCTCATCTAGTTGAAGATGAGTATGAAGAAAGACCTTGAAAGAGAACTAGAGGTGAAGATGTAGAAGAATATGTGTTATTCTCTGCACTCTCTGGGTCTGTAACACCTGGAGAAGATACATGGCTTATTGATAGTGGTGCCTCTAAGCACATGACAGGAAAGAAGACAACTCTGTCAAATCTTGAAGAGAAGAATTCTCCCCATAAGGTATCATTGGGAGATGACTATCAATATCCCATCAAAGGTATTGGTGAATCAAGCTACAAGCTTGACTCTCGGACCTCCATGAAGATGAAGGAAGTATTGTATGTACCAGGTTTGAAAAATAACCTACTCTCCATCTCAGCTCTAGATAAGAAAGGATATAAAGCTTATTTTATAGATGGAAAAGTACTCATGTGGTCCAAAAGGAAGACACTTGAAGATGTTGTAGTCATTGGAGAAGAAGAAGGAGGACTGTAAAAGCTCAAAGGACATCTAGAGACAACCCTTGTCCATGAGACTACCAGCTCAAGTGAATTGTGGCATAGGAGACTTGCTTGCATCAACTACAAAGCATTTCCCTATGTGAGCAAGGTGGTAACAGGGTTACCAAATCTGAAGATTGAACATAAGGGAACCTGCAAGGGATGTGCATAGGGAAAGAACATCAAGAATCCCTTTCCGAAAAGTGACACAAATACTAAAGGTATGTTGGAACTAATTTATTCTTATATATGTGGTCCTATGCCCTCCATATCCTTAAGTGGATATGAATACCATGTCACATTTATTGATGATTATTCAAGAAAGACTTGGATACATTTTTTGAAGAATAAAAGTGAAGTGTTCGAGAAATTCAAGGAATTAAAATCCTTGATAGAGAACCAGTCAGAAAATAGAATCAGGACACTGAGATCAAATAATGGTGGAGAATACACTTTAAAGGAATTTGAAGCATTCTGTAAGGAGGCAGGAATCAAGAGGGAACTAACCACTCCCTGTAATCCCCAACAAAATGGTGTTGCAGAAAGAAATAATAGAACTATCATGGAAGCAGTAAAGACCATGATTCATGATCAAGACCTCCCTATGTACCTATGGGATAAAGCTGCAAGAACAACCGTATATGTGCAAAATAGATTATCTCATGGTGCTCTTGGATTCAAGACTCCAGAAGAGATGTATACCGGAGAGAAACCTAAAGTAAGCCATCTCAAGATATTTGGTTGTCCAGTGTATGTACATATTCCGAAAGAGAAGAGAACTAAATTGGATCCTTCTGGAAAGAAGGGAATATTTGGAGGATACTGTGAAGTCTCCAAATCATTCAGGATTTCACCATATCGATATTAGTAGGGATGTAACCTTCGATGAAGAGGGATCTCTTAAGAAATCCAGAAGGTGTCATCTTGAAGAAGTACATGAAGACGATGTACCTCCTAGAAGGACAGAAGCTGAACCAACTCCTGAAAGAATAGCATCAGAAAACCATGACATGCTAGAGCCTTAGGATCCCCCTACTATGGATATCTCTCAAAAGAGAAAACCTGCTTGGGTAAGAGAAATCATACAAGAAGCAGAAAGATATGGAGCACCAGAAGGCTCCACAAGAACCAACAAAAGATCAATGCCATATTCCAATTATGTAGCTTTGATGTGTGATCTTGTAGACCAAGAACTCAACAACTATGAGGAAGTTGCACAGAAGAAAGAATGGGTTGAAGTAATGATGGAAGAATACCAGTCGATCATGAAGAATGATGTTTGGGATATTGTTCCCAAACCAAAAAACAAGAGTGTGGTATCTTCGAAATGGATCTACAAGATAAAACATGCTATGGATGGAAGTATTGAAAAGTACAAGGCAAGACTTGTGGCTAGAGGATTCTCTCTATTGCCGCCTTTCACACACCTAGGTCACGTGGCAGAAATCTTCAATCCACTCGGTGTGTCCTTGGGGGCAAGTCTCGAGTCAAGGCTGTCACCTTGTTCTTGACTCCTCCGTTTAGGCTCAACTCCTAACGAAGCCAAGGGGGGTAGACCCTATTAAGTTACTAAGGCTGAATTACTTAGTACGGTGATGTTAAATTGAATGAGTTACATAGGAGTTTGGAATTTAACCATAAACAATCAAAGATGACATGATACAAAAATGAGCGCACGAAAGCACAATGCTGAGACACAATATAAATATATAGCAAGAAAATAACCAGTGCCTTAAAAATGGAGTCAAAATAAAATCAATGTACTTGCATGTGCTTGGAGTGAATGTTTTGCAATTGCCTCTTGGTACGTTTTAAGTTAATGTGAGGTGTGAGTTGATTAAGATTAGGCGAAAGGGTGGACTCCAGATATACCCGAGAGTACTTGGAGTATGTCCAAAACTAAACCTTCATGGCTAGCCGCAAGGAATATGTGGGCTGAATGGAGTCTTTGAGGCTATTGTTCATAATGCACCCACAAGTGTAACAGAGATCGACGCCCCGAGGTCACTTTTCAGGAGTTCCCGCTTCCTTTGGGTATTTTGCCACCGTAATGGTTTGATAGAGGTGTTGGATTTTCACCTTATGGTTTGCCAATTTGGGAGAGTGAATCCTAATTATTCTAGTCACTCAAGTGATTTTGATGCAGCTTGAATGATCGGACGAACCACAGCCAAGTGCATAGCATACACACCGGAGTCTTGTCAATTTTAGTAAATTTTAAGATAGGTGTTCTTGTTAAAAAGAAAACCCTCCAGGAACTTCTTTCGATCCAAGTGGATCTCAATCGGGGAATCAAGGAGGGGTTAATTTTATTAAAACTGAAGAAACAATTGATGAAAAAGAAAACCAAGATACACAATTTTAGTTCTCTAATTAGTCCTACCACACATCTCTTTCCCCGCTTGGGTCAATCGGGAAGTCATGGGGTAAGTATTAAATTACTTTGAAACCTTAGATATGGAATATGGAATTGATAATAAATCAAAGTACACTACCCTACAGATTAGAACTATGCTAGATTGCAAAAAAAAAAAGAACGAAAAGCAAAAAAAGACACAGACGCAAATCCCCCCAGGGGGAATGGTGAATAGGCTACAAAGAGCCTATTCGAAAGGACCTTTTATTTTAATAAGCATTGATTTACAATATCAACAAATTGAAATTGATGCACTTTGGTCCTTGTTATCTAGGATCCAAATGCTTACAACAAGCTTGTAACAAGCTAGAATTAAAATGCAGCAGTGGGGGAAGCTTCCAGGAAGCTCTGGATCGTCCAAGAGTAGGAAATTGGGCAGAGTCTCCTTCTCTTTTTTGTTAGACCTGCTAAAAAACAGCGAGCAATTGAAATCAAATGTTCCCAAACACACTTTAAATTTTTTTTGGGTCACCACACTAGTTACCAAAAAAAAACTAAGTAAATTTTTTTTAAGTTGGGGTAATCTAGTTTTGCAAAAATGGGAACCAAGGAAATATTTCCTTGGGATATTGGCTTGCTGTTTGGGAAGCCAATGAGATGTGCACTTTTATTGTAGAATATGAAACTTTAAAGTACAACAAAGGAAACTACCTTAAAAGCAAGCTACAAATTTTCTTTTAAATGCTTGCTAAAAGAGGATAATTTCAGCTAGATCTCTTAAAATATGACTTTATATGCAAAATGGAACTGAGATCTAAACTTAAGAAAGGATCTTACTAACTAGATCTATATATAATTTTCTTTGGGAGACAGATCTAAGCAATAAGATTCTTTAAAAGTAACCAATTTGAAGAGAAATTAAGATTTTGAAGGAGGAAGAGAGAGAAAGAGTGTTGGAAGCCTGGGAATGTTGGGATTTGGAGTCTGCTTTGGTGGAACACTGAGGGACTATGTCATTAAGAAGATCTTGAAGATGAGGAAGATGCAAACCATCTCAACCTCTTCTACAAGCAATATCACTTGCAACTTAGAAACCCTTGCACAAACAGATGGTTAAAACATAGGTGCTGCTGGAAGAGATAATTGGAAAGCATCTAATTAGACTTAAAATACATACAACTCCAATAGATCTGAAATAAGCAACAGTAAGAGCATAAATCAAACTAGAATAAACTCTTACCATAATAGGAGGGAGCTCTCTCCTTCAAGGCCAACAATTAACCAACAAAAGCAATGATAAATAACACAGATTATACCTCATAAGCATTTGACAATCACTATCCACACATGAAGAGCATTACACCATAGATATTGCCTCCAAAGCTTCTTTATTCTAGAATAATAAACAATACAATACAAGAGCAATAACACCTCAATCCCAATTCTAACTAGCTTGGAAGAGGTTGCTTGTGCTTTGATTTATACAAAAACTAGGAGATCCAACCCAGGGGGGACGCAAATCCCAAGGAGACAGATCAAATTAGCTGATGGAGAGTCAATCAATGTAGATCTAAAGCTGAACTGAGCCTACTTGTCAATCAGGAGCTTGATTGAGCTAACGCATCAACCCATAAATCGACACATCAGTCCACAGAGCTCCCAGGAGAGCCCACATGTGTGGAGGAGAGAGGGAGGGCGCAATTCCCCCTAAAGGCTACTGAAGATCAACTCTGGATCTGATTTGATTGCCTCCTTCATTCAAGGATTTGTCAGATCCAGTCAATCTGGTTCAGACCTGACTAATTTCAATCAAATCGGCTGAGAATCCACTGGTCTATGGTTTTGGATTTGCTCCATTATTCACCAATTTATTAATTAAAATAATCAATAAATGATTTTTTGGGGCTTTCTGAGCCGAGTGATTAAAAATCACTCCAAACTAGCAAATAGCGAGTCCATGGGTTTACATGGTGCTCTTAGCTTGAAAATGAGCACCTACATGACTGAAACTGATTATTTGGCCCACTTTTATTACAAAATCAATTTTTCCAATTAAACTATTAAAAAATAACCTAAGTTTTGGAAAAATTAAATTTTAATAAAAAACACTGAAAAAATTAAAAAATTAAAAAACCTAGGGGGACTTACACATGTTCATATGACTCGACCATGATGTCTAGCATGTTTATACATTGACACATAGACTCTAATAACCTCAATAGGCCTAAATGCCAAGCCGACCACCCCAACTTTGGAGGTATGGAGGGAAAAACTCAGAAATTATCAGTTGTTTATTCAACAACCAATAATAACCAAGGGAAAAAACACCCTGGGCTAATCGGATTGACAAATAAAGTCTAAGAGACTGAGTCTTTTACAGACAATATCATGCTAGAACATTTATTACAATTCCCCCATGGGGTATGAACATGTGATATAGTACAACAAGCACTTCCCAGAAGCACTTCCGAAGGTCTTCTGAAGTCCGAACAAAAAATCTTTGTCCGGTTCACCAGGCTCACTTGATAAAAAACCACTAAATACAACTTAGGTGGTAACATTCTGGCTCCAACTGTGGGACATGTGCTCGATCTGGTCATAGGGAAGGAGAGGATACGAGAACACCAGAATCTCTGGTTTATACACCCTGTACAAACATCTCAACTTGACAAGAAAACCTCAGTAGCACAAGCTTTACATAAAAAAAACCAAATGAACCATTAAGCTGATTTGTTTAAACAAAATAAATGTAACTAACTAATGAAAAAAATGTTTGATTATAGCTAAGTACAAAACAAAAAATGCAGAAAGTAAATGCTCTTTTTCAAGGAGCTTATTTTCCTACTCTAAGCATGATATACAAAGGGTTAAGTGTAATCAGAAATCCAATGTAACCACCTAAGCATTTTATTAACATAAAAAAAAAAAATTCCTTGTCTTTGGTTACCAACCAAAGTAAGGATACTTTATTCAGAAAATGAAAACCTGCGTGATGATCCGGAAGGGGCGGGATGGATGGGAAATCATAGGCATGATGAATGTCGTCAAACTTCCTCCCAAACCGGTAAGTGCTTGCGCAGGCTACTTCTATCCATGACTGGACAGGGTTGATGTACAAATCAGAATCATGAGACAGATTGACTACACCATCATACTGATCATCAAGGCTTACCGGATGATAATTCACTGTATAATCCCCAAGCGGCTCCAAATCATGAGGAAACTCTATATGTGAAGATGATAGTTGAGACTGATATTCTACTAACTGCATCACATTTGTCTTTTCACAACACTACTTCTCCATGTCTTCATTATTGATACCTTTGTGCGACTATGCATGATATGACTCTGAATGATCATATAAGAGTTTTGAATGCTGCTTTTCCATACTAGGATTTTCCAAGGTCTCCAGGTCCATGCTTCCTTCTATGGAAGTATAGTAGATTGGACTTCCACAAATTTCTAAATAGACACTCCCCTTGCTGGATATAGCATAGATAAGATTCTTAATAAGATATCCACAAAAATCCCAATAGTCATCCCCATCATCTATGTTAGATGTGATGGATTTCCCATTGCTGATATTAAGTCCTGATATCAAGATCTCTTTGTCTTCATTACTGATACTGATATATGGCTCAAACTGATCATGTGGATAAACTGCATGCTCCTTTTTCATATCAAAGTTTCCCAAGGCCACATGGTCCATGCTCTCTTCTTTAGATATGCCATAGATTGGATTTTCCATGAATGTACAGGACTCCTCATCAACATCTTTGTCGGGGATAAGGGAGTCTTCATCACTTGTATCATGCTCCAAGTTATACTTGTCCTCATTTTCATACTCATCTTCTTCACAAAGAAAAGGTCATAAGGTAGTAAACCTTCCAGACTGTCATCATTATATGGAGAACACATAGGAGTCCCATCATCTATATTACAATTTTCATCATAAGTTTCACTATAATATTCTGCAATGGTTTCATCCTTAGGATTGTACTACTTAGATGGTGACAAAGGGTAGGCCTAGCCTACCATGTATATATGATCAGGCTCGTTTTAAGTTGTTTCTTGATTATTGACCTCAGGAAGTCCATGTTCCATGACTTGATTTGCAACATAACAAGTGCTTTCTTGGTGGAATTGTTCACAGGGTCTACACCATGGAATTATTTCTTCTACCATGTTAGCTGAATCTAACTGGTTTGGAATCCTAGGCTCTTGCTGAGGAAAATTATTTTGATACATCTGATTCTGCCTAGGCTGAAAGTTCCTAGGTCCATTATTTCTTTCCATTGTGATCAATCTATTATGCATATGATTCAGTTGTGCGGACTGATTTGCCATAAGTTGGTTTTGACTAGTAACCAAGTCTTTTATCATGTCTGTTACCTTTTCCATGGGATCTTTAGAGGCTCCCTTTTCTTCTGATTCAACGGATTTTCCCTTTTCTTTGTTGTATGAAGTGTTTCCCGTAGTGTAACCTGGAATGTTGGATTTGCCTGAAGACTGCATATTCTTTTCTAATTTCTCGGCCAATTCCTGAGTAGTTTTTAGATCGGTCAGCTCTTTGTCTCTTAACTGGTACCTCAAATCACCAGTGAAAGCTTCGATGTAAGATATGAGGATGGAGGCATCCTTTGGCTTGATTTCTTTAGGGATGTCCGCAACCACACGCCTGAACTTAGTGTTAAATTCATCCATGGTTTCATTCTCCATCTTCTTAAAGCTATAAAGGGCGGTACGCAGATGTCTTGGTTCTTTCTTTTCTTCCCATTTCTTCTTAAAACCCTCTAGGAATTCACTAAGAGTTTCATATGAGTCATCATCTAGGTCGAGGTACCATTCTTTAGCATCATCTTCTAAGGATAAAACAAAGAGCTTCATTTTGACATTGTCATGGTCATGGGCAGCATCATTGCAATAACTAACCAGGTGCTTTTCAAACTTTCTAAGGTGAGACTTGGCAGTGACGACATTATTGCCCTGAAATATCGGGAGCTTCTTGATAGCATCTTTTGGAATGGCATGGGGAGCACCTGCTATCTGAGAAAAGTCGAGGGGTTTGAACAATTCCGTCATTTCTTAAGATTGGTGAACATGACTCTCTACAAATATGTGATGGATATATGAGAGGGATTGGTCTCCTAAATTTTCAAGGTTTCTACGAGAAGTCTGCCTATTCAATCTTTCCCTAATAAACCTTTTGGGATCAGGGACAGGATTGAATAATTGTCGACGGTTTCTTTGGGTAGAAATTATTGAAGGGATGTTAGACAGTGGAGTCACCAAATGGATCGAGTTTTAATTTTTATGTTTTTTAAAGACTAGATCAATCAAAAGTTTTATCTTTTTAGTTGTTTAGAAAAAAGTTAAGCTAAGTCGTACTTGGGGATAAAAATATTTATCCCCAACAATGGCGCCAAAACGTGTTGCCACCTTTCACACACCTGGGTCACGTGGCAGAAATCTTCAAGCCACTCGGTGTGTCCTTGGGGGAAAGTCTCGAGTCAAGGCTGTCACCTTGTTCTTGACTCCTCCGTTTAGGCTCAACTCCTAACGAAGCCAAGGGGGGTAGACCCTATTAAGTTACCAAGGAAAAATTATTTAGTATGGTGATGTTAAATTGAATGAGTTACTTAGGAGTTTGAAATTTAACCATAAACAATCATAGATGACAAGATACAAAATGAGCACACGAAAGCACAATGCTGAGACACAATATATATATAGAAAGAAAATAGCCAGTGCCTTAAAATGGAGTCAAAAGATAATCAATGTACTTGCATGTGCTTGGAGTGAATGTTTTGCAATTGCCTCTTGGTACGTTTTAAGTTAATGTGAAATATGAGTTGATTAAAATTAGGCGAAGGGGTGGACTCCATATATACCCGAGAGTACTTGGAGTATGTCCAAAACTAAACCTTCACGGCTAGCCACAAGGAATATGTGGGCTGAATGGAGTCTCTGAGGCTATTGTTCATAATGCACCTGCAGGTGTAACCGAGGTCACTTTTCAGGAGTTCCTGCTTCCTTTGGGTATTTTGCCACCGTAATGGTTTGATCGAGGTGTTGGATTTTCACCTGATGGTTTGTCAATTTGGGAGAGTGAATCCTAATTATTCTAGTCACTCAAGTTCTTTTGATGCAGCTTGACTGATCGGACGAACGGCAGCCAAGTGCAGAGCATACACATCGGAGTCTTGTCAATTTTAGTAAATTTTAATATAGGTGTTCTTGTTAAAAAGAAAACCCTCCAGGAAACTCTTTCAATCCAAGTGGATCTCAATCGGGGAATCAATGAGGATTAATTTTATTAAAACTGAAGAAACAGTTGATGAAAAAGAAAACCAAGATACACAATGCCGGTTCTCTAATTAGTCCTACCATGCATCTCTTTCCCCTTTCGGGTCAATCGAGAAGTCGCGGAGTAAGTATTAAATTACTTTGAAACCTTAGATATGGAATATGGAATTGATAATAAATCAAAGTATACTACCCTGCAGATTAGAACTACGCTAGATTGCAAAAAATAGGAACAAAAAGCAAAAAAAGACATGGACGCAAATCCCCCTAGGGGGGATGGTGAATAGGCTTGAAAGAGCCTATTCGAAAGGACATTTTCTTTTTATTAGCAGGGATTTACAATTTCATCAAATTGAAATTGATGCAATTTGGTCCTTGTTATCTGGGATCCAAAGCTTACAACAAGCTTGTAACAAGCTAGAATTAAAACACAACGGTGGGGGAAGCTTCCGGGAAGCTCTAGTTCGTCCAAGAGTCGGAAATTGGGCAGAGCCTCCTTCTCTTTTTTGTTAGAACTGCTAAAAAACAGCAAACAATTAAAATCAAATGTGCCCAAACACACTTTAAAATTGTTTTGGGTCACCACACTAGTTACCAAAAAAAAACTAAGTAAAAATTTGTTAAGTTGGGGTAATCTAGTTTTGCAAAACTGAGAACCAAGGAAAGCAAGATTTCCTTGGGATCTTGGCTTGCTGTTTGGGTAGCCAATGAGATGTGCACTTTTATTGCATAATATGAAACTTTAAAGTACAGCAAAGGAAACTACCTTAAAAGCAAGCTACAAATTTTCTTTTAAATGCTTGCAAAAAAGAGGATAATTTCAGCTAGATCTCTTAAAATATGACTTTATATGCAAAACGAAACTGAGATCTAAACTTAAGAAAGGATCTTGCTAACTAGATCTATATGTAATTTTCTTTGTGAGACTCATCTAAGCAATAAGATATTTTAAAGTAACCAATTTGATAAGAAATTAAGATTTTGAAGGAGGAAGAGAGAGAAGGAGTGCTGGAAGCCTAGGAATGTTGGGCTTTGGAGTCTGCTTTGGTGGAACACCAAGGGACTATGTCATTCAGAAGATCTTGAAGATGAGGAAGATGCAAACCAGCTCAACCTCTTCTACAAGCGATATCACCTGCAACTTAGAAATCCTTGCACAAACAGATGGTTAGAACATAGGTGCTGCTGGAAGAGATAATTGGAAAGCATGTAATTAAACTTAAAATACATACAACTCCAATAGATATGAAACAAGAAGCAGTAAGAGCATAAAACAAACTAGAATAAACTCTTACCCTAACAGGAGGGAGCTCTCTCCTTCAAGGCCAACAATTAACCAGCAAAGGCAGTGATAAATAACACAGATTATACCTCATAAGCATTTGACAATCACCATCCACACATGAAGAGCATTACACCATAGATATTTCCTCCAAAGCTTCTTTATTCCAGAATAATAAAAAATACAATACAAGAGCAACAACACCTCAATCCCAGTTCTAACTAGCTTGGAAGAGGCTGCTTGTGCTTTGATTTATACAAAAACTAGGAGATCCAGCCTAGGGGGGGCGCAAATCCCAAGGAGACAGATCAAATCAACTAATGGAGAGTCAATCAATGCAGCTCTGAAGCTGAACTAAGCCTACTTGTCAATCCAGGGCTTGATTGAGCTGACACATCAACCCCTAAACTGACACATCAGTACACAGAGCTCCCAGGAGAGCCCACACGTGTGGAGAAGAGAGGGAGGGCACAATTTCCCCTAAAGGTTGTTGAAGATCAACTCTGGATCTGATTTGATCACCTCCTTCAGTCAAGGATTTGTCAAATCCAGTCAATCTGGTTCAGATCTGACTAATTTCAATCAAATCGGTTGATAATCCACTGATCTATGATTTTGGATTTGCTCCATTATTCATCAATTTATTAATTAAAATAATCAATAAATGATTTTTTGGGGCTTTCTGACCCAAGTGATGAAAAATCACTCAAAACTAGGAAATAGCGGGTACATGGGTTTACATGGTGCTCTTAGCTTGAAAATGAGCACCTACATGACTGAAATTGATTATTTGGCCCACTTTTATTACAAAATCAATTTTTCCAATTAAACTATTAAAAAATAACCTAAGTTTTGGAAAAATTAAATTTTAATAAAAAACATTGAAAAAATTAAAAAATTAAAAAAAATTAAAAAACCTAGGCGGACTTGGACATGTTCATATGACTCGACCATGATGTCTAGCATGTTTATACATTGACACATAGACTCTAATAACCTCAATAGGCCTAAATGCCAAGCCAACCACCCCAACTTTGGAGGTATGGAGTGAAAAACTCAGAAATTATCAGTCGTTTATTCAACAACCAATAATAACCAAGGGAAAAAACACCCTAGGTTGATTGGATTGACAAATAAAGTCTAAGAGACCGAGTCTTTTACAGACACTACCATGCTAGAACATTTATTACAATTCCCCCATGGGGTATGAACATGTGATATAGTACAACAAGCACTTCCCAGAAGCACTTCCAAAGGTCTTCTGAAGTCCTAACAAAAAATCGTTGTCTGGTTCACCAGGATCACTTGATAAAAAACCACTAAGTACAACTTAGGTGGTAACACTCTTAGAAAGACGGGATCGATTATGAAGAGACATTTTCTCCAATAGCAAGGTACACTTCCATCAGATCTATCATGGAACTTGCTTCCATGATGAAGTGGAACTTACACCAAATGGATGTAAAGACAACCTTCCTTAATGGTGTGATTGAGGAAGAGGTTTACATCGAACAACCACAAGGATTTGAAGTCGAAGACAGAGAGACTCATGTATGCAAGTTGAAAAAGGCTATGTATGGACTAAAACAAGCTCCTAGAGCTTGGTATGGAAGAATAGATAGCTTCTTGACAAACATGGGCTTTACCAAGAGTAAATATGGTCCTAATCTTTATATGAAGATTATGGATGATGAACTAGTCATACTATTGTTGTATGTGGATGACCTATTTCTGTTTGGAAATGAGAAACTGATCAAGGATTGCAAGAAGAAGCTAGCCGAAGAATTCATGATGAAAGATCTTGGATTGATGCATTATTTCCTACGGCTAGAAGTATGGCAGAGCCCAGAAGGAATCTTTTTGAGTCAGGGAAAGTATGCAGTAGAAATATTGAAAAGATTTGATATGTTGGATTGTAAAGTCATGGCCACACCCATGGACACCAACTTAAAGTTGTCTTATGAGACATCTGATCTAGTGGACATGACTCACTATAGACAGATTATTGGGTCATTAATATATGTGATGAACACAAGGCCAAATATATGCTTTGCTATGAACACCTTGAGTTAGTATCTAGTTAAACCTAGACAGGTTCACTTGATAGCTCCAAACCATGTGATGAGGTACCTAAAAGGTATGGTTGATTTGGGACTGTACTATGGGAGAGATCATTACTACAATTTGTATGGGTATACGGATTCAGATTGGGAAGGAAGTGCTGCAAACAGAAAGAGCACCTCAGGTGGATGTTATTGTCTGGGATCCTCCATGATCTCATGGTTTAGTAAGAAACAATCCAGTGTTTCTCTCAGCATGGCTGAAGCAGAGTATATTGCAGCTTACTCTGCTTGTTGTGAAGCGATATGGCTTCGAAATCTGATCTCAGGAATACTTGACATGGAGGTGGACACCACAGTAATTTTCTGTGACAACCAGAGTTGTATAAACATGATAGAAAATCTGGTGTGCCATGACAAATCAAAGCATATAGAAATTTGATATTTCTATATAAGGGATATGGTACAAAAGGGAGCCATCAAGCTCCATTATGTGGGTACCGATGAGCAAGTATATACTGACCAAGACTTTATCTTGAATGAAGTTTGAGTATTTTCGTGACAAGCTTGGTGTAGTTCCGAAGGACTTTCCTCGCAAGGAGGAAAAGTGATGGAACTACAAATGATGGACCCTCTTCGAAAAAGGAATATCGGTTCGGAGACATGAACCCTACTCGGACAAAGGGGGAGTAGGTTGATGATATGAAACTTCCCAGGAAAGGGGGAGTAATGATGAGACTAACATCGATGATGGATGATAGTGATGATGGTCTGACATTTGTTTATGGACGATAGTATCCTTTCTTGAGGATGGGAGGTATAACACTCTGTTCATGAGAGTGGTACTTACTAGCTAAGGATGGCCTTGCAGATGCTACTCTTGCATGAGAATACTCAGATTCACTTGTGGATGATAGCAAGTATAACACTCTATCATGAGAGTGGTCCTTACTAGCTAAGGATGGCCCTGCAGTTGTTACTCTCATGGAGAGTACCCACATTCAGTTGTGGATACCATAGATTAAACACTCGCTCAAGAGTGGTCCTAACCTCAGTGATCTGGATGCTCTACGATGAGTCCTCACGGATGTTGGGACTAACATTGTGTATGCAGTCGAGATCTGCTCTGTAGACAATACTCTTACATGGTAGAGTATATTTACATGTGAGTCTAGATACCATAGAATAACACTTGCCTGGGAGTGGTCCTAACCTATGTGGTATGGATTCTCTATGATGAGTCCTCACAGACGATGTAGTATAACACTCACTTAGGAGTGGTCCTAACCTATGTGGTATGGATGTTCTATGATGGGCAGACATTGTGTATGCGGTCAAGATCTACTCTACAAACAATACTCTTATATGGTATATACCTACACATGAGTGTAGATACCGTAGTATAACACTCACTTGTGAGTGGTCCTAACCTGTGTGGTATGGATGGTCTACGATGAGTCCTCACGGATGATAGGGCCGACACTGGGTGCGGTCGAGATCTACATTTAGTTGTAGATGATTCAAATGATTGATTTGATGGATCATGCTGATGGAGGATTGCATCGTCCTTGGAATTATTTCCTAAATTAATCGGGATTGATCATCCTGCAAATACATCATGTGTACTGTAGGTAGCGTAATAGAGAAGGATCAAGTAGATCAAAGTATAGCAGCGAAGGATCAAGTAGATCGAAGTGCGGCTGAAAAGGATCAAGAAGGATTGAAGGATTGCCACAAAGGATCAAAAGGATCAAAGTGTTGCTGCAAAGGATCGACAAGATCAAAGTGTTGCTGCAAAGGATCGAGAAGATCGAAGTGCTACTGCAAAGGATAGAAAAGATCGAAGTGCTTCTGCAAAAGATCGAGAAGATTACAAGGCTACTACAGAAGATCAAAGTGTTGCTGCAAAGGATCAAGAAGATCAAAGTATTGCTATAAAGGATCGAGAAGATCAAAGTGCTGCTACAAAAGATCCAGAAGATCGAAGTGTTGCTGCAAAGGATCGAGAAGATTGAAGTGTTGTTGCAAAGGATCAAGAAGATCAAAGTGCTGCTACAAAGGATGTAAAAGATCAAAGTGTTGCTTCGAACGACCGTAAGATCGACGCGTTGCTACAAAGAAAGGATCAAGTGATCATGTGATGCAGAAGATGAAGAGTAACTATTCCAAGTTACTAATTGTGGAAAAACTTCATGTGACATATAGATCTATCTCCTTAATGTACTGTTGTAATTGTCTCTCTGTTCGCCTATAGTCTGTGATGATGTTGTCAGTAGAATAGCATTCTCGTTAAGGGGGAGTGTTGAAATATTGTAACTTCAAAAGATATTATAAATGTATTTTACCGATGTAACCCAAGGGATATGTTATTATTCCTATGACGTGGTGTTACTATTGTATTTGGTCATCATAGAGTCATGGGTAAAAGCCTCCACTTGTGTCGAGTCTTTAGTACCCTAATAAATAATATAAAATAATGTTTTTGAGTATTCCTAGGTGAAGTTGGCCGAGACAGTTTATTGGGGTCGACTTGTCTAGTGAAAAAGTCAAGTTGACACATGTGTATAAATAGAGGAGTTGTGGTTCTTATTTGAACACAGACTCACTCACTTGTGTAGCGCATAGGAGAGAGAGAGACAAAACAAAAGGAGGAGAAAAATTGCTTTTGTGGTTGTCTTTTATACATTTTATACAGAGGAAGTTTTTGTTGGGTTTTCTTCCCCTTGAGGGTTTCCGGGGATAAATGTTGTGTCTATCTTGTGATTGTGTTTCTATCAGTCATTCTTGATTTGTTGCTGTGATTTTTGAATTGAATACTATTGAATCTAGTCTAGCATATGAAAACTTAACAAATTTTATCTCAAGAAATCCTGCCTCAGACTTGACTAGGGACCTACTCTAAATAAATGTTGCAAACATTCTCTCACTTCTTGTTGAACCCAAGTTTCAGGAGCCTCATTTCTAACACTTTGGGTTCAATAGCCTCTACCTCAACCAGCAATAGCCACATACATTAGTGGAAATTTCAACTCAAAATGGGCCTCCTAAGGAAAATAATAAAATAATAATTAAAATAATAAAATAATATTTATTAATTTTAGCGGAAGAAAAGAAAAAAAACTACTTTTTTTGTTCATATTTTCGACATATCTCCCTATGTTTTTACTCAAATTTCGATCGGGAGAGCTCGTTGGATGTAGAATTAAATTACACATCTAACGAGTACCGACTCTGCATACTTTTAACAGACCGTGCTACCCCAAAAACAAGAAATACCTGAAAAACATGATGATGATGTCATGATCACATTTTTTCAGGAATTTCTTGTTTTTGGGGTATTAGGGTCCATCAAAAGTATGCAGAGTGGGTACTATTTGGATGCGGAATTCAATTCCACATCCAACGGGATCTCCCGATCAAAATTTGAGTAAAAACACAGGGAGATATGTCAAAAATACAAATAAAAAAAGTTTTTTTTTTATGATATCTATCCCCAAATTTATATTAAAAAATTGTTTAAGACCTATACAGTATTTCAAATTTAAAGAAATTTCATTGGCTAACAAATGATGACATGGAATTTGAATTAGGGTTGAAAGGCCCATTTTGAGTTGAAATTTGCAATTATGCTTCCACCCGTTAATCACCACTATGACAATTCAACTAGGGAAAAAGACAATGCACTCAAGTATACTATGTTTAACCACGACTACACTAGGGATGTGCTGACAAAGAATTTCCCAAGCAAAAGATTGAGGAGCTTCTGCTAAAGTTGATTCCAACTTTGACTTAGCATAAAAATAAACTAGCCTTATAGTCCCATACTAGCAAATTGAGCAGAGGGATAGAAATCTTACCCAAAAAATTAAGGAGCTCTTGTGTCATGTTTTTCCCACAAGAATTTCTTCCCTGATCACTATTCATCAGCTAAAGTGAACACTGGAGACACTCTTGGTCATCATAATCCACCATATCTTCTCTCATAAGGTTAATAGGGTTGAGTTCTAACACCTTCAAGAGTTCCAACTAATGCATGGTCATCCCATCATCCTCTCGCTTACATTATTTCCCATGCTCAATTATTAGTTCCCATAGGGGGGAGGTGTATGCCCTCCTTTGTATCATGTGGTTGTTGGGGTGGCAACTGGTTTGCATGCTCTCCACCATGTTGTGTCCTTACCACTCCATCTGAGAGCTGTGGTTCCTTTTGGGGGTTCTAGATCCTATCTTGACTAGTCAGGTTGATGCATTCCATCACTAAGGGATAGAGGCATTCTTTGTTAAATTACAGTCCAACATTTGTGCCCTCCTACAAACTCCTTCTTTTTCCATTCGAGTTTCCACCTTATTGGCCATTCTCTTAACATGCAAAGGAATGCTAACTAAATCCTAAAAGAGAAGACCTAGCAAGAGTTCCAAGCATCCTTCCAACCTCTAGTTGATAGAAAGCTTGTTGACTGGGGATCCATTTAAGAGTTTAGAGATCATATGAAGGATTAGTTTGGAGTCTCTCTTTGCTATTAATTTGGAAAACCCTTGGTGGTGAGCGATTTAGATTTCGTGAGACGAAGATTGCAAGTCAGCAACATTATTGCTTTCAATGCGCAAGAATGGTGCATAAAGCCATATAATTTTCCCTTAGTGATCCCTAAAGACTCCTCCAAATCCTTATACAAGCCTCGAATTACCTTTGGAATCTCCATTAAGGAAGCGTGAGTGGGGAGGTTTCCAAGAAGAGGGACTTGTAGGTCAGATTGAATATAATTTTCTATGCATGTAGAATGGTTTTCTTTGTTTCTTGCTAGTTCTAATCTTCCTCAACCCAAGAATTGGAGAGAATAATTTCCTTAATATCTTACTTGACTATATTCCATATTTTTATGTATCGTGTACAGAACATAAAAATCAAAACTCTTTTGCTAAAGTTTTGTAAGGTGTAGTAATTTTTTTAATTAAATGGTAATAATTTAATAAAAAATTAATAAGTGCCCAATCACTATTGTATTAGAAACATCGATTTGACAAAAATTTGCATTGTTCACGTAAACTAAAATTCAAAAATAAATTATCAATAGATCAAACCTTTGTACCATGTGATATTTGGCAAGGCTAGGGCATGTAATAAATGTTTCGAGTATCTGATAAGTAGCTCTCGTCATTTATCTTAAGTGTCAGATAAGTAAAAGATATTTGAATTCATTCTAGCCCCATGTGGTAAAGGCAAACATGCAAACATGCCCACTGTTGTTTGTTTTTTTTTTCTTCTTGCCATTGTTTATTGCGTTGAGAGGCGCTCTACAACCTAGTATGGGGGAGATCTTGTAACGTTACGTAACGTTATTTTTATTAATAAAAAATATTTTTTTTATTGCATCGAGAGGTGCTTTACAGCCCAGTATTTGCACCAAGAGGCGCTCTATAGCCTAGTATGGGGGATATCTTGTAACGTTACGTAATGTTATGTAACGTCACGTAACGTTATTTTTATTAATAAAAAATATTTTTTTTATTGCGCCGATATGGGTAACGTTACGTTATTTTTATTAATAAAAGATATTTTTTTTAATTATAGGCCAAAATAAATGTCGGCCAAAAAAACAACATAATATGGGGAAGATGTTGTAATCTTCCTACCTAACAAAACAATAAAAAGGTAAAAATTTAATTATCCGTAAAAAATTGTGGGTCATGAAAAAAACACAATATGGGGATATGTTATAATGTTCCTACTTAACAAAATAATAAAAAATAAAAATTTGAATTATCCTCAAAAAAATGTTGGCCTTGCACATGGTTTTAAAACCATGTGCACATATGTGCATGGTTTTAAACCTATGTGCATATGGTATGTGCATGGTTTTAAAACCATGTGCAAGACCTTCTAAACAACCCATGGTTTTATTGTACATGGTTTAGGAGGGCCTTGCACATGGTTTTAAAACCATGTGCAAGGCCTCCTAAACAACTCATGGTTTTATTCTACATGGTTTCGGAGGGCCTTGCAAATGGTTTTAAGACCATGTGCAAGGCCTTGTAGGAGAGCCTTGCATGTGGCTTTAAAACCATGTATGGGGAAATGTTGTAATGTTCGTTCCTAATAAAATAAAATAAAATAATAGATATTATATGTCAACCATAAATAATATTAAATATTAATAATAAAAATATTATATGTGGACCTTAAATAAAAAGATTTGTCTTTTGGTTTGAATCAAATCAATGGATACCTAAGAAGAGATTTGATCCCTCTCAGCGCTTGATAGAGCCTAGGATTTGGATCTACGCTGGTTATCATGGTCATCAATGAAACCAAGCTGGTCTATGCAATTGTTTCTACGAAGATTATCTTTCTATGCCAAGTTTTGTATGGTAATGACAACCTCGGGCTTCCTATCAACTGTACTCAGACCTTGTCCCTTCTGAAAGCCTGCATTGCAAAACGTTGCTCATCAATTAATGCATAAGTGAGATCAGATTTTTATATTTTTGTTTTGATGTGTATAATTTGGTATGGACCATAAAAATTGGGTATAAAGAGATATTAAAAATAAGAAAATTGAGGCAAATAACTTATCTGCGCAATGGACTGGTAAAATCAAGATTATGTGATTTCTTGTTTTGTCATCAGTGGTCGTGCTCCTCTTGTTGCAATGTGTGTGGTGTGTACTCATTGTTGGATAAGAGAAATTTCTTACGGAAATCAATAGAAAGGTGAATCTGATATTCGATGGAGTTGACAATGTCATTTCTTCATTCGGATTTGGTGTGAATCCTAGTTCAAAGAACTAGCTAGGGTAGAATTTGAACATGGGATCGAGTAGTTCATGTGATGAGACTTATGGATTCATGCCCTGCATTATTTCTTCCCTGGGAAGTTTTTTCTTCATGGCAATGTATGCATCCCTCTTGTTCGTTTAGTAATTTTTTATGTCCAACAGAAGTGAGATTTTGTTGTCTATGATGGGGCCTATTATTATCAAAGGTTTGTTTCTACCAATTCTTGGAGCTTTTCCAGATGCTTTCCACCCAAGCTCTTTTATTTTCCCTTGAACACCACAATAATGTACAGCTACCCAAAATAAACTAGTTTTTTGGTTACTAATTTGTCCTAGAAGGTTTTTTTTAACATTTTTCTCAATAATATCACTTGATATATATATATATATATGTGTGTGTGTGTGTATATATATGTATATATATACATATATATGTATGTATGTATGTATGTATATGTATATGTATTTATTTATTTATTTTTATTTTTGTCTGATATATTGTTGTTACAAGATACCATTTGCTTGGCATCTTTCTTGTAAGTATGTTGCAGTTGAGTATGCCAGTACTACAATTCTCAATGAGAGGAGTGACATATACAATTTTGGGTTGCTTATTATGAAGATAATTTCTAGAGAAACCCAGTTGATTTTTCCAGAAATGAAGTTAGGTTAAAGTATTTAATGTTGTTTCCCATTGTATTCAGCACAACCTGTGATCCAAATAACAAGCGCAGAGTTTCAAGTTCTGAGACTCCCAAAAAGTTGTACAAGATAAAGTAATCATATATATTCACTTATGAGGTTACATTATGGGTATTACCCAATGTCCTATTACTATAGTTCCATCTCATTTTTGGTCTTTTCAATATGACTCTTGAGTTTTTTCCTTTGAAGCCGATGCATTTTCTTTGCTTCTGATTATAGATGGATCTTGCAGGATATCCCTATGAAATGGACATATCATTGGGATACTTACTTTCTCAAGATAGATGGTCTTATCCATTGGTTCTCTATCATCAACTCATTGATGATTGTTTTGTTTCTTTATGGAATGGTTGCAGTGATCATGATGCAAACATTGTAACGAGATATCTCAAAATACAACCAATTAGAAATACACGAGAAAACATGATGGAAGTTAGTCCATGGAGATGTGTTCAAGGCTCCAATTAATGCAACCTTACTATGTGTCTATGTGTGAACTAGAGTACAACTTTTTGCGATGACACTATTGACAATGATCTTTGTCATCCTTGGTTTCCTTTCTCCCTTGAACCGTGGAGGTTTGATGACATCTATGTTTCTTTTTTGGGTGTTTATGGGTATGCCTCATCAGTCTATATAAAATTTTCTAGGGAACATAATGGACAAAGAACACGCTCAAGACAAGATTATTATTTTTAGCGTTGCTTTTTGCACTTTTTTAATTCTCAATGCATTGAAATGGGGTGAGAAATCACCTGGTAGAGTTCCTCTTGGGACTATGTTTTCTTTGGTCCTTATATGGTTTGGAATTTATGTGTATTGGCATATAGAAATAGGAATTGACCCACTTACATTCCTTTCGGTAATGAAAACCGTATTCTCTAGCTTAATTGACTTTGCATAAGCTTTGTATGATCTTTCACAAGCTTGTTGTCATTGCAAGTTTATTATATTTTACGCAGGCAGAGAACATTGTTCATAACCACTATCTGATTTCGAAATATTTATGATGATTTTACTTGACACGCCTCGGTGACCCCCTATAGAAGGAAAGTGAAGGATTTACCATAAGTGATGTATAAGTTTATACATGTTATATTAGTGATGTTTCGTCCTTTACTTAATCTAGGACTTATAAGTAAACTGGATTTGAAACTTTAGATACTACTCCAGCTTATAGTTTCATATGTGTCCCTACAACCGGCTATGCGTCTCTCACAGATATATATGCTAGTTATTATTCTACTGTAACTAGGTCAACTACTTTTGCATCTGGATCTATGATAATATTGTGTGTGCTTGTTAACAAGTCATGAAGATGGATTCTAATGAACACACATTTAATTGCAGGACATATAACGAAATAAGGTTGACTAGATACTCTACCACAGAGGCCCTACCAATATATCTTGATTTCCACGATAGGGTCGATTGTTCATACATTTTAGTGGTAATGGAAAACCGTGTGGATATAACAATAAATGTTGTCCACTTATCCTTTTTGTGAGCCATAGGCCCCATAAAATAGTGCTTAATCATAAAGGTTAAAAATTTCCACTCCACTTCTATCAACTTATATTATTATGAATGCAGTAAGCGATAAAGGAAGACCAATAAAACAAGTACAATTATTTGGATTTCAGTGCACACTATAAGCACCATCACTACTCGGGTGCATGATACAACTCTAGAAATGATCAATGAATTTGTTTATGAAAACATAAATGGTTAATGACCCAAAAAAAATCATTTTACTAGTCAAAGAAATTTCTCCTTCGTTGTTAGACAATTATACATCATTCACTCTTATTCTTATTTTTGGTGTTCCAATAGTGGTGTCAAAATTATTTTGATCCCTTGGCCGGTGCTTAGAACATTGCAATAACTATTTTGTCTCCTCTCAGTTTATAGACCTACAAGTACTACTATATTCCTCTACCCTCTAACTTTGTACTAGCTCACAGCCATGCCGCTCTTTAGCATGTTTTAATCAGATTCTTCTTAGACTTTCCAAACGCTAGACCTATGTATTGTCTCTCCACTACCAAATTTTTTTGGTAGACTTATCTCCTTTGTTGAGGCCTTATGGATGCATTCCATTTTTTCTAGGCATTTTTGCTCAGCATAATCTCCTCATTGCTTCTGCATATTGAAAAATATCATCCCTCCTCATTTGCATATTCTCTCTCAACTTCATTTATGCAACAATCAATGGTATCCTTTTCCATTTCTCATCTTGTATTTGACAGAGGGGAACATCATGGTTCAGTAACCAATATGAAAGATTTGAATACCTATCATATTCTAATACAAGCAAGTCTGAGCCATATTCAAAACCAAAGCAAAAAACTAGAGCCTAGGTCTAGAGCAAGAGTCAGAGGTGTAGCGAGAAGACAAAGTTAGAGCCATTTTACAGAGAACCCATTGGTTTCTGGTCATGTTAAAACCACCTCTTGGTTTGAAGTCATCCTAAAACCATCCATTTAGTATAAGACATCAACTTCTACTAGACATCAGTTTGAGGCGATCCTTAAACCACCTTTTTCCAAAGGAGCCACTGAGCCTTAGAGCCAAGTTCCAAACTCTAGAGGGAATTGTTGAGCCTCAGAACCTACTTCCAGAGGGAACCACTAAGCTAGAACCTGAGTTAGAGCCAAGTTCCAAAAGGAACAATTAAGACAGAACCCGAGTTAGCACCAAGTTCCATAGTTGGTGGTTAGTCTAAAACCACCATTTAGTAGTAGACATAAGCCTCTATTGCTTTTATTGAACTATTTGGTTTGTGGCCATAAAAAACCACCAAGTTTGCGGTTATCCTAAAACCAATCACATAGAGAACACTTCATTTTTAAATCTTAGTATAAAACTTAAAATTCTTCTAATTTACTTAGTACATGGTTAGATTATCACGCACAAAATATTCAACATATGGTAAATGTCCACTTCCAATTTTCCACTCTCTTTCAAAAAGATTATTGGATTCACATACATCCCTTCGGATTAACGGGGGAATGATGCAAAACCTAATACATTAGGTGAATATAAGAGTTGCAGAAAGTCCAACATGTCTCTTAGAATATGAAACAAATGATCACATTATTGTATTTATATATGTATATTCTTAATGGAAAATTGGAGTATTCATGCTTATTCATATTTTGGGTGTTCCAACATTACTAACTGGAGTCCAAACTTTGGAATGGTTAGAGAAGGAAAAATATAATTAGTGGCAATTTTGCAAAGATGTTTAGGAATTATTAATCATATCTAAATTAAAATAATTCCAAAATTTTAATACAATGCCAAGTTCATTTTTCTTTATTTTATGATATTGGATATAAAAAGTTAACAACAATTTACAACCATCATTTTGAAAATAAAATCAAATTCTTATGGAACTTAAAGTTCTTTAATGAAATATGAAGCATTTTTAAGTGTAAGATTTGCATATTGTTTTTAAGATTAATATTAGTAACTAGGGGGGGCGAGTGTGAGGAGTGGGGGGGTCTCTTTTGAGCCTAAAGGAAACAAAGTGACTAGGTTCTCTTGGCGTCTTCGATGTACCTCTAACAACTTCGTTGAGGTTTGTGTTTTGTATGTTGGATCTGAATTAATCACAACCTTATCAATGTCTCATTTGATGAGATTTGGGGACTTTTTCTTGCAATCCAACGATTTTGCAATTGTTTCACCCAATCTCAAGTGATTCAGAATTGTATTCTTCGTAGGATTGAGCGCAATTTGAAAAGTATTGAAGACCTATCCTTTTGGCATATTCGTCATCATTATAATTGTTTGGTTGATCGTCTTTCTAATGATGCCATGGAATTAGACAAGGGCATATTGGTAATCAATTTCGCTCCTTCACAACAGAAGTGGATTCCATAGTTTGGCATCGATTGATTTAGAAATTGTTTTAACTCCCTACGTGTCATTAAGAAGGGTTGACCAAGGTTTAGTGGAAATTATAAAAATGGATAAAATGGGTTTTTTGCATGCAATGGTGGTGGCAGATGGCCACGATCATCTCCAAATGTGTTCAGGATCCTGAACATTTAATTTGCACATTTCTTCTTTCTTGTCCCTTTATGAGTTTGCATTTTCACTCCATGGTTGATCTAGACTATGCAAAGTCAATAATGGAGTGTAGTGGGGAAATTTATGGAGTGGATGGCATAAATTCCTAATGTAGAAAGGTCATCGTTAAATTTCATATCCTAAGAGAGGAATATTGGAATGGATCATGTTTGTCATATGCATTTCCTTTTCGTTCACACCATAAGATAGTGTAGGTTGAGTTGTGGGAAGACCTCTATTATTGTTGTGCAAACTATCATGTGAAGGATAGGTTTGGTCTATTGGAGAAAGAAGTGGTATACAAGAGAATTGTAGAATGCATCATAGTTTTTGACATTGGTTCATTGATTAATTTTTTTTGGTGGTAGAAAGGGATGCTCAAGAGTGATATGTAATATGTGAGATTAGACAGCAAGTCTCTAATTTCAACTATCGGCTTAGAGACAGGGATGGAGGGAGACTAGAGTGGAGCAAAGGAGATTAATTGGGATAGGGGGGAATTATGGGCATGAGGAAGGTGTTTCGTTGGTTTAGGGTATAGTTGGAAAGGATTCAAAACAGGATGGAGAGACTTAATTCCCAAGTGGAAATGGAAGAATAGATGCATGAATGGTTGGAAAATAGAATAGATACATAGAAAGAACAATTGGCTCAAGTGGTGATGGATAAGAAGAAGCATTAGTCTATTCTTCAGGAATTAGTTTTCGGTCAAAAATCCAGTCTCGGGGACTTCTCTAACTCAAAAATTATGGAGTTAGACATCATGCACTAAGCTGCTTTGGAAAATGTTGAAGACATAAGTGCTATGCAACTCAAGGACTTGCAAGAGCACAAAATTGATAAAGGTATTTTGGAACTATTTGTTTTTCTTTGTTTATGCATTGTCGATATGTTATGTTACTAGACCGATTCGTTAGAAGATATAGGATATGGACATTTTTATTTCTTGAGTTTTAGGTCTCGCTGTATCGGGTTGAGGGGATTTTGAAGTCCCTGTTTCTTATCCAAGGCATTTTGGTTTGGGATTGTACAGTATTTTTTTTTGTTGCTTTGGTATTCCTTAGCCTCTTTTAATATAAACTTAGTACTTGTTCCTATTAAAAAAACTCTATTATTAGTAACTATTATGGTCATGGTAAATTTAGTTGAAGGTCCCTTCTAAATCTATTTTTACATTTAATACAAAAAATTATAATTGTTTTCTTGATTTAAGATATACATAAATTTGGAGTAATCATTTTGTTAAATTTAACTATCATAATTTTAATTTCATTATAATATATGGTGTGCACATGTGTGTGTATTAAACCGTCGCCAATACATAACATACTGCGTGCTTAGCGGAGTTTGACCTCGCGACCGACCTGTCATTGCTCCAACTCCCCAAACAGTGCACCACCAGTGTAGCTTTTGTTGTTAAATAAATAAAGTTTTATTTAAACTTACTTATGATATGTCATGAATTTGGAGGGGGGGATTTGGCCTCGACCACCTATAAAAACATGGCCATGGTTTGGAGTTGGGTATAGTCGAGCACACAGTATGAGGTACATAAGTCAGAGTACAAAATAGGAGAGAGTTGACATGCAATTCGAGGCAGTATTCCATGTATACCAGGGTGAATTACAATGTGTGCAAAAGGTACAACATGACCTCGAAGTTTTTGTAAGAGGGGGATTCCTAGTGCCAAGGCCAAAGGTGTTCAAGTTTATACTCAAAAGGCTCAGAATTTTGAGAGGAATGCAACTATGAGCTCTATTCTTGAGTTCGAGTTACATACCTGAAGGGCGTCTTTGGAGCCTGAGTTGCTAAGCCAAGTCTAAGTATAGGAGAGTTTATACTCTAAAGTCTTAGAATTTCCTAAAGAAACCACTGGTGGTTTTTGTTTATGAGCCTGAGTTGCATATCAAAAAGGTGTTTTCAAAATTTTCATTGTAAGCCTTTCTTTCAGTATTTTTTAGTATTTTGAGATTAATGAGAGCGGTCTCACTATTTGGGGCGTGGACCCAGATGTAGCAAGGTTGTTTGGTGAACTTTGTTATAACTTTTGGTGTGATTTTGTTAGTATTGTTTTCTCTTTATCTTTGCTTAAATCTCACATTTCAATTATGAAGAATGGTTTATGCAAGTTGATTTTCATAAGCATAAGTTTTTAGTTAAGTGAAGCTAATCGCATAACATTAGGAAGTGCATTGTCATATTAAAGATTATATTAACTGAAATTTAAAAAAAAAAAATTATTAATGAAGAACTAATGGTTAAATTGGTAACTTAATATTTTCATCTCAGATACCAACACTGAAATTTGAGCACATTTTTATCTTCCTCGTTGAATTTTGGATTTGATTGATTTAGTAGGAAATTTTAGTTTGTTGTCATCAAACTGATCTATTTAGTGACCTCGACCCTAGTCACTAGGATAGTTTTTCCAATAACACCCACCCTTGTACATAAAATGACCAAGAATTTAGATGATTAAAATTCTCAACACCATATGAGATACAATAGTATTTTAACCATATATTTCAAAGAATAAATATGATTTTTGCGGTGTTGTGCTTGTTTCAAAGATAACACAAAACTCTACAATTTTTCCTTTTCACATGAAAACTAATTCCTTATGGATTTTGCACAATTTTCCTAGTTTTCCTTACAATTATGACATGGAAAAATGAAAATATAAAACAAAAAAGGGATTCATTGTCTCATAAATAATCTTCTTGTTAACATCAACCTTGAATTTGTCATCAATTAACAAGGTTCCTTCCTCCATCAATGTCGAAAACTCTTACATCATCTTTCAAATGGCTTGGCAATGGCATCCTCATTGACTGCACATCAACTTTTCAAGGACACCTTTGTTGACTTCACATTGTCTCATTGATCACTTGTTGGTTAATCACTTTGGCTTTTCAACCATTAACTTAGTGAGTTGATCACTTAGCTTGTCAACCATTAACTTTGTCCACCATGAATGAGAACTTTCAATGCTTAACCAAGTTATAAAATTTGGGTCAAATGCCTTATTGTTTGTCATTGTCCATTACTTCATAACTATGATCATTTATAGTTTTAGAAAAAACTCAAATAATGTGTTCATGGTTATAAATAGATATTTAACTTAGTTCTATGATCATTCACAGTTTTTGAAAAAACTCAGATCATGTATTCATAATTCTAAATATATATTTAACTTTGTTTTATATTTATTGTGTCTTTTTAATGATACAATACTAAAGTTATTAGGTGATTCCACTTTTCACATAAGTTTTATTAAATAAATAATATATTAATTATAAACAATTTAATGTTTATTTAGATAAATATTTAAAATAAATTAATTGACAAAATCATAAATTTTATATCCTTTGAAAACTCATTCGATATACAATGTCCAAATGGAAGATCATTAAGAGGTAAAGGTTAAAGGTTGTGGGTGGTAATGAATTCATTTATATTTAGGTTAGTTTTGTTTTGAAAATGAGGTTACTTTTGTGTTTGAATTTTATCATCTATGGAAATTAATATTAATTATTAGTTTACAACCAAATTGGTTGAGTAATGGATTGATATTTGATTTGTGTATCTTTGTTGAAAGTGATTTGAAATTTTGTTGAGATTCAACTTTTTTAAAATATGAAAAAAGAATTTTTTTTATGAAGAAAATGTAGAGACTCATTTGAAAATGTGTTTTTAATTTTGATAGTGATATGATAATGTGTTTAATATTTCTATGGAAAGCTTCACTTCATGCGAAAAAGAAAAGCTTAGCGCTTACGGGGAAAAGGTTCTGTAGAATTATCAGAGAAAATCCACGTGGCTCGTCATTTTGTATGTCACTGTCATCTAGATTGGGCGTGTTAATGTTTCTTTGGAAATGCCACTACCTCTCTCAACTACTTTATAAATTTATAAGTTTGATTTATACAATAGTTATGTTGTTTATAAATTTAATTGTTTAACCATTTTTTTCCATCTCTACCGTGTTAGAATTTAAGTTGTTTTAATTTGCATTGTAGATATGGATATGATTTGCTTTGTAGCGGATAGGGATATAATTATTAAAATGAAAGAAATTTTAGTTAGATAAGGATTATAGATAAGGGTATAATTATTATAGTAAAGATTTTTCCACTTACTTATATGATTATTATTTTTAGATTTTATGTGTGAACAATTTTACCTAAAAGATAAACTATTTTTCTAATGAAGATGTTTATATATTCTTATTTTTTAGTTTAGATATATAAACAAGTTTAACTCAAAAAGAGAAAGATTTTAAATATAAAAAGGAGAAAGATAAAAGTCCCTTTTTACTGGAAGATTTTTACATTGTTAATATATGATTTTATTACCATTTTAAATGTTATTTGATTTAATTATATTTTTGAGTTTTATATGATTTGATTATATTTAAGTATTCAAAAGGAGAAAGATTTAAATATTTTTATGAGATTATTTATTGTGAATGAAGTAATCTTTCAATATTATAAAATATTAAAATATAATAGTGATATTTATTTAATGCAATTTGTGCATTAAAGTTATTAAATAGTGTATAAGTGTTTGTTTTAAATTTTTATATAATAATAATGATAATGATATAATTTTAAGTTCATATTTTGAGACTTTTTTTTTATTGTGGATAAAAGATTTTCTTTGTTTAATGATTTCACTACTTTAATTTATAATTTATAGAGGTATACATACTCTATCTCCTTTAAATTTGACATTATAATATTTAAAAAGGAAACACATGTTCTTAATTGTTTTGATTGATGTGTAGAGAAACTATATATATATATATATATATATATATATATATATANCACTCATACTCGCATGACACGAGGTCAAATTCGGTTTGTTTTCGTTGTGTCCCCATGTGCACTACACAATCCTACTAAATTTTGAAGGACATGGGGGTGAGATTTGATCCACTTATGTGTGCACAGGTCACAAAATCATTTAATACAAGCTCATATTCACGTGACACAAGGTTGAATTTAGTCTATTGTCACTATACCCCCATGTGTGCTGCAAAATCCCATTAAATTTTGAAGGGCATGGGGGCGATATTTGATCCACTTATGTGTGCATAGGTGCAAACACACGTTCAACCACTACCTCAAGGTGAACCCATCGCTCTAGACTAGGCCCTCATGGGAATTGAACCTTGCCCACTAGTAAAAAGTTCCTTGCTTTTCTCCAATGAATCCAACTCTTTTGGGCTTATAAATTTTGAAAGACATGGGGATGGGATTCAATCCATTTTGGGTGCATGTGTCACAATATTATTTAATACAATCTCTTTGGTTGCAACCACACATTTGACCACTACTTCAAACTGATCGCATGGCTTCAGGCTAGGCCCTCACAAGAATTGAACCTTGCCCACTAGTAAAAATATCAGCACTCTTCAGCAATGGATCTAACCCCTTTTAGATTAAAATTTGGAAGGACATGAGGGTGGGATTTGATCCACTTATGCATGCACGAGCTACAAGATCATTTCATGCAATCTATCTGGCTACAACTACATATTTGATCACTACTAAAGGTGACCTCAAGGTGGATATCAACATTTATATAATTTATAATTTTTTAAAAATTAAAATAAGAAAATATAATAATTAAAATTAGTGACAAAATAATAGGATTTAAACCACGGACTTAGTTTACTCAACTTAGTCCAACCCTTCTCACTCTACATTTGATTAAGGGTAAGTTGCATCATCAATTCTATTCTAAATTTTTTTAACCAACCTTTATATGCATCTCACTGTATCATCATATTAAAATTGTACCTCTTTATTTCCATATATTCAACATAACATTTCCTTTCATCACTTCTTAAAATGTTCTATTGAACTAACCCATACTAAAACAAGTAAGAGCCACGTGGTGGCAATGTCCCCGACATTGCTACTTGCAATGGGGAGGAGATATTTGCATGTAGCTTTCGAAAATTGATGAAATTGAATACAAAAGGTTTAATTGTTGTTTTGGTAAAAGAGTAAAGATATAAATACATACATTTCAATCATTTTGACTAGATATGTCCATATATTTAAATAAAACCATTTAAATTCCTCAACTATAAAATGCATCTCAATATAAATTCCAACAAAAACATCTAATAAAAAAACTCAACATGTAAGCAAATATAGTTCTATAAAATGTTTAACATAATGAATACAAATGAGATATACAGTTTCTGTTCAGATTTGAATTCTTCCTCAAATAGGTGATAAAAACGCACTCATATTGAGTAATAAACACAGACGTGATGAAGACATCTTCCTCTTCCTCTATTGCTGGTTTATGTAGCTTTGATGTACTCTCTGGGTTGTTTTTTGTGTCCTTAGATGTCCTTTCAGCTGTTGTAACACTTTAAGACGCCAATAAACACAACCTTTTCTTGTGAAATTCTCTGATATCAGACATCATCAAAATTTAAATGTCTTTGACACAGCCTGTGTATTTGGCTACTCAAAATAGACCGGGAATGTGAAGAAAAGATAGTGTTTTTCTTAAAACTTCCATAAAATCTATAAACAAAATTTTTTATAAGAAAAAAATATGGATAATGTTAAATTTTAACACAATTAAAAAAAATAAAGCTTTTATCAATATGGACCAACAAATATCCATAGACAATGCAACGTTTAATCTTACATCTATTACTTTTCTTATATTCTGGAAAATAGCCCAAGTATTCAAACAAACACAAAATAAGTTTGGCAAATCTCTGTTCTCCCTACAATTTGGAAATTATAGCTTCGAGTTGCTTTCTTATAATAAAAAACCTGAAAGAAGAAATCCATAACATTTGGCAGTCCTAAGGCTGTGCGTCTGTGACTTCGAAGTTAGAATGTGTTGGATTTAAGTTAACCAGCTCAAAAACTCATGAAAATTGTACACATGGAGTCTATTTTCCTAATGGGTAGGCTATTCCATCATTTTGTAGAGCTTGGCACACCATGAATAGGTTTTCTCTGAGGTGATTTGCAGTTTTCTAATCATTTTTGTGTAGTTACATCCATTCACTCTGAATTTGTAGTGGCTTTATTTATGATTGTGCGGTGGGTTTATTATCCTTCATTCTCCACAAACATGGTAACTAATTACCTCTATGTATTTTCAACAAATTTATAAGTTTGAAGTATATCTGTAAAATAAATTCGCCATGAGTTCCCGTCCAAGGGAAATTTCGGCAGGTAGATATGAGTTTGGATGGGGAGCCTCACCAGCTGCAGCCATAAGTAAAGTACCCACCAAGCACAACTACGCCGCCGCCACCACCACCACCACCATTAGTTCTGCGAGCACCTTCAAATAGCCAATTTGGACAGTTGAACTCGCTATTGCAGATCTAGAGTACACTATCAGATCCAGAGTACACAATGAATGGGATTATATGATCAAATAAAATGTTTAAAACTAATTGTAATTTTGTAATTTGTTTAGTTAGTACCTTCTGATAGAGGACTGCAAGATTTCTGTCGTCGAAGGGCAGCCAACCCATCAAGAGAAGAAAGAGAATGAGGCCGCAAGACCAAACATGAGCGGTAGCACCATCATATCCTCTCTTAGAAATCACCTGTACAAACTCAACCCAAATTTCGTTTAACTAATTGCAACTCAGACTAACTCGGATTTAGAGTATAAACTCGCGGATAAGTTGTTACGTTGGGTGCCATGTAATTGGGGCTTCCACAAGTCGTATGCAGCAACCGATCTACCTGAAAGGCCAGGATCAAACATGCTGTAATCAGAAAATCAGATATTTTCACATTTCCCTTTGTATTGAGCAGAATATTTTCGGGCTGATCGTTAATTTTAACAATTAATGTTAGGTCAAATAAAACACATAGCTTAAAGGTTCGACAATTTCAACTTTTTCGGACTGGCTTGAAGGAATCAGGCAGCAATTTTAAATTTTAAAGGAATTCTTCAACTCCTAACTGGATTCTAATTTAGAAAATCGCCTAGGATTCGAACCAAAACCTTGCCTAGAAGTGGAAATCTTCTAATTTTTAATCTTATTCCAAATAAAATGGATAGAAGAAAGAATCTTCATGCTTCAATGAAAAGCTGCTATACCTTCAATGAAAAGCTGCTATACCTTCAAATCTCTGTAGTAAACATACTTCAATGATAGCGCAACTTCTCTACCTTCAAATCTCTATGGTAAACACCCTTGCTGTGGCAATATCCTACAGCGTCAATAAGCTGCCGGAAATGCTTTCTGGCTTCGGTCTCTTCCAGCTTGTCATTATACAACTGCATATATGGAACATAGATTGTTGTCAATCGCATCACAGTCTGTGGACACGGGGGGTTTCTCACACAGGCCGTAGACAGACAACGAAACCTGTAGAGAAACAACCTCCTTAAATAACACCTTTGGTGTAATAAGTACTTCATCCTCCTGTCACTCTCTCGTATACAGAATCAGGCGTAGAATGGCGGGCCATTGCTTTACAATCCCCGTGTGGCAGTTGACATGCTGTGACTTGAAGTGTGTCTTCAGCCTCGGGCAAGAAATTCTCTTCCCAAAACAATAAATGAAAACCATTTTTCAATACATGCCAGTGCTACTGCTTAGGCCATTACTACTGCTGACGTCATCACGCCGCCGGGTCTTGGGGCACAAATACCCAAGCAAACATCACCTGCAAAAAGACCAATAAAAATTAAGTTAAATCAATATTTAAATAATTCAAAAAATAAGAATTAATCAAACTATATTAAAAACATTTGAAAACTAAAAATCTAAATATGTATTTGGAATTAATTGAGCTAACCGATTCATATATATTCCCTGTCGGGAACATTATGACATATACAAAATAATCCTACGTCATTTCTTTATAATGTTGTCTTGAACTCAAATAAAATAAAATGGCATGCAAAATAATCCTACATTTATATAGGGGGCTTGCCTTTTGTTCATAGTGATAACTTTATAGCGTTTACTTTTTATCCTTACTTGAGAGTGTTCATTTTGAAATTACAATGATGAAACATGTGTCATGAACGGATTTAACCTTTTAGGTCATTGGAAACATAAATGGTTAAAAAATACATAATTATATTTAAGTTGTGAACTTTGTCAAAGTCATTACAAATTGTGTGTGTCATTTCGTTTTATCAATTTTAAGAACAATCATAACAAAGAGGGCCGTGTAACACTCATAAACTTCTAAAATATTCCAATTTTAACAAGACTCAAGTTTATGCATACTTCATTCACAAAGTTTTCTTCATACTTCATTTATAATAATATTTGATTTTTTGAGAAAATCTAAAAGCATCTCAAAGCTGCAAGGAGGTTATGGACAATTAATGAAAATGGAATTATTTTAGTAATAATGAGAAAATAGTATCATAATGGTTAATGTCTAAGTCTAGGGCAATGAGTGACCCCAATCCATTGAGATATTACTTACATAAAAAACATTATTTAAGTCAACTAACACTTTAATTAACACATACTTTAAGCCTAAAATAACAAATATCATTGTGAAAGAGTAAAGAAACCAAACACCTATTCGAGTTTGTAGAGATAAAAACTTTAGAGAAGGAATAAAAAAGAAAGAGTTTTTCATCATTAAAGGTGAGTCATAAACCCTTTTATTTTATTGAAATGCATTATAAATATGAATTGGTATACATCAAAATTTCAAGGAATTTAGGAATCAAAGGAAAATTTGTTGAGATGAAGAAAATGAAGTTACATACACACACACACAACCTATTGTATCAAATCAAGTAGTTGATTGTTATGAATTACAAAAAAGAGGTCATGGGGTCAAATCCCCAGGATGGATACCTTTGTGAATATTGTGGCCCTCACTTAATTTCATGTTGTGTTAGATTGCCAAAGTTGGTGACTGGTCGGATTATCCTCCGTACCATCCTTGAAATGAGGGGAAGTGCCTAGTGGGTTTCCCATGATGTGTATTTCATCTCTCTCTCTCTCTCTCTCTCTCTCTCACACACACACACACACATACACAGAGTTTCAAATTCAATTTAGTGAAGGGTGTCATACCATTAAGATCATATTTACATTAAAAAAAAAACATTATGTAGGCCAACAAACACCTTAGGGGAAGGACCTAGTGGGTCTCTCTCTCTCTCTCTCTCTCTCTCTCTCTCTCTCTCTTACAAAATCGAAACCCAATTCTTTTTCAGGGATGATTTTAAGAACCCCCCTGGATGTATATGTATAAAAAAATGGGCGAATCTCTCCGATATATAGGAAAATTTGAAGGTGGTTTTATCAATAATATAATATGTATATATAAAAAATTTGGCAGATCATTCTTTTTATTATATAATGTTGTAAAATCCTAGAAAATCTTTCATTTTATTAATGTTGTAAAATCTTGGTTATTCTTTTACTAATTTATAAGATATTGTAAAATATTGGCGAATATTTCACTTCATTATAAAAAAATTGTAAAAACTAGCGAATCTTTCATTGATTTATAGATATTATAAAAATAGAGGAACAACAACATTAGTCAAATAACATGAATCACATCATCAAAAACAGAACATGTAGATTATTTATTGTGGCTGAAGTAATCTTTCAATATCATAAAAAATTGTAATATAATAGTGATATTTATTTAATGCAATTTGTGCATTAAAATTATTAAATAGTATATAAGTGTTGGTTTTAAATTTTTATATAATAATAATGATAATGATATAATTTTAAGTTCATATTTTGAGACTTTTTTATTGTGAAAAAAAAGGTTTTCTTTGTGTAATGATTTCACTACTTTAGTTTATAGAAGTATAGATACTCTAACTTCTTTAAATTTGAAATTATAATATTTAAGAAGGAAACAAATGTTCTTAATTATTTTGATTGATGTGTAAAGAAACTATATATATATATAATCTTTTTTCTTTTTTATAACTTGGGGAATCAGTAATTGGATTGCACTCATACTCGCATGACACGAGGTCAAATTCGGTTTGTTTTCGTTGTGCCCCCATGTGCACTACACAATCTTACTAAATTTTGAAGGACATGGGGGTGAGATTTGATCCACTTATGTGTGCACAGGTCACAAAATCATTTAATGCAAGCTCATATTCATGTGACACAATGTTGAATTTAGTCTATTGTCACTATACCCCCATGTGTACTGCAAAATCCCATTCAATTTTGAAGGACATGGAGGTGATGTTTGATCCACTTATGTGTGCATAGGTGCAAACACACGTCCAACCACTACCTCAAGGTGAACCCATCGCTCTAGTTTAGGCCCTCATGGGAATTGAACCTCGCCCACTAGTAAAAAGCTCCCTGCTTTTCTTCAATGAATCCAACTCTTTTGGGTTTATAAATTTTGAAAGACATGGGGGTGGGATTCGATCCACTTTGGGTGCATGGGTCACAATATTTTAATACAATCTCTTTGGTTGCAACCACACATTTGACCACTACTTCAAACTGATCGCATGGCTTCAGGCTAGGCCCTCACAAGAATTGAACCTTTCGCACTAGTAAAAATATCAACACTCTTCACCAATGGATCTAACCCCTTTTAGATTAAAATTTGGAAGGGCATGGGGGTGGGATTTGATCCACTTATGCATGCATGAGCTACGAGATCATTTCATGCAATCTATCTGGCTAGAACTACATATTTGATCACTACTAAAGGTGACCTCAAGGTGGATATCAACATTTATATAATTTATAATTTAAAAAAATAAAAAAAATAAAGAAATATAATAATTAAAATTAGTGACAAATTAATAGGATTTAAACCACGGACTTAGTTTACTCAACTTAGTCCAACCCTTCTCACTCTACATTAGATTAAAGGTAAGTTGCATCATCGATTCTATTCTCAAGCATGAACTACTTCTTTATATTAATTATTTTTTTCTACAATAGATTAAGGGTAAGTTGCATCATCGATTCTATTCTCAAGCATGAACTACTTCTTTAGATTAATTTTTTTAGCCAACCTTTATATGCATCTCACCGTATCATCATATTAAAATTCTACCTCTTTATTTCCATATATTCAACATAACCTTTGCTCTTATCACTTCTTAAAATGTTGTATTAAACTAACCCATACTAAAATGGCATATACAAAATAATCCTACGTCATTTCTTTATAATGTTGTCTTGAACTCACATATAACACATATAATAAAATGGCATGCAAAATAATCCTACATTTATATAGGGGGCTTGCCTTTTGTTCATAGTGATAACTATAGCGTTTACTTTTCATCCTTACTTAAGAGTGTTCATTTTGAAAATTACAATGATGAAACATGTGTCATGAACGGATTTAACCTTTTAGATCATTGGAAACATAAATGGTTAAAAAATACATAATTATATTTAAGTTGTGTCATTGCAAATTGTGTCATTTCGTTTTATCAATTTTAACAACAATCATAACAAAGGGCTTAGGGGACCTTGTAACACGCGTAAACTTCTAAAAGATTCCAATTTTAACGAGACTCAATGCATACTTCATTCACAAAGTTTTCTTCATACTTCATTTATAATAATATTTGATTTTTTCGAGAAAATCTAAAAGCATCTCAAAGTTGCAAGGAGGTTATGGATAATTAATGAAAATGGAATTACTTTAGTAATAATAATAAAATAGTATCATAATGGTTAATGTCTAAGTCTAGGGCAATGAGTGACCCCAATCTATTGAGATATTACTTACATAAAAAAACATTATTTAAGTCAACTAACATTTTAATTAACACATACCTTAAGCCTAAAATAACAAATATCATTGTGAAAGAGTAAAGAAACCAAACACCTATTCGAGTTTGTAGAGATAAAAACTTTAGAGAAGGAATAAAAAAGAAAGAGTTTTCATCACTGAAGGTGAGTCATAAACCCTTCTATTTTATTGAAATGCATTGTAAATATGAATTGGTATACATCAAAATTTCAAGGAATTTAGGAATCAAAGGAAAATTTGTTGAGATGAAGAGAATGAAGTTACACTCACACACACACATAACGTATTGTATCAGATCAAGTAGTTGATTGTTATGAATTACAAATAAGAGGTCATGGGGTCAAATCCCCAGGTTGGATACTTTTGTGAATATTGTGGCCCTCACTTAATTTCATGTTGGGTTAGATTGCCAAAGTTGGTGACTGGTCGGATTATCCTCTGTACCATCCTCGAAATGAGGGGAAGTGCCTAGTGGGTTTGCCATGATATGTATTTCATCTCTCTCTCTCTCTCTCTCTCTCTCTCTCTCTCTCTCTCTCTCACACACACACACACACACACACACACAGTTTCAAATTCAATTTAGTGAAGGGTGTCATCCCATTAAGATAATATTTACATAAAAAAAAACATTGTGTAGGCCAACAAACACCTCAGGGGAAGTGCCTAGTGGGTTTCCCATGATCTCTCTCTCTCTCTCTCTCTCTCTCTCTCTCTCTCTCTCTCAAAATCGAAACCCAAATCCTTTTCAGGAATGATTTTAAGAACCCCCCCTAGATGTATATGAATAAAAAAAGGGGCAAATCTCTCCGATATATAGGAAAATTTGAAGGTGATTTTATCAATAATATAATATGTATATATAAAAAATTTGGTGGATCATTCTTTTTATTATATAATGTTGTAAAATCCTAGAAAATCTTTCATTTTATTAATGTTGTAAAATCTTGGCGATTCTTTTACTAATTTATAAGATATTATAAAATCTTGGCGTATATTTCACTTCATTATAAATTTTTTTGAAAAAACTAGCGAATCTTTCACTGATTTATAGATATTGTAAAAATAGAGGAACAACAACATTAGTAAAATAACATGAATCACATCATCAAAAATAGAACATGTAGACTCACGAGTCACAACCGGAAGGTGTCAGTGAAACACAATTGCACTAACTAGATTCAGGGTAAGTGGGGACTCCACTTGTTATCTCGTCCCTTGATGGTCTAGCGGACATGTGGGGACCTGAATCTTGACAAACCGATAAACTAATAGAATCATACATTGTGCTCGATATTGGCCTCTTAGATTTAACCATTTTCTGCATCTTAAACTTGCTTCACTCTTTTGTTTTGTTCTCTCCTTCAAACTATAATCAGTCTGCCAACTAAGAAAGCTAGGTTGAACAATATTGTAAATTCTTGTCAAGAACATAGAACAACATCTAACCCATCTGAGCCATCATGTAATATGTATAACCTCTTCATACAAGAAGATTGGCTTATAGAAATTTACAATTCAAATTTAACCATTTTTTGCATCTTAAACAAACTAAAATGTTATACATTAATGCCTAAAACAAAACTAAAACATAACTAGATCCAGAAAAATACTGCTGTAATAAATTCAAAACATAATTTCATCTCTTTCAACTTTAACACTCCAATTTTCACTGTGTTAAAGTTGGTCCTTGAGATGATTTACCAATTACCATGTATAAAACATAAACAATAACAATATTATAACAAATGAAAATAACGATAGCAATGTATAAGAAATAAAGCAGTAATAGCAATACTAGTAAATTTAATAACCAGCTAACAAAGAACAGTAATAAAGCTAGTCTAGAACTGTTTGGATCAACATTATACTCGGATACTTTTAGGTTCAGAGCTTGCCACTGAAAGGACAAGTCACCAAAGGAACATATGACATACCTTGACAAAGAGTAGGTTAGAGTGTTGTAGGTTGAGGTTAGATACATGTAGTATTAAGCAGTATATCTCAGTCACCATGTGTGAAGACCCTAGTAGGATAGTAGAAGTAATATTTATCCCAAAACACAGCTAATAAACCTTAAAAGATCACAACTCCCTCTAGCATAAATAACACCAAAGAAGTCATGTCCATAAATATAAGGTCAAATTAGCCATGGCTTAACTAGGATAGGTTATCAAGGTCCACTTTAAGGATGAGGGAGGTCATCATAGTCCATTTCCCAGCTAAGAGAGATCATACATAGTCACAATCCATTAGGGTAGACCCTACACGGTCACAAATAAGGTTTAGCATCCCTAGAGGGAAGACACCAAAGCTAAAATCCAAGAGTATCCCACATAAATGAACACAACCTATATTTTCAGTAGCAAAATGGTCTTGGATCAACCTAATAAAGTCATGGGTCAGCTTCATAAAGTCGTGGCCCAGCATGGCAGCAGGAGAGACACCACACATTCCATGAGTCAAATGCATAAGGTCATGAATTGACAAGAGAGACACCACACAGTCCACGGGTCATATGCATAAGGTCACAGCTCAACACAACTTGCGATTCGGGAGAGAAGGGATCACAAAGCAACCCTTAAACTCAGATATGGTAACCCAGGGATGAAGTAATGAAACCCTAACAACATACTCCTTGACGCCAAACAAAAAGATCAGAGCTAATATGTATCTTCTTGGATAAATCCATAATGAAGGATAAGACTCGTTTTTATAACTTGAAAGGAATTCTAGGGGGTCTTTCTTCAAACCCAACTTTTAGGATGGTTACCAATAAAATAAAAATAGGTTGACTTAGTATAGGGTACCAAAGATCAAAATGGTCACCTAAATAACAACAATAACAACAATAAGGTTATTTCATCATATCAAATAGGTCATGGTACCACAAACAATAAGGGTGCTAGTACCAAAAGTACCATAAGTCAATTAAGGTTCACAAGAAGGTGGTAAGGAAACCCCATACCCACAAGACCAAGGTGTACCATAAAGGTGGGGAAACAACCCCTTTTACCTATAGGACCAACATGACCAAGGTATGTCATCATGTGTGTTCCATATATCTTTATCATCGTTGTATAAGGAGAAGATCCAAAATGGATAATGTGCCACCGGAAAAAGGCTACTATAAATACTATATAAATATAGAGAGATAAAAGGGAACAAGCAAAGAGGAGATGAATGGTAACATAAAACCATGCAAGTGAAAAAACTCTACTCCCACTATCTGTAGTAAATACTCATGAGCACAACAATATACTTTTGGAGGAATTCATAATGAAGTAGGATGCTATAATGATATCTCAACATCTTGATAACACAAAAATATAATGCATAACAATGAAATTCAAATAAACCCATCTAAATAATGCCTTCGATTAATTGCAAAAAAAAATAATTAAAAGATAAACAGTCTAACAAAATAATATGCCATTTTCAATCACATGTTAAGATATATGTGCAATCAAATTCAACATTAAACATATTGATATTAAATGATAGATGGCTCATGTTCTCAAATAACACAAAAACATAATTGAACCTTAAACCCCTGCCTTTTCTCCTCAGACAGTTATCGTCATCACTTCTCACATCGCAAATGTTTCAAAATCAGGGGAAAAAAGGTTGTTATCATCCCTAGCCAATGCTATTAAGGAAAATCATTTAATTAATAAATGAGTCTATGGTACAAAAATTTCATAAGTACATTTATTAGTTTCATATACTAGCCATTATCTCAAATATCCATAAGAAGAAATTATGACTAAAGGCATTTCATTAAATATTTACTCAATGAATGAGAAACTATGGTACAAAATGTCATAAGTACATTGATTGGTTACCTATGCCTGCCATTTTCTCAAATATGCATCACAGGAAACTATGAGTTAAGATGAACTGTTCTGCTTGATCTATTACTTTTCTGTAGAAAATAGGTATCATATGAGCAACTATACAAAAGGAAACCCTCAAGCAATCTAGTATACCTATGATTGACAAAATGTCATGGAAACGTGAACTTATATAGTTTGAGTTGTGTGAAAGTATATCAGCTCAAACAAATTCTCATCATTAGAAATGTGAAGTGAAAGTCGAAGTTTGGTCCACAAGGTTTCTTGCTCCCAAGTTATGTGTACAGATGCATACAAAGGGCTCATTGAACATATCTCACTAAATCATGAAAGAATCCTCCAAGAGAAAAGCACCCAAGGCTGAGACAGAATGTTTCCAAAGCAAGCAAACAACATTCCTGAAAATAGTGCATTCCATTGAGCATAGTGACACAAAAGAAGTGCTCCAATAGCTGGCATAAATATCCTAAGCGCCACAGCCTATATGATCATTGATGACTCCCTAATGATGTTGCTTCATGGCGTATGTGGATTGTTTGACCTTGAAATAGGGCCTTGTTTGGATTCCATTTATTTATACAACTATTCTAGGCATAAATAATGTTCACATATGCAGTTGTGAATCACTTCATATTGGCCTTTTGAAAAAGATGAAATATACCAAAGTCTGCTATGGAGAATAGGGTTTCAAATCTACTAATGTGTTAGGTGCATGCTAGCAAATCACAACCACTAGAAATGTCATCCACCATAGTCAAACAAATATGTCCATACAATATTTGTGACTGGGGTACAATATGTGTGGAAGAGCAAGGCTACCATAGAATGTTTCTAAGTTCACTCCAAGGGATGCCATAAACTACTGCTAATGAAAATTTCTACCAATAATCCACATTTTGTTGGTGTGATTATCCAATGAATGTATTCAAATTGTTGTTCCAACTGATGGGTATGCTGCTGGTTTTAATTTGATCAGGAATTTCACCTTCAGGACAGCCTCAATAAACCCTAAAATGCACCTTATATGTCTAAGTTTTAATGTTAAACCTAAATTCTTTTCTGCTTTAGGTTTTCTATTTTGATTATCATGGGTTTAGACTTGGAAAGCTAACAATGATATATTTTGCAATTATATATCTTTGGCTTGAGACTTTTTCCCTTTCTTCTATTTCTTTACATTCTCTTATTGGTCATACTAAAATTATTATTTTATCCAAATTTGGGCATGTTGTGGGGTGTTATCTTTGTAAGTTTTAAACCTGTTCAGAGAAGCAAAGCATAAACATAGAGATTTACCCTGGAAACCCTTAACCGGGAAAACCAGAAAACCTTGGAGCCACACCTCCTATTTTCTCTTCATTACATTATGAGATCCTCACAATACAAAATATAGGTATTCCGCAACATCCAAATACCCTAATCCGTTAACCTGAATTAGAAAAAGACTCCAATCCCTTAACCTGGATTAAGTTACATATTTTTAGACAACTTCTAAAAATAGCCACAAACAGCTATAAATAGCCAAAAAAAATTGCTCGCTGCACTCACATCGGAAACGGCCTAACGACCATTTTCGAACGGAAACAGGGCCTACAGCCTGTTTCTGTCGAAGGTGCCTTTGGGATCGCCGAGCTACAGCGCTGACATGCGCACCTCCCCTCCATACGCACATGCAAAGAATATAACATTCACCCAACAATCTTGAAACAACAATAGTAAAAACTCATTTTTCCTCAGATCTGGGTATATTTTTGGTGCAACCATGCATCCAATACACTTAGAAAGGGAATTTTGAGCAGTCCAGTTCCCTGTAGCAACACTTCTAGGCAATTTGTGCATGATTCAACACTGTTTTAACCCTCAAACAGTAATAAAACAGAGTAAATCTCAATTCTAGGTGGTTTTAAGGTCATAACAACAACAAACAACATTATGGGCATGCCCGCGGTTTATAAATCAATTTCAAACTTGTTTTTGACTTCCTAACAATAGTGGGTAGCATAATCAACAAACCTGGGCAACCTATGAATGAAAAGGAAGCAAAGAAGCAAATTGGGCATGACTTATCCCTGTCCAAAACCTCATGTGGAGAAATGGCAATGAGCATTCCACTCTAGAGAATCCCTTATGGAAGTCATCTACCTAGAAGAGACTTAAAAATATAAGGCTTCCAACCTTATTAAATGAAATATAAAGCAAAAATACAAAATTTAACACCTTAAGACAAGAGTTGCATGAAAAAATTGAAGAAATATGTGATAGAGAAGCAAGAATATATGTTTTAAGACAAAACAATGTCACTAAAAAATTAAACCACCAAAGAGAAAGCTAATTTAGATTTGGAATCTGTTTCCCTAGCAATCATGATTCAAGCAATTTGTTCCATGCTAAAATAAGACTTGAAATGAGAAAAGTTTGAGAATATCCAAACTCACTATTTGTGAAACATCCTCCACACATTTTGGGGAAAAACTTAAAATAACATAATCACAACCTCTCATTTGTGTGTCATGGTGCTCAGGCTCCACATTAGAGTCTTCACATAGGAGATCCACTGCTAAATCTGAATTGTCAATACTGGGAGGCCTCTTTAGAAAAATAGGCATAGTAGACAAATGATCATATAGCTCCCTTAGCAAAAGTTCTAGTAAGCTAAAGGAGGTGGCATATAGGACCACCCTTGCAGATGTGATTACTGCTACAGTAAGGCATGGTTGTCTGAACAGATTTGTGCAACTTGGTGGGTTTCCTTTATTGGATGAGTGGATGCAAGAATCCCATAAAGGAAAACTCAGAGACAATGAAATTTCAAATGAATTCAGCAGAGCCATAGATGACCTAATTTTTACTTGGTTCCAGGATCTAGAGAAGATTCCTTTGGAATTTGATGCTTTGATATCTAACATGCCCCAAGGTCAGTGAAAATTTTGATATCTCACACAAAAATTAGAGGAGTGGGAAGGTGGCGTATCAGTTAGTTGCTATCAATGTGAACATGATCTAGAAATATGGGGAATTCACAAGAGAAAAGGTGGCCTATGCAAGATGCGAACGTGGCCTATCGATATGGGAAATTCAAACTTTGTAGGCTCCTAAGTGCTATTGAATGATATGCATGCATGGTATTTACATGAATTGACACTTAACTTAGGGCCTTTTATAAGCAAAATTCATACTTTTGGCCATTTACTAGATTTCGATGAGAATTTCACAGTGGATTACATGGTTCCCCCCTCGTCCTTTTATCTATATAAATTAATACTTTGAACCACCTAAAACTACTTGATTTTGTATGGTTGTGTTGGCTTAGATTCTTCCTCTGCTGCTATATATTGCTATCGATCTGGAGAAGGGTCAATCAGAAATTGACTAGAATGCAATCTTATCCCCTAGACGAAATGAAGCTTGTTGGTCAACATACCGAAAAAAATCAAAATGCATGGAGTTGTTAAGGAGTTGTTCTACATGTTGTTCTCGATTATTCCCCATGCCCAAGAATGAGGTAGTGATTCTAAGCAAGCGTGTTAACAATTTGATTAATAGGAAGGATTTGGATGTGTCCAATTGCGGTCAAATGTTGCAGCCATTACACGTCTATTGGAATTGATCTAACAATAATATCGCCATACCTTGCCAAAATATATCTCCTCAAAAGATAGAGAACTTTAAACAAATTCCTCAAATGGTGGATCTCATGGACATATTTTCCACTACTGTGAGGATCTCATGGATATGAGTGCTGCAAATGGTCCATTAGTTGTTACAATAATGGAAAATTTTCAGACAAATTTGTGGTAGAAACATACTAAACCAAAAAATCAACCCAACTTCCAAAGGCTCATAGGAAATGGACATTTTTAATGGCTTGAATAATTGCAAATTCATTATGAATTCCCTTTTCAAATATAATATGGCCAAGGTACCATAGGGAATTCTTGGGACATCGAAACTTTGAGTCCCCTGCTTATATGAGATATGAATCCATATTTGAGCTTCTATGGACATAGACCCAACAACATAAATGAACAAAGAAGGATTAACTATGATTGTGCTTCTCAACAAGCCCTTTATGTCACAAATAATAATGCAATACATCAAAGAGTTCGTCCAAGGAATATGGGAAGGCCATATTCCCCATTCATTCCTCCAAATAATTATTTAATAAATCACTTGAAAACTAGTGAATTTAAAGGAAACGACAAATATAGATGGTTCTATGTGCAAAACAATAGCAACGATGCATTTATGGGTGTGTTTGTACCCTCCTAGTAGTAGTATACCAACCTCTTTTCAAATATGGGTTAATATTCATCCTTAATAAATCATTTCCATCATGTTTGCATGATGGTATTCCACAATTTTGAAGCGTTTCTAGCATAATTATGGAGGTTTGTTGCACTATGATGAGGAGCCTCCCCTGCTTGAGCTCTTGTTAACCCTAATGTTTAGCTCTTTCTTATGTTTCTATTATGCCCTAATAGATGCGCCAACATGTGGGAAATCATACATGTGAAAAGAATCTTTGAGAGGTCTTGAGACTTGGATTAGACGACCTTTTTGCAGACTTTTTAGTGCAACGTCTAGCATCATATGTATTCTCTTTTCTATTGGAGAATTTTTCCATCATTTGGAGAGGATCCTTTCCCATGGACTAGGGTAAGAGCATATGCTTGGTGGAATTAGTTATGGGCGTCTCACTATTACAATTTGTCCATTTGCAGTTGGGATTTAGGGTACTTCTAGCGATCAACATTCAACTTCGAGAGACATTTTGGAATATGAACTTAGATTGTAATGCACCTAGCCTGTTAGGGCCCATAGATTTTCTAGCATAGCTTCATCCCTAGAGCATATGTATCATCATCATTTGAAGGAGACCACAAATTAGAGCATGGTCTATCTTCCTAGAGAAACATTTCCCTTAAAGTGGAGCTTGTAATAAGAATTGGGATTTTTATATCACTTATTATTGCACTTTAAAGGAATTGTCCTCATATAAAGGATGATCTACCACATTTGAGGAGGTTTCTTGAGAAATGAAAATAAATAAAATGATAAGAAATAAAAGACATATGATGCATAAATTATAAAGGAAAGGAAATACATAGTAAGAGTTCCCAAGCAAAGAGTTTTGTCAGATATGTATTGTGGATCAGTGTAGATAGACTCATTGTATTCAACCTAGACTAATGCCACAAACTAGGATTGATATTTTTATTGGTTTGAGTAAAAAAACTCCATCAATGAGTCAAACTCACAACCAATGTTTCAAATCCAAAGGTACTAGAAATTCCCATGCATAAATGCACATTAATCAAGTATTTTGGAGACTTGTGTACATATTTTTCCTTGGTTTCCTTTGAACACGAGAAAATTGGTAACTTGATTTTTAACATAGTTGAAAATAATATAAAAATTGAGGACATATTTTTCCCTGGAAAACCTATATGTTAATTGTGTGTTTTTGGGACTTGTGTGTACATATTTTTCACTGGCTTCTTTCCAATATAGAAAATTTTCTCAATAGTTTCAACACTAGTTGAAAACAAGATAAAAAAAAATGTGGATACCATTTGAGATTGAGGCTTCTTCAATAGGGAAAATGCAATTCAATCCATTTTGGATATAGTTATGATTATCACTATTTAATAAAAAGGATATTGTTGTTCATTTTAAGAATACTACAGTTGAAGAGTTGGTTCGTGGAATTCAAGGAAGTTCCTAAGAGATATTGCAGAGTCCTCAATGAAGTTCGATCCATTATGAATGATTGAATGTAAAATACCCAATAACATGAAATTTGATGGATCCCAAAGTTCATATTTTGTTAGTTTAGTATAATACATTGTACCATGATCCATCAGTTTACTTTCAAGACTCTGATATTGAATATTGCTAGAAATTTTGATTGCAATCCCTAACCTATTACTTCATTCTTACTTCGGTGACAAGTTGGACTTGGATTAAGGAACGGAACCAATTCTATCAACCTCGCATTGGAATGTTAATTTTATTTATTCGCAAAAGCCAAAAGAAACAAATTTCTTCCTTCAAGAATTGACAGGTTTTTTAATTTAACGTAATATTCCAAATAAATATTTTTTCTTCTAGGATTTTCCTATACACATCAAAATGATATCGACATTTCCATTGCAATTTAATATTCATTTTAACCAGTAAAAGATCATTTTTAAAATGCAGTAATTCTTTTCGCTAAATATTTTTGTTTTCTTTCTATAATTTAGTTATACAACATCACTCGATGTACTGTTCTAACTTTGGATTTTAATTCTCATCTCAATTTGAAGCCACATTCAGGATGCAGAAACCAATTTAGCAATCAAAGCCAGTGTTTTGAACTTGGAGTCTAACGTAAGGTATGAGATAGGGGTTTGGAATGCAAAGGTAGCCATGGAAGCATTCTTTTTATCATGTTTGGGAAGTATCTTTATATTATTTTTTTTATTGGCCAATCATCTAATTTCCATCCTTCCAAAATTTCATTGGTTGAATAAAATTAGGTGAAAATAATATCATTAGAGGTGTTAACTCCAAACTGGACACAACCAATGTTTGGTTTTTTTCCAAATCCAAATAATGCATCTATATATTCAATTGATCTCAGTTTTGTAAAGTCAAACTGGAAGAACTTAGTTCTACAAACAATTGTTGGAACACTTTTCCAGATTAGTTGAGGGTGATTTGTAGGAAATTTATGGTAGAATTCAACTAACATGGGGTATTTGTGCAAAGAGAAGCCGGTTCTCTTACAACCTTAGGTGGATGATATATGTGTGTAATATATGTGTCTAAACTAAAATGGGAAAATATTTGACAACTAACCTCCAAATTTAAAAAGGGGGGGGAAATTATCCTAACAAATGAATAAATATATAATCTAGCATATATCCATCTTCACAACGGAATGAGAGGTTTATACTATTTTTTTTGAATCCTCTCATTGATTTATATATCTGAGGTTAAGATGGATTTATGTTGGTATAAAAGAAATTCTATTGATGAGATATGATATACAAGTTCAAGTGATATTCCTTAACTTCCCTTCAGCCTTAGTAACAATGGGAGCATGGGAAATCCATAAATGCAATAAGTAAGGAAGATGTTCTGGCTACCAACATAGTAGCAGAAGTGGCAGAAATTATGGAATTTGAATGCAATGATGTTAAAAAATAAAGAGAGCATGAAAGCACATATGCTGAGAAACATGAAAGTGTTTCATCTCTATTTTTGTAAGAAAATTGTTATGAAATAAACATAATTCAAGCCATATATACAACACTAGAACTTGTTGAGACCTTCTACACAGAGGATGATGCAATGGTAGCAAAACAAACAATGATATTGGAAGAGACACATGGAGAATGCAACATAACACTTGACAGAGATGCAATAACAGAGATAGATATTCCAACTACTGATGAAGTAATAGATAATGCAAAAGCTGTGGAACTTGAAAGTAATGGTTTTGAAACCGTAAAAGAGGCGAAAACCATACAATTCAGTATATTGACCAACATCAAACAGTCTTGTGTCAAGGTTCAGAACAACAGCATAAGGAATCATACATTAATCCAACTAGCATTGCCACAACAAAAAATGTTGATACCCTCCCAACAAGAAACGATGCAAAAACCGTAGACTTGGCAGTAGTGGAAGGACAAGATAAAGAATCCAGTAGATCTCCAACTAATGTTGCAACAAAATAGGGCAATTATTTTCTCATTGATACGATAACACGAGACAAGGAGAAACCTTTAAATTTCCTTTGGGGAAAGAACCTTGCAGGCCAAAAAAAAATTTCTTAGGAGTTGCATTAGAGGGGTTTTATTCCCCTAAAAGAACCTAGGACTCACTCTTGGTCTTGTCTACCTGCATAGGACAAACCACCAAGAATCACTTAACTATGAGATATTATAAGAAGTTGGATGCATTAGCACATCAACATGTTTTTTTTTTTNGTTGAACCCAGGTCTCTTTGAAGAAGGCTCACCTGCTTTACTACTACTTGTTAACATAGGCCTGCAATGATGGAGGACTATCATTGTAGATTGATGTCTCTTTTCCTAATATGTGGGTATGGATATGTTGTTCCCATTTATGTTTTTCCTAGTAAGGGTTAGGGTTTGAGTCTTAAATTTTAGGGTTTTTTTATTTGTTTTTTCGTGTCCAAAATATGTTGAAAATGTAACTTTCGAAGATATTCTTATTGTATTAGTGTTATACCTTCTCCGGGGGATGTTATTGATGTAGGTGGTGATGTAAAAGTCATTGAAAAAGTCAATGTAAACACTCATTATAAGTCAGGTCAATATAAATTGATAATATTCCATTGTACTAATTTTATATCATTTTTCTCTTCTAGTACAAGATAACTCACGCAACGAACGATAACCGCTCTTATGCAGCAAACGATCTCCTTTATGCCCCCGGCTTGCATGCGTGGAATTTTGGGCTGCCAGACATCATGGACCCCCCCTGGACCCTGATCCAGAGGATTTCGATGGGTGTTTTCAAAGGATTGTGGCGTCCTCTTCCCCCCTGTCGTCCAGTGTGTCTGCCTCTTCTCATTTTGTCAAGAGATCTGAAGTTCCAAGTGTCAAGCTCTCCTCCACGGCTTCAAAAAGGAAGGTTGTTACCTTATCAGAAAAAGGGTTGATTGACTTATTCACAGTACTGTGGCCCTCCCCCAGATATGTGGAAGTATGGCTCAATAAAAACTGGAGAGTGCTCATCCAAGGGGAAGTGTAGCAAATATTCTGCGGCAAGGGTTACTTTGCTTTCATATTTGAAAAAAAGGAGGATCGAGAACTTATCTTCAGAAATGGGCCATATTTTATGGGGCCGAGAGGGATGTATCTTAACAAATGGGACCTCTCCTTCGACCTTAAAAAATATATCCCTAAGGTAGTGTCATTATGGGTGAAGCTACCCCATCTACCACTACATTGCTGGAATGATGAAGACTTCCGTGCAATAGGAAATACCCTAGGGAAATACATAGACAAATCAGAGCCAAAATCCCCCATGTTTTCATGCGCAAGGATCTGTGTTGAAGTCGACCTAGAGAAAGGGCTTCCGGAAGCCATCAATTTGACAATAGTCAGGTGGAACCACATGTAGACCGTGGACTATGAGCAAATTCCCTTTAAATGTAAGTATTGCCATGAATATAGGCATTTTTTCAAGTCTTGCCCAAAGAATCCAGAAAAAGGCAACCTTGAGGAGAACCCTGAGGAAGGATGGAACGTAGCAAGTAAAAGAAAGGGAGCAAGAGCAGCCCCAACTCAATCTCAAACCACCGCAGCAAAGAATGCAGTCGAAAATAAGTTTCAAGCGCTAGCTGATGAGGAGAAAGAAGAAGGGGAATTTGTTGTGGGGGAAGAGACTAACACCTTGCAAGAAGTTGAAGCCCAAAAAATTTCTCCTTATCATGACATGGAAGAGCAGCTGGCTCAAAGCCCTCCGGTTCGAACTCATACAGAAGAAAGACCTGATTCCTCTGCTAAGAATGGAGGTACATGCACCCGGTCTAAGACAAGGGCAACATCAGAAGAAGTCTCAGAAAACTCCAATCAAGAACCATAACCGCTATCTAAAAAGGGAAGAAGATCCAATAAAACTCTCAGAGAACAAGAAGCAGCAAGGGAAAGAGTAGCAAGAAAACAGTCCAACCTAGATTTTTTGGTAAGAAACCCACAGGCAAATAAATACCTCCTCACCCCTAAAGAAGAAAAGAACAAAAAGGAGAGGGCACTCCATCGATATAGGAAATAATGAAGCTGGTCTCTTGGAATTGTCGAGAACTGGGAGGAAATCGAAAAATAGAAGTTGTTAAAAGAATTGAAATAATGGAAGCTAACTCCATCCTCCTCATCCAAGAGACAAAAAAGACTGCAGAAGACAGTCTTTCATCAATAAAGAAAATCTAGCCAAAAGGTGAAGGAAAAGTAGTTAGTGCGATAGGGGCATCAGGAGGCATCCTCACATGGTAGGACAAGGGAAAATTCACAATGCATTCAACAATAGAAAATAAGAACTGGCTCTTTGTGGAACTCGAAGATAAGGAAAGAAAGGAAACTATCTGGGTGGGGTACTCGAAGAGGCTGGAGGACCTGATTTCCTATTGGGGTCTAGCAGATGTCAAGCCAAAAAATGGTAAACTCACTTGGAATAATAAAAGGAGAGGATCGGGACACATTGTAGCCAGGATTGATAGGGTGTTGGTTAGTCCTCACCTTTTAAAGAATATGGCTATCCCAGAATGAAAGATGCTCTGCTCAACTGTTTCGGATCATAAACCAATATGCTTCTTTCTATCTTCTGTGGGGAAGCCGGGGACCTCTTCCTTTTCGATTTAAGCACCTCTGGATGGAATCAGAAGGTATCTCCGACATCATCTATAATGCTTGGAGTTTTTTTATACAGGGATCCCCATCTTACATTTGGGAGCAAAAGTTGAAGTGTGTCAAATCTTCTCTCAAACAATGGGCGATGAAGCACTACCAGGAGCCCAAGATCAGAAAGCTAGAGCTAATCAAGCAGATGGAAATGTTGCACAGACACATGGAGCAAAGAGAAGTTACCAAGGAGTTAATTATCCGGGAAATAGAGCTTGAAAAAGCTTTGCAGACCACTCACAGGTAGGAAAAGGAAAGTTTAAGGTTGTAGTCCAGGAATCTATGGCTAATCAGTGGAGACCATAATACAATTTTTTTTCAAAATTAGTGCAAGTAAAGGAAAAGTAGGAACACTATAAGGGATCTCAAAAAGGATGACGGAACTTCTACCACAGACCAGGCCGAGATCATCAATGAGGTAAGGGGTTTTTTCTAAAAATTTGTATAATGATGAAGAGGAAGTCCTTCAAGAGGATATGGCGGAAATGGTTAAAGACATTCCCCATCTAGTCAAACCTGAGGATATTGAAGCCCTAGAAGCACCCATTTCCGAAGAAGAGATTAAGAGGGCCATTTGGTCTTTCCATCCGAACAAATCCCCTGGGCCTGATGGCTTCCCAATTCATTTTTATAGAACGTGTTGGAACTTCATTAAAAAAGACCTGATTCGTCTCATTTCTTGGATGTCCAAAGCAAGGATGGGAGGCTCAACAAACTCCACTTTCTTGGCCTTAATCCCTAAGGAGCCTAATCCCACCTCTGTTAAATGCTTCAGACCCATTTCTCTATGTAATGCCTCATACAAAATTTTCTCCAAAGTCCTATCTCTCAAGCTAAAAACTATTATCCCCTCCTTAATCTCTCCAAATCAGGGAAGATTCATAGCCAGCCACCACATAAGTGATAACATAAATTTAGTCCAAGAAGCAATTCATTCTAGTCAAAAAAGTAGGGAATCTGGAATGGCCATCAAACTTGATTTGGCCAATGCCTTTGATAGACTAATACATGATTTTATCTTTCTGGTTTTGGAAAAGTTTGGGTTCCCTCCCATCTTTGTCAAACAAATTCAAGCCTGCATAAGCTCACCTTGGATAGCTCCTCTAGATAACGGAAGACCCTTTGAATTCTTCAAACATAAAAGAGAGATAAGGCAGGGCTGACCTCTATCCCCATTTCTGTACATTTTAGTTGTAGATTGTATGAACAGAAGACTAAACAAACAGCTTGAGGAAGGAATGATTCCTGGCCGCTTCTTCAAAACAGGGATTCAGCCCATCAATCATGCGCTCTTCACTGATGATTCCATCTTGTTGGGAAGGGCATCCACTCAGATAGCTAGGAGTTTCCAGTAGTCTCTCAATCTCTTCCTTCTTTCCTTGGGTAGCAAGGTGAACTTGGATAAATGCCAAATCTATGGGTGGCACAGCAACGTCAACACCCTTAGAGATATCTCCCATATTCTCAACATTAAAGTCAATCATGATTGGATGCACTTTAACTAATTGGGAATACCAATCACCAAAAAGTCTTTCTCATCGGCCATGTGGAGACCTGTAATACAAAAAATAAAAAACAAGGTTTTCTCTCTTGGTACGTGTTGGCTCAACATTGCTGGGAAAGCCACTCTCATTCAGTCAATTCTATCCACCTATGCCATATACATCAGGTCAATGGTTCTAGCCCCAAAGATGATCACAAACAACATAAGTATGGAAATAAGAAAGTTCCTCTGGTAGGGAGGAAAAGTTCAATCTAAAAAATTCCACCTCGTTAAATGGGATGTGGTTAAGACCCCAAAATTAAAGGAGGGATTGGGCATTAGAGATCCAGAGCAGATGAATAAAGCACTAGGAGCCAAGCTAGTTTGGAGATTGGTTTCTAGAAGTAGGGATTGGTGGAAAGAAGTCATTAGGAAAAAATATATAAGGAAGCCACGTTCCACAGTTATTTGTCATCCTTGGGATGGGCAAGGTACATCAATCTGGCAGCTATGCAAATCTTCACTTAAATTAATTCAATCTGAATTCTACTGGGTTCCAGGTAATGGTAAGAAGATCAAGGTTTGGGGTGATAGAATTCTTGGTAACCCCCCCATCTCTTCTCTCTCTCACATGGAGGACCTATCCAATTGGGAAATGGGCAATGGTTTTGTTACACTTTACGATCTATCAAGCTGGGATAGGAAAGGAAAATGGACTAGCTGGAATTTGCTGCAACCTCTAGATCATCTAAAACAAGCTGTTGATCTCTTGCTCCCCCTCCTTCACGGTATTGCCCCCATTAGTAAAATCTCTAAAGACTCCATTAGGTGGGGCAGTAATGGTATTTATACAGTTAAGGAGGGATACAAATTCGGCTTATGCTTTAGCAAATCTCTGGAAGAAGGTTTGGAATCCAAACTGTATTCCAAAAGTCAACTGTTTTATTTGGCTGCTAATGCATAACAAACTTCTAATGGTAGACAATATTACTAAAACAGGTATAGAAGGCCCCTCTAGATGTGCCATGTGTAAAGCAGACTTGCAATCCGCCATGCACCTCTTTCTCCATTGCAAATTTGGAGGGCCATCTTGCATAGGGTTTGTGCATTTTTCAAACCTCCAGACTCCCTTGAACAACTTTTAATAGTCTGGAACAGTCTTTTTCTAGGGAATCTCAGAAAAAAACCCATTCTAAGGTGGTTGTGGAATGTCATTCCTAAGAACATATGTTGACAGATTTGGTTGGCAAGGAATAGATCAATCTTGAAGGGAGAGAAGGTTAATATCAATTGGAGGGCTAAAAAGGTGAGGCGTTTGGAGGATTGAACCATAAAAGATTTACAACTGTATTTTCTTTTTGCAAGTTTTAGAGATTTAGGTTTTATTTTTATTTTTTTAAGTTTTTAATATATGATGTTAATATTACTGTTTAAAACATGTATTGTTTATATATATATAAAATAATGCTTATTATTTTATTTTTTATTAACAAGTTTTTTTAATATATTTTATATAAATTATAGTTTTAAAATGTTTAATAAATTGATTTTAAAATGTTTATTGTTTATAGATTTAGATAAAACTAAAACTAACATGATA
>LPNX010514015.1:579534-692620 GCA_001517045.1 Pseudotsuga menziesii
TTTAAATTTGCTTTAAATTTTAAATATTCATTTTATTTTAAATTTTAATCTTTCAAGACTAAAATTAAAAAAGAACTATATAGAAAAAAAAATAGTATAGATTGATCTCTTTGTTTATTATTTTTTAATTTGTTTATTAATTGATTTATTGTATTTTCTAATTTTTCATTAAAATAAACTAACTTTTAATTCATTTTTTATTCTTAAAACAAAAAGAAATGAAAATTAAAAAAAATAAAATTTTAGATTTAAATTTAAGTTTTAATTCTTAATATAAAAATAAAAAACAAAATAGTAATTAAGATAAAAATGAAGATTTTAGTAAACAAAAATATTAAAGCAAATTAAAATGTCTTACATAGTAATTTTGAATTAGAAATAAAGACTAAGACCTACCTACTTTATTTTAATGAGTTTTTACAATCATTTACATGTAGTGAAATTTCCAATAGAACCATACAAAATGAAATCTAATGGATTCAAAAGTATGCGAAACTAAGAATTGTAAATTTAAATCAAAGTAAAAACTGAAACAAAACTGATCTAACCTAATACTTACTTGGAACCATTGCTTGACACAGCTTCAGTTTACATGATGGTCACCCGAGATCCCTTCTTCATCCTCTTCAATCTCCAATTCGAACATGTGTTCTTCATTTGATATGCATGATTCTTCAACTGTCGATTCTTCCTTGTTTGCTTTAGGAAGAGGGGTTTCATCCTTGATTGCTGTCAAGATCTCATCTTCTTGAGAAGAGGAAATCCCGATTTTTGCTAGGATCTGAGTGAGCCACTCTAGGATTTTGCTCATCATTTTACTGAAATCAAATCAAATGCTTAAAAAAAAAAGAAAAACAAGTAGATGACAAATGAAAAAGACAATATGAAATGAGATAGTAAAAACAAGTACAAAAACATAAATTAAAAATGCACAAAAATATGTACAAATAAAAATGAACATATACAAAATTAAAACAAGTTAGTATGAAATAAAGGCGCCCAAAAATGAAAGCAATCCAAAATTTTACACTACAAAACTGTAAAAGAAAACTTACATTTGCAGAAAATGAAAGAACTTGCAGGAAAATAAACACTTTGCAGAAAACAATCAAAGGAACAGCAAGGCTTTAGGGCACCCCACTATAGTGGATGCGTCGGGTTGTTAAACCACGAAAATCCCTAAAATTCTGTAGTGAAGTCGTCCTTGTGTCTTACCGTTTTCTCCTCCCCCTTACTGTGCAATGTAAGAGTAATCTATCTATCTATCTAGACTCTAATCCTTTTTAGCACCTCCCCAGCAACGACGCCAAAATGTTGGTGAAAATATTAAAGCAGGTCTATCGTTGGGAGAGGCTTCTTTTGAAGTATTCACGAGGTAATCTAGCTCTCATAATTTTTATTAATAATAGTTTATTTAGAGTTTATTACATGGATTAGAGTTTTTGATAATGTCGATTTTTTTATTTGGTGAAATCTGTTTTCTTAGGTTTTTATTTATTTATTTTGTTTTAAATATATTTTTTAGGTTCTAGTTTAAAATGTTAAGGATATTTTTTATAATTTTTTAATTTAATATTGAATTAATTAGTTCCATGTTTTATTATTTAATTTGTTATAAAGTATTAATGTTAAATTTCTTAGTTTTGAATTAAATTTTTTATTTTTATATTAAATTACTATGTTTTAAAGTTTGTAGAAGGTTTAATGTATAGTTTTTAGGTTAATAATTTTAATAAATATCCAGTTGTTTTTTAAAATAATTAAAAGTTGGGTAATTTTATATTATGGTTAGAATTGTTAGTCATTTAGTATGTTAGGTATTTTTAATAATGTGGTTAGTTAAGGCTTTTAGAAGGTAAAAGAATTTTAGGTAGTTTTTTAAGAGTAGATGTATTTATTTTTATATAATTTATGAAATTATGTTTATAATGTTCATTTTTTAAGTATATTTGGTGTATTGGGTATTTTTCTTATGATATTTAATTAGTTAATTATTTAGTATGTTAGGTATGTTTGTAATTTTTAATTATTATGGTTAGTGATGTTTGTTGATTAATTAGTATGTTAGGCAATTTTTAAAAAAGTTTTTTTTTTTAGAAGTTTTAAGACTAAAGTTGAAGGGTTTAGAGTTTTTCCTAGGTTTTTTCAAGTTTTCTAGTTCTGTTTTTAAGAATTTCAATGACAGGTTTCTAGGATTCATTGAGTTTTAGGCCATCGTCTCGGCTTAGGTTGTTAGGGTATTTTTCTATTTCATGAGCCTCCCTTATCTTTCACTTGAAGTGGAGGGGTACTGTCGCAAGTACCTCGGCTTGTTCAAGCCATATATGCTGCTTAGTATCGCACGAGTGTTGTGCGACAACAGAGTACTTGATCCTGCAATGGTGTATATTAGCACCATGCTCTTTTAATCTTGTTTTGATGGAGCGACCAGTTTCGTCGATGTAGACTTTGTCACAGGAGCAGCGTATGGTGTAAACTCCTTGGAGTTTTCTTTCAACAGGATCTTTAGCAGAGTCTAGCATGTTCCTAAGGGAATTGGGAGGGGATAAAGTTACCCTAATGTATTTTTTTCTAAGAATCCTAGTGATCTTGTTGGTGGTGCCATGGATGTAGGGGAGGATTGCTAAGGGTGTCTCTATGTTGTTATTTGCTCTCTAGTTTTTCTTAATATTGTTTTGTTTACCTCTGTTGGCTCTTTTGATGGTTTCTTTGATTTGTTTATCCTTATATTTTGGAGAGAGTGAGGTGAGTTTCAAAGGTACTGCGTTACAGGTGGCCCAAATTGTGTCTGGTTCGTTTAATCTCAGTGCATACTATGGAGAGGCTCAGTTTAGTGAATGCTTCCAGGTGCCTTGTTTTGAGATGGTGCTTCAGGTTGGCGAATTGTGGGATTATTCTGTTGTCTCTACACTTCTTTAAGAAAATCAAATCTGTTGATCTATGAGCTAGCGCCCTTCATGAATTTTCAAACAGGAAGATCATCTGAAGCGTGTCCCTTCCATGGAGGGTACCAATTTCATTATTCATTGTTCCACAACTGTATTTTTATAGGATGGAATGGAATCTGCAGTGGTGATTTGTTCTCGACAGTTTCAGACCTCGAAGTAGGTCTATCATCAAGATAGGCTTCTTTTGAAGTCTTCACGAGGTAATCTAGCTCTTTTTAGGAGCCTACAAAGTTTGAATTTCCCATATTGATAGGCCATGTTCGCATCTTGCATAGGCCACCTTTTCGCTAATGAATTCCCCATATTGCTAGATCACGTTCCAATCGGTAGCAACTAACTGATACACCACTTTTCCACTCCTCTCCTTTTTGTGTGAGATATCAAAATTTTCACTAACCTTAGGGCATGTTAGATATCAAAGCATCAAATTCTACAGGAATTTTCTCGAGATCCTAGAACAAGGTCAAAATTAGGTGATATATAGCTATGTTGAATTCATTAGAAATTCCACTGTCTCCCAGTTTTCCTTCATGAGCTTCTTGCATCCACTCATTCAATAAAGGAAACCCACCAAGTTGCACAAATCTGTTCAAAAAACCATGCCTTACTGTAGCAGTAATCACAACTGCAAGGGTGGTCCTATATGCCACCTCCTTTAGCTTCCTAGAACTTTTATTAAGGGAGCCATATGATCATTTGTCCACTATGCTTATTTTTCTAAAGAGGCCTCCCAGTATTGAAAAATCATATTTAGAAGTGGATCTCATATGTGAAGACTCTAATGTGGAGTCTGAGAACCATGACACACAAATGAGAGGTCATGATGATGTTCTGTTATCTCCCAAAATAATTTATTTTGATAGTATAAAGAATTTAACTCATGCAATGAAGGATATGAATATCAATGACAATTTGAAAGCCTTTGTTTTTTATTCAGATGAAAATTTCACAAGTTCTAGTTTTTGGTGGCTTAGGCAAGGACTATCATAGCTCATTAGCCACCGAAAAGCTATGTTTCGACGGCTAAACAGTTGAACACGGGCCAAAGGAAAACCACCGAAAGCGGTCTGAGCAAGCAGAGTCAAAGTAACACTTTCGGTGGCTTAGGCGAGGCTCAGAACATCTCATTAGCCACCAAAAAGGGTCATTTTCGGTGGATTAGAAAAGGGGTGCAACATATACACTAACCACCAAAAGATGGAAGATAAATATCGGATGGAAAACCCTTTCGACAGTTTAACTAGCAAATGCATATTGACTGTGGAGTTTCGTTTCTCAGAGCTTAACATTTTTTATTTTTAGATGGTTTCATTTTTTCGTTGTTGGGAGTTTGTTGAAGATTGAGCCAGGGCATTAGTCCTCTATGCTACCAAAGTTTCGGAAGGGCAACGACGAACGTCTCGATGGACAATTCTTTTTTCGCCAAACCATGGTCTTTACCTCTCTTTTATTTTATAGCTAAATTTTTTACTGCCATCGGAACACTTTTTGACAGCGGTCAGAGGTTTAGTCCTCTACGACGCCGACGTTTCGGAGGTTTAGTCCTCTATGTCGTCGACACTATGAAGAATATTGCGGTTTGAAGCACTGACCTGTTCAGTTTTGGGGTTCCGATTGACGACAAGTTAGTGGTTTAAAGCGCCAACGTGTTCAGTTTTCAGGTTCTGATTGCTGACGCATTAGTGTTTTGAGGTGTCGATCACTGACGCATTAGTGGTTATAGCTTCCGATCACCGATGCTTAATCGTCATGACAATAGCAGTTTGAAACATCGACATTGCGGCAGCGTTCAGTTTTGAGGTTTCGATGTTTTAGTGGTTTGAGGTTCCGATCACCGACACATTAGTGGTTAGTCTTCCTGACCTCCAATGCTTAACCATCGTGACGGTAATGGTTTGAAATGTCGACACTGCATCAACATTCAGTTTTTAGGTTCCTATCGTTCAAGTTAGAGCTTTCGATCACTAATGCTTAATCATCGCGCCGGTAGTGGTTTAAATCACCGACACTGTGGCCACATTTAGGTTTGAGGTTCTGATCATTCAGGTTAGAGCTTCCGATCGCTGACCACGGCGACAAGGTAGAAAATTCCGGCGGATTAAGCAAGAAAGATCACATCAGTTAACCATCTAAAAGCTAGCTTTTGGCGGCTAATTTACAATAGACCAGCAGCAGTGATCACTAGAAACTAATTCAGTAATTTAATGTTCAATCAGTGAACTAAATTTCATCATAGTTAGACAAATAGTTAGGTAGGGTTTGAAAACCCTAATTTGGAAAAACTATCACTTTTGAGTATTTTTGTGAAAACAGATCGAAGTTTCAAGATCGGTACTTTTGTAAAAAGGCTATAAAGCCTAAGATTGATTTGATAATAAGGGTTCCACTTCAGGGAATTGTAGGCCATTGATATTTTCAAGCTTCTCGTTTTTCTCATGACCTAATTATAAGCTCTTCTGTTATCATATGTTCAGCTTCCATTTTTTGTCTATTCTGCACTTATGCTTGAATGTGTTATTCAGGTTTTATTCAGTTTAATTAATGTCCTATAGTTGTCATCCTATTGGAATATTGATTATTTGGATTATAAGTGCTTTCCTTGTCATGAATTAGCCATTTATATGTATCTGTTTTATGTATGAATCTACCAGCATGATAAGTTCTCCATCCCTACACCATATTGTCAACCTCTGAACAGTGGCAACTAGAAGCCTTGTACCTGATTGAGTTTCATGAATGTCTTGAGAGTGGGAGGTCATATACGTCACCTGACTTGATCCATTTTAGAAAATCCCAAAAACATTTTAAGTTACCAGGCATCCTTGAGCTGCAACCTAAAGGAGTTTCCTGGAGTGATAACAAATTGGCTCCGTTTTCGAGGAGAGGAAACTGAAGCTCAGCTTCCCTGGGAGACGACATAGATCCATGCTTTGATGATAGACAAAGCTCGGACACTATTATGGTTGTAATCATCTATCTGGCGACTCCATTGATATAAGGTGGCTTCAAGAAGACCAAGTACCAGAGCAAATCCAAAGGGGTTGCCAGCAACACCAGTTTCACATCCAGAAGAAATTTTGAGAAGAGCTAGGGCTTTACTAAGATAGACCAACAGTGCTGCACAAAAATCTACATCAGGTATTTCAATAAATCTTTTTGCTATTATTTCTCTGCTGAAATTCATAATTCCCATGAATTTTTAGATACATCAGAAAAATCTAGGGTTTGGGCATCTTCAAGCACTGCTGCTTGCGAAGATCCAATCCCTAGTCACTCCACTGGGATAAGTATACCACCACCTTCTCAGCAAGTATCTCCATCAGTGCTGCCTTCCTCAACCCTGTCCATACCCATTTCCAAAATGGTTGTCAAAACCCCAAATTTTCATAAAAATTTAAAATTTTGAAAATATATAAAATGCTGAGAATGCGGTCTGCTAACATCTAACAGTTATCTATAAAAGAATCAGTTACCATATTAGTTAATACATAATCTTAATTAAGTAACTTAGCATTCTACTTTTTGATACAAGGTTAGGTTTAACTTGTGCAATAATTCCTTTTTCAGTTTGCTGATGAGTTTTAATTTCCAACAAGTAGGTGGAACTGTCTTGGATTCTGGGGCTTACTTAGCGTTTAAGATCATGCATAAAGCTTATTGTTCTTACAGGTTTACAGGTATGAATGATCGAGTAATGCCTTTTAATTCCATAAAGCATTCAGCTATATTTCTATTTGCAAAATAAAAAGCTCAATAATAAGCTGTTACATATCAATCTACTTCTATGAGCTAAAACAAGTAGTTTGTTTCCTTCAATTATTTTTGTCAACGATAAATATGTAGAAGAGTTTCTTTCTTAAATGTAAATAGCAACAGTAATTACTTTTCCTGGTTCACAACTTGTGATCTTTGTCGTAAGTTAATTTCACCTAGAGTGCATAACCTGTAATGCTATAATGATTGTTCTAACAGTAATATACATTATCAACTTATAATAATAGTATAACCAACTGCTTGTTATTCATCTTCTGTAATGAAGATTGCTGCCTATACGGTTCTAAACATTACAGTGAAATACAAAGTCTTAAAGACTAGAGTCTAGTGAGATTGTTCCACTCCAGTTTCTTATTTTATTTTTATAAGACTTCTCTTGAATTAAGCTTCTGATCACAACAGTTAACTTAGGTCAAGTCTTTAAGAGTGATTGATTTATAATGCACTAGATAGTTCTAAAATTTATGTTACTAATCGAAAACATGGTACAACTAATAATACTTGTCATGTTTGAGTAAATAACCAAATGGCATTAAACTTTGTTGATCTGAGCTATGTAAAGGATTCATAGCCATCATCCTAGTATTTGCCACCCACTGATCTATAATTTTCTATGATACTCAACAATACACACATAAACTATCTTGTTTATAATGCATTCATGTTTACCATTAATTCTGGTTATAAACAGATAAGGTTTATAAAGATCATGATCCTAATTAAAACTATGTTCTATAAAATTATCAAGTTAAAACATAAATGTTGCTGGCAATAAGATTAGCTATGCAAAGTCTGTTAGAAATACTTTAATATCATAGTTTGGCTAGGTGATGAAATAGCCTTTTTATTAGCATCTCCCAAGTATCATAAGATTTTCTTCATAAACTTATTTACGATAGCACAAGGCTTAACAACATTTGTAACTATAATATTTATGCTATGACTAAATGGATAAACAGTTAGTGATGAACTAAAGTTCCAAGCATAAAATACTTTGGGCATGTATATGGATTAAGAGGTTGCATTGATTTCATGATCAACCAAAAGCTTGATATGAATTAACGTTTAGTTATAACGTTCATATTATAATTTGTAAAGGAAATGGATGTGGCGTTAGACCACTCCAACGATTGGATTATGTGTAAGGTTGTGCAAATAAAAGACTTTGAATTCACCATCGTTTGAACTATAAGATGGACAAATGATAGCCTTGGCAATGATTCGAAGGTTCATAGTTTACGCCATTCAACCATAGGTTGGCATCCTTGATTACATAGAACCTTTGAATGATTAAATTACTATGTGATTGTGCATAAAATTATGTTTTGAATAATTGAAAATCATTTGCATGCAGGGACTATAGAATCGACCCACTGCATGGTTGAATAATTTGTGAGACCACATGGTTCCTTCTTGGCCAAGTGTTGGGAGTATAAGGGTTGGTGTAACCCTAGACTTTGTCATTCTCCTCCATCTATTTCGGGCCTTCGGGCCACTCTACAACTATTCCATGGTCGCCACGCTTACCCTACTGTGTAAATAATGAGCTTCGCATCCTGGTTTACAATATTCAATCTACCTTCTTCATCCTCGAACCTCTGCTTGCACTGTGAGTTATCCTGGCAAACGTTTGATGAGAGCCGTGACATTTAGCTTACGGCTTGGACTGTGTGTAGTTTTTGGGTTTGTTCCTCCACGGCATGCTTGTTGGAATAGTTTAAAGGAGTTCTTGCTTTTGTAACGGCTTTATTTGTCATAGGGTTTTTGAAAGCGTGGTTCTCATGCTTCGCATTTTGATGACAGTGCGAGTTTCACCGTCCGCTTCTTGCTTGTTCGTTGCTCCCTTCTCCTTGTTACTACTATAAGTGTTTTGTGCATACGTTGAACCATCTCTGTCACAGGAGATATGAAGTGTTGGCTCTTCGTTTCCCTGGTGGGGGCGCTCTTGTTTCTCGGTGGCTACATTACCTTCGCTTCCAGGTAAGAAAAGTTCTTTTTAACAATTCTTAAACTTGTTCTTAACTTAGTTATGATATAATGCAATAATGCTAATGTTATGGGTTCATATCCTTGCAGGTGATAGTTTACAACTCTCTTCACAGCTGGTACAAATGCGTAGGGTCGGCTTCCTTCTTACGGGTAAGCCCTGGTCAACCCATGGCAACCCATGCTTGTTCACTTCTTTATAGAACAGTTTCGATTGGTGGTGGCTTGCAAGTGACCCTTCGTGGTTTACTGTTTCTTGGTTTGCTTGTTTAGTTTTTACTAAACCCTTGCTGTTAGCAGGGTTTTCCAGCTTATGTCGTGACTTGTAAATTTTGTTTTACTAGTTTTGTGTATACTTATGTAAAAATATTTGCGGCCTGTCAAGCCATTCTCTGTTTAAACTTTAAGTAAAGAGATTTAACGCTCTTGAGCTCGGACTCGGTTATTTTGATGCTCTTACTGTAATTTGTATACTAGGGTTCTTACCCTATTTCGACTGTGTAAAGAAATCTTTACTTGTTAAAATTATCTTGCATTAAATTGTATTAATACATCCTATTCTGATATTTCTTTCTATTATAATAATCTGTGTTTAAGCTCGGATATTTGAGCAAGGGTTAATCCTGTTAGTGACCTGTGTATAATTAATTTCTTTAATTATTCTGTAGGTTTTAGTTGAATAATAATGTGAAATTAATTGTTTCTTACAGGTATATAGTTATTATGCTTTCAATGTTATCTCTCTATGTCTTTACAGGACTGTAATAATATTGTAATGTCCCGGTTTTCACCCCGTTACATTAGATGTATATGATGTGCGTATTGTAAATGATCATGGTGTGGAGTTAAAGGCCAAGGCCCCACCATTGATCGGTTATGCTATCTTTTGGATTTAAATTTGTCACTGATGGTATATCGGGGCATGCGACATATATTATATTTGCCATCATGTAAATATGCATCATAATTAATTAAATGAATCCGACCAGCTACACTCGCGGCAACTAAATCGAAAGGGGCATGATTTTCACAAGGATAAGGGTGGGGAAATTGTCAACCTTGGCCAATAAGAGAAAAACCCATGTGTCTTCTTCCCTTGTTTTATTCCAACCACCTTCATTAAGAAAAGACTGCTGGTGGTTGAGGCAGTTATGATGTTGGGGAGTGGGGTGGCAGGACTGTCAGTCCTCACCCACACGCACACTCCACCAGCAAGAAGCTCTCACGCACTCTTCACTCAGGCAGGCAATTCCACTCTCCCCACGATTTTTTCTGATTCTCCTCATGCACAGGCTCTGGGTGGTTTTGGTCTCACGCAGACATTTTTCTTGGCTCCACGAGTTGCTAAACCCCCACGCACTGCAATTTCACATCCTCCCTATTGGTTGTTCATCCACGGGAAAAAATGGAGTTGTTTTTCCTCACACAAGACCTCCATTGTCTGCTCATTCCTCACAGGGTCGGATTGTTTTCCACGCACAGGTATTCTTCTGTTTTGGGCTCACATAGCGAGCTGAGAGCCATGCGTTTTCACTCACGATTTCCTGAGAAGAGCCATTCACGTCCTCAACTGTATGTTCTCCTCACAGACCGGTATGGTTGTGTAATTTCCGTCATTTTAATGCTGAGATTGGAATTGTTGTTCTTTCCCCGTGATTACTGTTTAGTTGGGACTGTGTAATTCGATTGTTGGGAGTCGTTTTGGCCACGAGAGGGCCAAGAATGACTCAGAGATTGTTTCCCCTGTTCAGCTGTAATTTCTGGGTGATTGCATACGTGCAATGACGGGTCTTCGGATTGTGTAGGGAGAAAGGATGGGGCTGAGTTTTGCTTGATAAACCTGGTGGCTGGAAACCACACAGACAGAGCTAGAGGGCTGGCCTTCTTCTCCATCACCCCTGAATAGCACTGGAAGGGAATGCAGGGCCTGAGGGACTGTGTGGCAGAGAAGGGACTGATTCCTTGTGTTGGGTGTGTTTGGGTGTCTTAGAGGTCAAGCTAGTTCTGGTGTAGGTGTTCTTGGCTCTGTAATGAGCTCACTAGCTTAGCAATTTGCCTTCTCCAGCTCCTTAATGGCCTGATAAACCCAACTCTGTTGGCTTGGCTGTGTGTTTTGTGTACCCTTGGCTATTCGTAAGCCTGTTGTTCCCATATTCCTTGGAGAATCATGCCCAGCTCAGGGGTGGCAGCGTTGCTGAGAGATTAAGGAGCACGCTGGCCTATGGTTGGGTGGAACGTTGCAGCGACGTAGCTGGTTGCAGATCAAGCTCTTCATAAGATAAGTGATCTTGTGTATTTTACCTCTGCAATCCTATATTTACTGTTAATGAAAATGAAATGAACATGTTGAAAGAATGCTTGTTTGAATGCATGATGTTTCTGTTGTGTCTGATAGATAATTGCATCCGTGCATGATAAATTCTCATGTGTGCATATTTAAGTTCAATGCACATGTTTAAGCATTCTGTTCAGTAAATTTTATGCATGTACATGTTTATGGGGCTCTTAGCCCAGGCATTGAAGCTTGGAGTCACGTCCTCTTTGCCGGTCGGAGGCATGGGGATGTGACAAATATTTTATAGCTTGAAAGTTCAGAATAATAGATAAATCCAAATCCTTGGATTATTGCTTATCTGATTACTAATTACAATATTATTACTATGATTTACAATGTTAATACTATAAATTATAATGTTAGTATTTATAATGTTAATACTATAAGGGTTTCGACCCTGTATTTTCTTTTATAATTAATTTTTGTTTACTTAAATGAATTTGTTCATATATAAATATTATTTATTAAATATTATTTACCATTGCATTCACACTATTTTATAAGTACATAGATAGGTTTTGTTATTATTTCCTTGTTACACTATTATAATTGTTGTAGTTAATTTATTTATAAAAAAAACTATACTAGAATTACCCTACTTGAAATGTGAACATTTGTAGAAATAGTTAAGCATTATGAACAATAAAATAACTATGTAAAATGACTTGGTTCTTTCTTCACAGAAATAAATGAGTGTTTATCTAAGTTAAATCTTTTACCTATGTGACAGGTTAGTAGTTTTCATTTTACAGAAATACAGTTTTGAATAAGATAAAGAACCTATTTACAGTAATCAACTTGTTAAAAGAAAATAAACCTGTTGTTTGTAAAGTATTATGATTACTTCTTTGCTAGCGTTCTTAATACAATAGTCTGGTTTTTAAACAATAACTTAATTAGACAGATTAGTATTCTTTCCTGAAACCATCTATATACAGAAATAAATGACTCCAATGTTCTGAAATACAAAATAACTCTATTCAATCCAGATTTCTATCATATTTTATCTTTTTTAAACACACTACCTGTGCTAGAGTACGGTCTGGTTTATTCCAGATGGAAAAAAACACAGGTAGGATTACCTCATCCAAATACAGATTCAACATTCAAATAACTAAAAGATTATAAACTCTAACAGTTCATTGCAAACATGTAAATCATTCATTATTCATTCATTCTCAGATATAAAATTTTAACACAGCAAATAAAAAAAACTGTAGAACCTGTTTTTAAAGTTGGATGACAACAGCATTGGGAGGCTGTTCCTCCCTACCAACTCCTGAAGAGCGCTCAAACAACATCTTATCAGGACCCCCGAGCCTGTTCCTGGTCTCCTTGGCGGGGAACTGGCGGAGCAATAAACAAAATACTAGTCCAATGACTCAGTACTAGCTCTGCACTCAACAGTAAGATCCTTCAGCTGAATAGTTGTACTAGACCATTCGCTGTAGTTTACCCCTCAAACACCTTCTAGAAATTCCCTTCCCAATGAAATCCTTTGAATTACATTCACTTGAATGATTCCCTTCTTGGAATGAGCAGCCTCAGCTCTCTTCAATGGGCATTTTTATTAAGATTGCTTAGGTCTTTTTGGGTTAGTTGTCATTAATTGAGCCACCTGCTCTGATCCCACTTTCTTGGGGGATCATGACCCCAAATGTAGGGAGGTTGCCACCTACAAAATTGGAAGTGTTTGAGAATTCTTCCACTTGTCTATTTGCTCTCCACCTAGTCTCCTCCACCAACTTGACCAGTAACACTCTTTTTAACAGCTCTCCCAAGCTGTTGTCTCCACTTTTTATTTATTTATAATTAAGGTATTCATAATTACATTCAACATCGTTGACTCTGCTAAGTCATCAATTACAACTTAGCATAAAATTTAACATATTGTCTTGAAATAAAATCAAATATGATAATATTATTTTTGCAAAATTGGGGCATGTGACATACACAACCCCTTAGAATATAACATCGTCCTCGATGTTATTTATTCTTCAATCTCAGAATTCCCCTAGAACAGAATTGGATATGCATCTCGCATTTTACTTTCCAATTCCCAAGTGGCTTCCTTTGGACTAAGGTGCTTCCATTGCACCTTTACCTGTCCATTGGTGTGGTTCCGTAGTGTAATCTCCCTCCTCTCGAGGATACAGTCGGGTTCCACCAGAAAATCCCCTTCTCATTCCACCTGTACATCATTCCAGTTAACAACATGAGTAGCATCATGAACATATTTCTTTAAAACGGAAATGCAAAAAACATCATGTACTCTTAAGTTGGGTGGTAATGCTAATTGATAAGCTACTTGTCCAATCCTAGACAAAATTTCAAATGGACCACAGTAACGAGGTGCCAATTTTGCACAACTCCCCAATATCAGAGAGCTCTTTTTGGGCCTTACCTTAATGAACACATGTTCACCTACTTGAAACTCCTTTGGAGTTATTTTTAAGTCTGCTTGACTTTTCTACCGATCTTGTGCCACTTTCGGATTTCCCTGCACTTGTTTTACAATTTCTTCCATTTCCTTTAACAGTTCTGGACCCAATACCTGTCTATCTACTGGATTACTCCAATAAATAGGAGTATTACATTTTCGTCCATATAAAATTTCAAAAGGACTAAATCTGGCTGATGTCTAATAATTATTATTATAAGTAAATTCTACTAGATGTAAATAATCCTCCCATTTACCTGGCTGGTCTTTCACATACACTCTTAATAGATCTTCCGGTACCTGGTTTACCCTTTTAGTTTGTCCATATGTTTGAGGATGGAAAAAAGTACTGAAATTTAATGTAGTGTTTAACCCTTTAAACAAAGACTTCCAAAAGTTTCCTGTAAACTTAGGATCTCTATCTGAGATTATGACTTTTGGTACTCCATGCAATCGGAAAATCTGTTTTAGAAAAATATCAGCTAGGTTTGCAGCTTTATAAGTAGTTTTAACAGGTATAAAGTGAGCTGCTTTGCTTAACTTATCAACTACTACCATGATAGAATCATTCTGATTTTGATTTCTAGGCAGCCCAGTAATAAAATCTAGACTAATTATCTCCCATTTCCAACTAGGGATGGGTAATGGCTGAAGCAAACCAGCTGGGTGTTGATGTTCAGTTTTTACCTGTTGACATTCCAAACACCTAGCAATATATTATGCTACTTTAGTTTTCATATTTGGCCAAAAATACTATTTTCTTAACATGGTTATAGTCTTTTGATAACCTGGATGACCTGAATATGGTGTTTTATGAATTTCATCCAGAACTAACAGCTTAACTTTAGGTACATTAGGTACATACAGTCTATCTTTATATAGTAAAAATTCTTTTTCATTTAAACTGTAACATTTAATTAAGTTTTATGTTAGATTTTATTTAGCTTTAGCTTGCAAACTCAGGTAAATTTCATCTTGTTATATTCCTTCTTTAAGCTGTTCATCCAAGTCTAAAACATAGGTGCTGATAGCTGCTGCAAAATTCAGCCTTGCATTCCTACTTAATGCATCAGCAACTTTATTTTCTTTACCTTTTATATGCTGAATTTCGAAATCATACTCGCTTAAGAAAGCTAACCACCTAGCTTGTCTGGAATTTAAATTAGGTTGATCTAAAAGATACTTCAATCCTTTATTATCAGTCATCAAAACAAATTTTCTGCCAATTAGGTGATGTCGCCACATCTTTAAGGCGTGTATTACAGCTGCTAATTCGAGATCATATGTTGCATAATTCTTTTCATGAACTTTTAACTTTCTAGACTCATAGGCAATAACGTGCCCTTCTTGAGTCAGAACACCGCCTAAGCCATCATTACATGCGTTAGTGCACACTACAAATTATTTATTATGATCTGCTATTCTTAAAATAGGTGCGCTGGTTAATAAAGTTTTTAACTTTTAAAAGCTTTCTTCACATTTCTGATTCCAATCGAACTTTTTTCCCTTCTTCTGCAAGGAAGTTATTGGATTTGCTATCCTCGAAAAACCTTCAATGAACCTCCGGTAGTAACCGGTAATGCCCATGAAATATCAAACATCCGTCACATCCTTAGGAACTGGCCAATCTACGACTGCCCTTATCTTTTCAGGATCTACAGAAATTCCTTCATTGGTCACTACGTGACCTAAATACTGAATCTTATCCTTGAAGAAATCACATTTACTAAACTTTGCGAAGAGTTGATGTTCTCGCAACTCTTGCAAAACAATTTTTAGATGTTTTTTATGTTCTTCTTTAGTTTTAGAATAGATTAGAATGTCATCGATAAATACGACCACAAACTTATCTAAATACTTATGCATAACATTATTCATTAAACACATGAAGACATTTGGGGCATTAGTAAGCCCGAATGGCATTACGACAAATTCGTAATGACCATATCTAGTTCTGAAAGCTGTCTTAAAGATATCTTCATCTTTAATCCTTACTTGATGATATCCAGACCTTAAATCTATTTTCGAAAACACCGTGGATCCTCGTAGTTGATCAAACAGATCATCAATGTAGGGCAACAGATATCAATTTTTAATGGTCATCTTATTTAACTGACGGTAATCTATGCAAAGTCGCATGGTTCCGTCCTTCTTCGTAACGAAGATGATAGGTGCCCCCCAGGGAGACACACTTGGGCGAATATACTTTTTATCAATTAATTCTTTTAATTGACATTTTAATTCATTAAGTTCGAGTATGTTCATTCGATAAGGGGCCTTTGAGCTAGGTACTGCACCTGGTACTAGCTCAATGGTGAAATCTAATTCCCTTTTCGGAGGTAATCCCGGAATCTCTTCTAGGAATACATCAACATATTCTCTTAAGACTGGTATGTCTTCCAGTTTTAACTTATCTGTTTTAATTAAACTTTCCTCATCAGTTATTGTTGCTGCATAAGCTTTACATCCCTTTCTAACAGCTCTCTTAAGCTGTAGGGCAGAAATCTGCCTTATGGTAGTTTTTCTAGGGATTTCTTTAACACTTACTGGTTTTTCATCACTATTTAAGCATGTGAAAGTTTTATCATAACAATTTAGAATTACTCTATGTTGTTCTAACCAGTCCATACCAATCAACAAATCATAAAAACCAAGAGGCAAAACATTAAGTTTAACAACAGTTTCAAATTCATCCATAACTATTGCACATTGTTTAACAAAACAAGTTACTTTTATTTTAGCACCAGTGACTTAACTAAACTAACCATGAATTATCAAACTTATCAATAGATAACTTACATTTTTCTACTATTTGAGGTGCAATATAACTGATACTAACTCCTAGATCAATTAAAATAGTTACAGGGATCTGATTTATCATGCCTTCTACTTCCACCATGGAAGTCTGATATTCAGCTTGTCAATTCTCCAAAGCTGCGTTGATTCTAGGCATACTCCTTGCTAGCTCCCCAATGGTCATCTCCTCCTATATGGTATGAATGTTGCTACCAGTCTTCTTCCGGTGTGGATAGACTGAATCATAGTGTAGGCCATTACACTCACAGCACTTAATAGGCTCTTTGCGCTCAAAATTCTTGGTAAAGTTTCCATGATTATTTGCAAATTCCTTACCTTTAGAATTATTTTGATTGTTGGGTGTATTGCTCTTGTTTCCTTGGAAATTATTGTTATTAGAATAATTTTTGGCCTTATTGTTCTTGAAATTTCTATTAGGCACAAAATCCTTCTTCTTTTGTTCATACTGATTATTATTTTTCTTAGCCTTCCAGTTGGCAAGGCTTTCTTTCTTTCGATTTTGCTCAAAACCGAAGTTAACTTTTCTCATAGCTTCCTCCAAGGTCTTTGGGTTATCATATTCAATTATATCTTTAATATGATAAGGTAGACAGCTAAGGAATCGATGTACCTTTGGTTTCTCATCTACAAGGTATGGTAGATACCTAAGTAGACTTAAGAACTTGTTGTTCAGATCCTTCATTGTCGTTGATCCTAACTTCAACTCATAAAACTCTTTGTCTCTCTCCTCATAATACTGCTCAGACATAAATTTCTTTTTGAAATATCTCTTAAAGGTACTCCAATTTACATTTTTCTCTTTTATGCCTTTAACTCTTTTCAAGTCCTGCCACCAAATGTCAGCCTTTCCTGAAAGGTTATATATAGCCATTCTAGCCTTTAACTGGTTAGAATAGTTATATATTTGGAAGTACTTCTTCATCCCAAATAACTAGGATTCATCTTCCTCCCCCTTCTCAGTCTCTCCATTAAAGCTTGGTGGTTTTATCTTTTTGAATTCCTTGAAAATTTCCTCATAAGGTTTGTATTTCCTCTTTTTAGTGTACTTATTATCATCACTACTGTCACTGGTGGTATAATAGTTTCATTGTTCACCAAACACTTCAGAAGATGAACTACTTTTAGTTTTAGTATGTTTCATCTTTTTAGATTTACATTGATGGCTGGTATCTTCTGATTCAGTTCTTCTACCCCTACCCTCAGTTTGAAACTTTTTAGTTAGGATATGATTCAGCTCTTCTTGAGCCCTCAGAATCCTTTCATTTTCTCGTTTTACAGACTCCATTTCATTTTTTAGGTCCTTTACAGTTTGTAACAATTCTGAGGAATTGGTAGTTAAATCCTCTGGTATAGGATCTCTTGGTAGATTTCCTGCTTCAGTAACTAGAGACTCCTCCTCTGCATACTCTTCCAGCCTTTCCATACCTTCCTGTTAAACATCAAAAAACAATTCTCTGTTGAATAACATTTAAAATAAAATACATCAGCATAATAATTTAATTTACTGTTTCATGAAAGCTAGTTGAGCTTCATCAAGGCCTAGTGTTCGAACCTTATGCTCTGATACCACATGTCAAAACCCCAAATTTTCATAAAAATTTAAAATTTTGAAAATATATAAAATGTTGAGAATGCGGTCTGCTAACAACTGACAGTTATCTATAAAATAATCAGTTACTAGATTAGTTAATACATAATCTTAATTAAGTAACTTAGCATTCTACTTTTTGATACAAGGTTAGGTTTAACTTGTGCAATAATTCCTTTTTCAGTTTGCTGATGATTTTTAATTTGCAACAAGTAGGTGGAACTGTCTTGGATTCTAGGGCTTACTTAGCATTTAAGCTAATACAGAAAGCTTATTGTTCTTACAGGTTTACAGGTATGAATGATCGAGTAACGCCTTTTAATTCCATAAAGCATTCAACTATATTTCTATTTGCAAAATAAAAAGCTTGGTAAATAAGCAGTTACATATGAATCTACTTCTATGAGGTAAAACAAGTAGTTTGTTTTCTTCAATTATTTTTGTCAACGATAAATATGTAGAAGACTTTCTTTCTTAAATGTAAATAGCAACAGTAATTACTTTTCCTGGTTCACAACTTGTGATCTTTGTCGTAAGTTAATTTCACCTAGAGTGCATAACCTGTAATGCTATAATGATTGTTCTAACAGTAATATACATTATCAACTTATAATAATAGTATAACCAACTGCTGGTTATTCATCTTCTGTAATGAAGATTGCTGCCTATAAGGTTCTAAACATTACAGTGAAATACAAAGTATTAAGGACTTAGAGTCTAGTGGGACTGTTCCACTCCAGTTTCTTATTTTATTTTTATAATACTTCTCTTGAATTTGAGCTTCCGATCACAACAGTTAACTTAGGTCAAGTCTTTAAGAGCGATTGATTTATTACCTCCTGCAAGCACTAGATAGTTCTAAAATTTATGTTACTAATCGAAAACATGGTACAACTAATAGTACTTGTCATGGTTGAGTAAATAACCAAATGCCATTAAACTTTGTTGATCTGAGCTATGTAAAGGATTCATAGCCATCATTCGAGTATTTTCCACCCACTGATCTATAATTTTCTATGATACTCAATGATACACACATAAACTATCTTGTTTATAATGCATTCATGTTTACCAGTAATTCTAGTTATAAGCAGATAAGGTTTATAAATATCATGATCCTAAATAAAACTATGTTCTATAAAATTCTCAAGTTACAACATAAATGTTGGTGGCAATAAGATTATCTATGCAAAGTTTGTTAGAAATACTTTAATATCATAGTTTGGCTAGGTTATGAAATAGCCTTTTTATTAGCATCTCCCAAGTATCATAAGATTTTCTTCATAAACTTGTTTACGATAGCACAAGGATTATCAACGTTTGTAACTATAATATTTATGCTATGACTAAATCGATAAACAGTTAGTGATGAACTAAAGTTCCAAGCATAAAATACTTTGCTCATGTATATGGATTAAGAGGTTGCATTGATTTCATGATCAACCAAAAGCTTGATATGAATTAACATTTAATTATAAAGTTCATATTATAATTTGCAAAGGAAATGGATGTGGCGTTAGACCACTCCAACGATTGGATTATGTGTAAGGTTGTGCAAATAAAAGACTTTGAATTCACCATCGTTTGAACTATAAGATGGACAAATGATAACCTTGGCAATGATTCGAAGTTTCATAGTTTATGCCATGCAACCTTAGGTTGGCATCCTTGATTACGTAGAACCTTTGAATGATTAAATTACTATGTGATTGTGCATAAAATTATGTTTTGAATAATTGAAAATCATTTGCATGCAGGGACTATAGAATCGACCCACTGCATAGTTCAATAATTTGTGAGACAACGTGGTTCCTTCTCGGCCAAGTGTTGGGAGTATAAGGGTTGGTGTAACCCTAGAATTTGTCATTCTCCTCCATCGATTTCGGGCCTTCGGGCCGCTCTACAGCTATTCCATGGTCACCATGGTTACCCTACTGTGTAAATAATGAGCTTCGCATCCTGGTTTACAATATTCAATCTACCTTCTTCGTCCCTAAACCTCTTCTTGCAATGTGAGTTATCCTGGTAAAAGTTTGATGAGAGCCATGACATTTAGCTTATTGGCTTGGACTGTGTGTAGTTTTTGGGTTTGTTCCTCCATGGCCTGCTTGTTGGAATAGTTTAAAGGAGTTCTTGCTTCTGTTACGGCTCTATATGTCATAGGGTTTTTGAGAGCATGGTTCTCATGCTTCGCATTTTGATGACAGTGCGAGTTTCACCGTCCACTTTTTGCTTGGTCGTTGCTCCCTTCTCCTTGTTGCTGCTAGCAGTGGTTTGTGCATACATTGAACCATCTCTGTCATAGGAGATATGAAGTGTTGGCTCTTCGTTTCACTGGTGGCGGTGCTCCTGTTTCTCGGTGGCTATATTACCTTCGCTTCCAAGTAATAAAAGTTCTTTTTAACAGTTCTTAAACTTGTTCTTAACTCAGTTATGATATAATGCAATAATGTTAATGTTATGGGTTCGTATCCTTGCAGGTGACAGTTTACAACTCTCTTCGTAGCTGGTGCAACTGCATAGGGTCAGCTTCCTATTGTAGTTAATTTATTTATAAAAAAAACTATACTAGAATTACCCTACTTGAAATGTAAACATTTGTAGAAATAGTTCAGCAATATGAACAATAAAATAACTATGTAAAATGACTTGGTTCTTTCTTCACAGAAATAAATGAGTGTTTATCTAAGTTAAATCTTTTACTTATGTGACACATTAGTAGTTTTCATTTTACAGAAATACGGTTCTGAATAAGATAAATAACCTATTTATAGTAATCAACTTGTTAAAAGAAAATAAACCTGTTGTTTGTAAAGTATTATGATTACTTCTTTGCTAGCGTTCTTAATACAATAGTCTAGTTTTTAAACAATAACTTAATTAGACAGATTATTATTCTTTCTTGAAACCATCTATATACACAAATAAATCACTCCATTGTTCTAAAATACAAAATAACTTTATTCAATCCATATTTCTATCATATTTCATGTTTTTTAAACACACTACCTGTGCTAGAGTACAGTCTGGTTTATTCCAGATGGGGAAAAACACAGGTAGGATTATCTCATCCAAATACAGATTCAACATTCAAATAACTAAAAGATTATAAACTCTAACAGTTCACTGCAAACATGTAAATCATTCATTATTCATTCATTCGCAAATATAAAATTTTAACACAGCAAATAAAAAAAACTGTAGAACTTGTTTTTAAAGCTGGATGACAACAGCGTTGGGAGGCTATTCCTCCCTACCAACTCTTAGAGAGCGCTCAAACAGCGTCTTCTCAGGACCCCCGAGCCTGTTCCTGGTCTCCTTGGCTGGGAACTAGTGGAGCAACCAACAAAATACTAGTCCAATGACTCAGTACTAACTCTACACTCAGTAGCAAGATCCTTCAGCTGAATAGTTGTACTAGATCATTCTCTTCTGTTTACCCCTCAAACACCTTCAAGAAATTCCCTTCCCAATGAAATCCTTTGAAGTACATTCACCTGAATGATTCCCTTCTTGGAATGAGTAGCCTCAGCTCTCTTCAATGGGAATTTTTATTAAGATTGCCTAGGTCTTTTTGGGTTAGTTGTCATTAATTGAGCCAGCTGCTCTAATCCCACTTTCTTGGGGGATCATGACCCCAAATGTAGGGAGGTTGCCACCTGTAAAATTGGAAGTGTTTGAGAATGCTTCCACTTGTCTATTTGCTCTCCACCCAGTCTCCTCCACCAACTTGACCAGTAACACTCTTTTTAACAGCTCTCCCAAGTTGTTGTCTCCACTTTTTATTTATTTATAATTAAGGTATTCATAATTACATTCAACATCATTGACTCTGCTGAGTCATCAATTACAACTTAGCATAAAATTTAACATATTGTCTTGAAATAAATCAAATATGATAATATTATTTTTGCAAAATTGGGGCATGTGACAATTGTTTCCCTCAATTGACCAAAATGGAAAAGATCCGGGTAGCTAGGTATGCACCCCTAATTTTGCCAAATCCCCTCGCAGCCATGCCTACTAGGGATTATCTCAAGTATATGCCTAAGTTTACAGGGGAAGGGGAGTTCACTGTTGAAGAACATCTAGAGGCATTTTACAGCTATACTGAAAATATTAACATAGAGCAAGAAGATGTATGGACTAGGGTTTTTGTGCAAATCCTGGATGGCCAGGCTAGGAAGTGGTTTAAGGAACTACCTGCTGGATCAGTGGTAGGCATAGAAGCCCTATATGACATTTTCTTGAAGCATTGGGGAGAAAGGAGAGACCACCTCTACTACATCACAGAATTCAGCAACTTGAAAAGAGAAAATGGGGAGTCTGTCTTCAACTTTACCAAGAGATTCAACAATATGTACAGCAAGATCCCTACTAAAATTAATCCCACCGATACCTCAGCTAGGTTAACTTATGCAAATGCCTTTGACTCTGACTTCTACCTGCTTCTCAAAGAAAGGAGGTCTGCCTCCTTATCACTCATGCAGGATGCTGCCCTAGAGGTAGAGTCAAACATTCTGGCATCTCAGAAGGTCAAAGGGAAGATAGACAAGAAAAAGCAGCCAGCAGACTCTAGTGTGGCTTCTACATCAGAGAATAAGATTGACAAAATGACCAAACTGTTAGATAACCTGACTGCTGAAATGTCTAAATTGAAGGACCAAGGACATCTACCTGTGAGGGGTAAAGGGCCAAGTGACTTTGCTCCTCAAAACCCAAATTTTGTTCCTTATAGAAGAGGAAACCCCCCAGTTCAGATTCTTAGAAGGGATAGAAAACAAGGGGAAGATCATAGGATAAGAGCTCCATTTCAAAATGTTGATTTAGAAGAAGATATAGAATTCATTGAAGAAGAAAGAGAAGTTGAAGACAATATCCACTGCATGGAGGATGAGGTGGACTGTTCTTTTCTGACACATGCAAAATATGAGGAAGCCCTGATTGATGAGCAGATCACTGAAGAGGATATCTATCAAGCTGATGGTCAGGGAGGTTACAATCTGAGGTATAGGTTGGTTGCCCCTCTCAAGAATAATGTTGTACCTGTCAAGCAGCCTGCTACACCAACTAGAAAGGTTGTTGTTTTACCAAAGAAGGTGGTTGTCACATCCATAGCATTGCAGAAACCAACACCTTCAGCCACACCTGATCAAATCCAACTCAAACCTACAGCTCATGAGGTAAGATTTCCATATAGGCTGCATTATTCTTTCAACCTTGAGTCTGAAATTCAAAAATTGAAAATCCCTTTCCCTTTAATTGAGCTAATGAAGAATGATGCATTCAAATCCTCCATTCTGAATTCCCTTCAGCCCAAGGTGCACATTGACACTGACTTTGTGACTCTACAAGATGACAAGCCTATTGTAGCCCTGGGCCCCATAATCAAATACCTAAAGGACTCATGCCCACCATTCTACATATCCTTGAATATACATGATAAAATCCTTCGTAACTGCCTACTGGATTTAGGAGCCTCTCATAACCTCATGCCAAAGGCTGTGATGGTTGAGCTTGGTCTCAGCATCACCAAGCCCTACCATGATTTATTCTCCTTTGACTCCAAGAAGGTCAAGTGCTTGGGTCTCATCAAAGACCTAGTTGTGAAACTAACTCAGCTACCTTCAAAAGGCATCATGATGGACATTGTAGTGGCAGATAATCCTCCAAAGTTTGGTCTCTTGATATCTTGGTCATGGAGCAAAAGACTAGGTGGCACCCTTCAGATGGATCTCACATATGCCACCATTCCCATGTTGGAGGAGAGACTAAGAGGCTATATAGGGAAAATCAGCTTGCATACATTATAAGCAAGGAGAGCAACTCACTGAATCACCCCATCTATGCAGTGGACACTGATTTTGGGTCATGCATTTTTCAAATAGATGATTCTCAGCAGACATCAGTCCAACTCACTGATCCCACCTGCTAGTAGCCCGAAGAAGTAACCACAGCAATCTGGACCATGTATTTTGATGGGGCTAGCACTCAAAGCTCAGTAGGTGCAAGTGTCGTATTGATCTCCCCATCTAAGGAAAACATCCACCTGTCTTATAAGCTTGATTTTAAAACCACTAACAACATAGCAGAATATGAAGCCTTGCTGCTAGGAGTTAAAGCTGCCAAGGAGATGGGGATCATATGCATAAATATTTTTGGAGATGCAGACCTCATCATATAGCAAGTCAACAACACTTTTTAGACAAAAAATATCATACTGAAGGCCTACAGGGACGAGGTATGGAAACTCAAAGACTCATTTATGTTTTTTGAACTGTCATATATTCCTAGGGCTTTGAATCACCTGGCTATCTCCCTAGCTATCTCTGCAAGTCTGTTTGTTCCTCCTTTAGCCCCTAAGCTCAGCTATGATCTTCAGGTCAACTACAAACCCTCTCTACCAAATAATGTAAAATTTTGGAGGGTGTTTGAAAATGATGATGAGCTTAGTAAATTCCTTCAGTTAGTAGATGAATTCTCTAACATACACATAGACCAGGAAAACCTAAACATAGAGGAATCCAAACAGCTCAAGTTAAAAGATAAAGTGGCTGATCAAAACATTGTCCAATTGCCCAGCAACTACATACCCCAAGGTCTAGAACCACTGGAAGAACTGTTTGATCACAATGACATCCCTTTCAAGCCTACCAAAAAGGAGCTAGATCCTACTATCCAAGAGCAAAACATAGGCAGCTAAGGCCATCCCAAATCAATAAATCTTTCCATGAAGTTGAATGCTGATCAGAAGTCTAAATTTTACAGCTTGGTAAAAGAGTTTGCTAATGTTTTTTCCTGGGAGTAGAGTGACCTAAAAACTTATGACACCAATGTCATCTAGCACAAAATTCCTTTGGAGAAGGACACCATTCCTTTCAAACAGAAGCTGAGACCCATCAGCCCTCTCCTATTACCAGTGATTGAAAAAGAGATCCACAATATCCTCAAAGCCAAGATCATAATCCCCCTCAGGTATTCCAAGTGGATTGGAAACCTGGTAGTGGTAAGAAAGAAAAATGGAGAAATCAGGTTGTGTGTGGATTTTAGAAACCTGAACAAATGTTCCAAGAAATACAACTATCCACTGCCCAAGATGGAACACCTATTGCAGAAATTCTCGAGGGATAGGGTTATGTCCTTCCTTGATGGATTCTCTGGATACAACCAAGTTGTTGTGCACCCTGATGACCAAGAGAAGACTGCCTTTACCACCCCCTAGGGCACCTTCATGTATGCTAAAATGCCATTTGGGCTAATGAATGCTAGGGCTACTTTTCATAGAGCCATGGACCTAGCTTTTGTAGGGCTAAAAGATAAATTTGTGCTGATATATTTGGATGGCCTAACAGTTTACTCTCACAGCCATCATGACCACTTGCAGCATTTAAGGAAGGTATTTCTGAAGTGCAGAAGGTATGGAATATCACTGAACCCCAAGAAGTCCTAGTTTGCACTCAATGAAGGAAAGCTCCTAGGCCACATAGTCTCAGTTGAAGGTGTAAAGATCGATCCGATAAGGGTAGAAGGAATCCAAAAGCTGTCAATACCAAGGTCAAAAAGAGACATTCAGTCCTTTTAGGCAAGATAAAATTTGTCAGGAGGTTCATTCCTAATTTCTCCGAGCTGGTAAAGCACATAACAATCATGCTAAAAAGGGATGCAAAAATAAAGTGGACTGACCAGGCAAGAAACTATTTTGAAGACATTAAGAAATCTATCATGGAGGCCCCAACCCTGATTAGTCCCGACTACACCAAGGGTTTTTACACTTTCTCTTTTGCATCTTATGACATAGTGGCAGTTGTACTATTACAAAAGAATGATGAGGGTCTTTGTCATCCAATTGCATTCTCCAGTAGAACCCTGAGATATGCTGAGCTGAAGTATGACCCAATTGAGAAGCAGGCTTATGCTCTCATAAAATCTTTGAAAACTTTCAAAATCTACATTCTCCATGCAAAGGTCATTACATATGTCTCTTCAGCTACTGTGAAGGTTGTTTTGACTCAGCCAGACATTGATGGGAAGAGGGCTAAGTGGATTTCCAAACTCATTGAGTTTGATATAGATGTGAAACCCACCAAGCTAGTAAAGGGACTAGGTCTGGCCAAACTCATGGCCAAAGAAAACTGTGAACTGATGGGAATAAATTTCACATGTGTCAAATCAGCAAAGGTGTAGACTGTGGTAGCAGCAGAAACAGGGGTAAATCAAGACCAAAATGACATTCCATCAGTAGCTGAGAACATATCTTCATGTGAGTGGTACTCATGTATCATTCAATTTTTGCAAAAATTAGAATTTTCTCCTGATCTCACTCCTAACCAAGCACGAGCTCTTAAGTTGAAATCTGTTAAGTTTTGCATAATTGACAAACTGTTGTACTGGAGAGATCAGTCTGGAATTTTGCTAAGGTGTCTAGATAAAGAAGAAGCAGAGCAGGTCATGCATCATTTTCATTCCACCACATGTGGGGGGCACCACTACTGGAAAACCATAGCCCACAAGATCTTAAGAGCAGGGTACTATTGGCCAGTCCTCTTTGCGGATGTATGCACTTAATTTGTAAGGGCCTGTGACCAATGCCAAAGATTTATAGGGAAGCAGTAGCTCAAGTCCTTGCCCCTTAGGCCTATTGTGGTGAATGGGCCTTTCCAGCAATGGGGTCTGGATTTCATAGGTGAAATAAATCCATCTTCCAGTGGACAGCATAAATGGATCTTAGTAGCCACTCACTACTTTACCAAATGGATAGAAGCAGTACCCACCAGGAATGTCGCTCATCAAGTCATCATGAGATTTTTATATGAGAATATCTTTAGCAGGTTTGGCTGCCCAGTAAGGCTAGTAACTGATAATGCACCATCTTTCAAGGCTGGGGCTTTAGTTAAAATGTGTGAATTAATGGGTATTCAACTAGTGCACTCCACATCCTATTATCCCCAAGGCAATGGCATGGTTGAGTCATCCAACAAAAGCTTAGTCAGAATCACTAGGGAACTACTAGAGACAAATCAGAAAAGCTGGGATTCAAAGCTTAAGTTTGCTTTATGGGCTGATAGGGTAACAGACAAAAGATCCATAGGGACTTCTCCATTCAAGCTAGTTTATGGCACTAAGGCCATTTTTCCCATCCAGCTCATCCTTCCAGTGGCAAAGTTCTTTCAAGAAGAGGAAGATGAACCAAATGATATGGTGAGAAGGATGATGGATTTGGTAGAGTTACAGCAAATAAGGGAGAAAGTTGTAGGAAAATCAGAAGCTCGACAACAGAGGATAAAGGGCATGTTTGATAAAAGACCAGTAGTAGACAACTTCCAGGTTAGAGATTGGGTCCTCCAGTGGGATGTTGTTAGACATGACAAGGGAAAACATGGAAAATTTGACTCTTTGTGGATTGGCCCTTTTGTGATAGCCCTGGTACATAAGAATAACACCTTCAAATTGTTGAATCTGGAAGGTGAAGAGGTGTTTGATGGCCTAGTGAACGGGCGGTTCTTGAAACTCTATTTTATTTGAGGCTCTAAGGCCTTATTATTGTAAATAGGTAGATAGTAGGCTTTTTTTTATTTCAGAATAAACTCCATGCCCAATGGAACAGTAAATGATAGTGTTAAGTTACTTTTAGGGAAAGGAATTTTTGGTACGGGATTCTTGGGACTTCACTAAGAGGTTCCCATCCCCAAGTAGGAGCCAGATGTTATCTCCCAAAATAATTTATTTTGATAATATGAAGAATTTAACTCATGCAATGAAGTATATGAATATCACTGACAGTCTGAAAGCCTCTGTTTTTTATTCGGATGAAAATTTCACAAGTTCTAGTTTTCGATGGCTTAGGCGAGGACTATCATAGCTCATTAGCCACCGAAAAGCTATGTTTCAGCAACTAAACAGTTGAAAGCAGGCCAAAGGAAAACCACCGAAAGCGGTCTGAGCAAGCAGAGTCAAAGTAACACTTTCGGTGGCTTAGGCGAGGCTCAAGACATCTCATTAGCCACCGAAAAGGGTCATTTTCAGTGGATTAGAAAAGGGGTGCAACATATACACTAACCACCAAAAGCTATAAGATAAATATCGGATGGAAAACCCTTTCGGCAGTTTAACTAGCAAATGCATATTGACTGTGGAGTTTCGTTTCTCCGAGCTTAACATTTTTTATTTTTAGATGGTTTCATTTTTTCGCTGTTGGGAGTTTGTTGAAGATTGAGCCAAGGCATTAGTCCTCTATGTCGTCGACGTTTTGGAAGGGGAACGATGAACGTCCCAATGGACAATTCTTTTTTCGCCGAACCATGGTCTTTACCTCTCTTTAATTTTATCGCTAATTTTTTTACTACCATCAGAACATATTTTTACAGCGATCGAAGGTTTAGTCCTCTACGACGACGACATTTTCGAGGTTTAGTCCTCTATGCCGCCGACACTCCGAAGAATCTTGCGGTTTGAAGTGCCAATGCGTTAAGTTTTTGGGTTCCGATCCCAAACAAGTTAGTGGTTTAAAGCGCCAACGCGTTCAATTTTGAGGTTTCGATCACCGACGGATTAGTGGTTTGAGGTGTCGATTGTCGACGCATTAGAGGTTATAGTTTTGATCATCGATGCTTAACCGTTGCGACAGTAGCAGTTTGAAACACTGACACTACAGCAGCGTTCAATTTTGAGGCTCCAATGTTTTAGTGGTTTGAGGTTCCGATCGCCGACACATTAGTGGCTAGTCTTCCTGACCTCCGGTGCTTAACCATCATGACAGTAATGGTTTGAAATGTCGACACTGTGGCAGCACTCAATTTTGAGGCTCCAATGTTTTAGTGGTTTGAGGTTCCGATCGCCGACACATTAGTGGCTAGTCTTCCTGACCTCCGATGCTTAACCATCATGATAGTAATGGTTTGAAATGCCGACACTACGGCAGCGTTCAATTTTGAGGTTCCGATCGTTCAGGTTAGAGCTTCCAATCGTTGATGCTTAACCGTCGCACCAGTAGTGGTTTAAATCATCGACACTGCAGGCACATTCAGGTTTGAGGTTCCGATCGTTTAGGTTAGAGCTTCCAATCGTCGACCACGACAACAAGGTAGAAAATTTCGGCAGATTAAGCAAGAAACATCACGTCAGTTAACTGCCGAAACACTGGCTTTTGGCAGCTAATTTACAGTGGACTAGCAGCAGTGATCACTAGCAACTACTTCAGTTATTTAATGTTCAATCAGTGAACTAAATCTTCATCATAGTTAGACAAATAGTTAGGTAGGGTTTGAAAACCCTAATTTGGAAAAACTATCACTTTTGAGTATTTTTGTGAAAACAGATCGAAGTTTCAAGATCGGTACTTTTGTAAAAAGGCTATAAAGCCTAAGATCGATTTGATAATAAGGGTTCGACTTCGGGGACTTGTAGGCCATTGATATTTTCAAGCTTCTCATTTTTCTCATGACCTAATTATAATCTCTTCTGTTATCATATGTTCAGCTTCCATTTTCTGTCTATTATGTACTTATGCTTGAATGTGTTATTCAGGTTTTATTCAGTTTAATTGATGTCCTATAGTCGTCATCCTATTGGAATATTGATTATTTGGATTATAAGTGCTTTCCTTGTCATGAATTAGACATTTATATGTATCTGTTTTATGTATGAATATGCTAGCATGATAAGTTCTCCATTCCTGCACCATATTCTCAACCTCTGAACAGTGGTAACTAGAAGCCTTGTACCTGATTGAGTTTCATGCATGTCTTGAGAGTGGGAGGTCATATAGGTCACCTGACTTGATCCATTTTAGAAAACCCCAAAAACATTTTAAGTTACCAAACATCCTCAAGCTGCAACCTAGAGGATTTTCCTGGAGTGATAACATGTTCTTTTAAGTTTTTCCCCAGAATGTGTGGAGGTGGTTTCACAAATAGTGAGTTTGGATATTTTCAGACTTTTCTCATTTTAGGTCTTATTTTAGCATGGAACAATTTTCTTGAATCATTATTGCTAGGGCAATAGATTACAAAGCTAAATTAGCTTTCTCTTTGGTGGTTTACTTTTTTTTAATATTATATTAATTTTTTAGTGACATTGTTTTGTCTTAAAACATCTATTCTTTATTCTCTAATTTCTTCAATTTTTTCATGCAACTCTTGTCTTAAGGTGTTAAATTTTGTATTTTTGCTTTATATTTCATTTAATAAGGATGGAAGCCTTATCTTTTTAAGCCTCTTCAAGCCAAATGACTTCCATAAGGGAGTCTCTAGAGTGGAATGTTGGCTTCCATTTATCCACATGAGGTTAGGGACAGGGATAAGTCATGCCCAACTTGCTTCTTTGCTTCCTTTTCATTCATAGGTTGCCCAGGCTTGTTGATTATGCTGCCCACTATTGTTAGGAATTCAAAAACATGTTTGAAATTGATTTATAAACCCCAGGCATGCCCATATTGTTTTTTGTTGTTGTTATGACCTTAAAACCACCCAGAATTGAGATTTACTCTATTTTATTATTGTTTGAGGGTTAAAACACTGTTGAATCATGTACAAAATGCATAGAAGTGTTGCTACATGGAACTGGACTACTCAAAATTCCCTTTCTCAGTGGTTTGGATGCATGGTTGCACCAAAAATATACCCAGAACTGAGGAAAAATGAGGTTTTATTGTTGTTGTTTCAAGATAACACCCCACAACATGCCCAAATTTGGCTAAAATACTAAGTCTTTAATGAGCAATAAGAGAATGTAAAGAAATAGAAGAAATGGAAAAATGCTTGAGCCAAAAACATATAATTGCAAAAATATATCATTGTTAGCTTTCCAAGTCTAAACCCGTGATAATCAAAATATAAAACCTAAAGCGGAAAAGAATTTAGGTTTAACATTAAAACTCAGAAAGATAAGGTGCATTTTAGGGTTTATTGAGGTTGTCCTGAAGGTGAAGTTCCTAAGCAAATTAAAACCAGGAGCATACCCATCAGTTGGAACAACAGTTTGAATACATTCATTGGATAATCACACCCAAAAAATGTGGATTATTGGCATCAATTTTCATCGGCGGAAGTTTATGGCATCCCTTGGAGTGAGAATAGAAACAATCTATGATAGCCTTGCTCTTCCACACATATTGTACCCCCGTCACAAATATTGTATGGACATATTTGTTTGACTGTGGTGGATGGCATTTCCAGTGGTTGTGATTTGAAACCCTAGTCTCCATAGCAGACTTCGATATATTGTAGCATTTTCAAAAGGCTAATACGAAGTGATTCACAACTGTATATGTGACCATTCTTTGTGCCTGGAATGGTTGTATAAATAAATGGCATCCAAACAAGGCCCTATTTCAAGGTCAAACAATCCACATACTCCATGAAGCATCATCACTAGGGAATCATCAATGATCATTTAGGATGTAGCGCTTAGGAGATTTATGCTAGTTGTTGGACCACTTCTTGTGTGTCACTCAGCTCAATGGAATGCACTTTTTTCAGGAATGTTGTTTACTTGATTTGGAAACATCCTGTCTCGGCCTTGGGTGCTTTTCTCTTGGAGGTTTCTTTCATGATTGAGTACGATATATTCAATGACACCTTTGTATGCATCTGTACACATAACTTGGGAGCAAGAAACCTTGTTGACCAATCTTCGAATTTCACTTCACATTTCTAATGATGAGCATTTGTTTGAGTTGAGATGATTTCACGCAACACAAATTGTATAAGTTCACATTTCCACGACATTTTGTCAATCATAGGTCTACTAGATTTCCTGAGGGTTGTCTTTTGTATAGTTGCTCATATGATCACCATTTTCTGCAGAAAAATAATAGATCAAGCAAAATAGTTCATCTTAACTCATAGCTTCTTGTGATGCATATTTGAGAAAATGGCAGGCATAGGTATACAATCAATGTACTTATGACATTTTGTACCATAGTTTCTCACTCATTGAGTAAATATTTAATGAAATGTATTTAGTCATGGCTTCTTCTTATGGATATTTGAGATAATGGCTAATATAGGAAACCAATAAATGTACTTATGAAATTTTTGTACCATAGAATCATTTAATAATTAAATGCTTTTCCTTAATAGCGTTGGCCAGGGATGATAACAACCTTTTTTCCCCTGATTTTGAAACATTTGTGATGTGAGAAGTGATGACTATAATTGTATGAGGAGAAATGGCAGGGGTTTAAGGTTCAATTATGTTTTCGTGTTATTTGAAAACATAAACCATCTGTCATTTAATATCAATATTTTTAATGTTGAATTTGATTGCAATTATATCTTAACATGTGATTGAAAATGGCATATTCTTTTGTTATACTATTTATCTTTTAATTATTATTTTTTTGCAATTAATCGAAGGCATTATTAGATGGGTTTATTTGAATCTCATTGTTATGCATTATATTTTTGTGTTATCAAGAGGTTGAGATATCATTATAGAATCCTACTTCATTATGAATTCCTCCAAAAGTATATTGTTGTGCTCATGGGTATTTACTATTGATAGTGGGAGTAGAGTGTTTTCACTTGCATGGTTTTATGTTACCATTCATCTACTCTTTGCATGTTCCCTTTTCACTCTATATATTCATATAGTATTTATGGTAGCCTTTTTTCTGGTGGCACGTTATCCATTTTGGATCTTCTCCTTATCCAATTATGATAAAGATATATGGAACACACATGACGATACACCTTGAGAGAGAAAAGATTAAAGTCCTTGGTCTTGTTGGTCCTTTAGGTAAAAGGGGTTGTCTCCCCACCTTTATGGTACACCTTGGTCTTGTGGGTATGGGGGTTGCCTTACCACCTTGTTGTGACCCTTAGTTGACTTATGGTACTTTTGGTACTAGCACCCTTATTGTTTGTGGTACCATGACCTCTTTGATATGATGACCTAAACTCATTGTTTTTATTGTTGTTATTTATGTGACCATTTTGACCTTTGGTACCCTATACTAAGTCAACCTATTTTTATTTTATTGGTAACCATCCTAAAAGTTGGGTTTGAAGAAATACCCCATAGAAGTCCTTTCAAGTTATAAAAACAAGTCTTATCCTTCATTATGGATCCATCGAAGAAGATACATCTCAACTCTTATCTTTATGTTTGGCGTTAAGGAGGATGTTGCTAGGGTTTCACTGCTTCATCCCTAGGTTACCAAATCTGAGTTTAAGGGTTGTTTTGTGCTCCCTTCTCTATTGAATCGTGATTTGTGCTAAGCTGTGACCTTATGCATATGACCCATGGATTGTGTGGTGTCTCTCTTGTCGATTCATGACCTTATGCATCTGAACCGTAGAATGTGTGGTGTCTCTCATGATGCCATAATGGGTCGTAAATTTATGAAGTTGTCCCATGACTGTATTAGGTTGATCCAGTACCATTTTTTTGCTGAAAATATAGGTTGTGCTCATTTATGTGGGATACTCTTGGACTATTAGCTTTGGCGTCATCCCTTGGGGGATGCTAAACCTTATTTGTGACTATGTAAGGTATATCCTAATGGATTGTGAATATGTATGATATCTCCTAGCTGGTCCATGGACTATTATGACCTCCCTCATCCTTAAAGTGGACTGTTGAAATGTCCCCATTTTAAATAATTGCATAGAAGGGAAATTCCATCAATCCTACTAGTTCCCTAGGTTGGATGGATACATTTGCAATTTTAATAAGGGATCTAATAAATGATGTTCAGAGATTAAAATGGAATAATTATTTAATAATGGAGATAATTAAATAAATACAAGAGAAAATTGAAGTGGCAATGGAGCATGGAGACACATGGAATTATGGGACCCACACAAGCTAGAATTTTTGTGCAACATGGCATCCTCCTCTTGCAATTTCGAATCCATGGGAAGCCTAATGTTCTTGGATGAGTTAGAAGGATAATACACTTGGATATATGCATCATAGGTCGAATTTGGAAGGAAATGTAACTTACATGGGAGAGGAAGAGTCAAATAGGAGCTTCTTGGACACTTGGGCTAGATTCCCTAACATCTATGACACCAATGATGAAGATTCTATGACATTTATGACATATTGCAGACATGAAGGCTGAAATATGACCATTATGACATATCAGGCCTAAATATATCATCCGATAAGGCACTCATGTGATTTGGGGAAGCTCAATGGGTCCCTACTCGAATTGGGGGAAGATGGAAGGCTAGGGAAGGGAGGACACATGGCAAATCTTGAGCACACACCCTAATTCGAATTGGCTTGAGTTTGTGGATGGATTGGTAACCTTAGAAGGCTAAGGATATTTATAAAATACAGGGATCAACCAAGAGAATGGATTTTTATCATTTGAGAAATTTGCATTTGTGAAGAGAGAGAGCTAGTGGATGACTAGTTTGTTTCCTTAGCCAATTTTGAGGGTGAAAGATTCCCATACAAGATGGTGTTTGGAGAAGCCATTCAGGTATTTAATTGATATTTAATGGAGTTTGTGTTTGTAATTTTAAGCTAAAATGAATCTCATGATTTATTCTCGTGCATCACATTCTCTCAACCATTTCCAGTGTTTATTGCATAATCTTGCTCATGGAGGGGTTGCGCTTTGGGTGAACTACTGTAATATTTGGGAGATATTCTCATGATCCATTTATGATTATAATAAGATTAATATACTATTTTATTCATATTCATAAATTTTCTGGTCGAAATACCAAATGGTTGTATGTAAAAGTGATTATTAATGAGCAAACAATGACCATTTCCCACTATATTGATGTATGCCATTGTAATGTTGATGATTTCGAATGAAAGAATGTTTATCTGATATATTTATGATGAATGAGCTTCCATTTATGAGTATTAAAAGTTTCATATCCATCACTTAAGCATTTTAAGTCATCTTACTCAGTTTATTTTCATTTGGAGAAGATTTGGTGCCATTTCCCCAAGGGTCGAACTAGTGATTTTGTATCTGTTTGGGAGAGGGTTGTAAAAGAATTTATAAACTGAATAATAATGAGCATGAGACCTTAATAATTTCCCTTAAAAATCCTATGCCTATATTCATAAATTCGAGTGGTTTTGGGAGCATTTGGAAAGCCATTTTCATCATTTACCCTGGGGGAATTAGAACCCCAATTTGCTAGTGAAAACTCCTACCTTGGCCAGAATATTAAACATGTTTACAGAAGTATTTGGAGAATAATAAATCACCCTTTAAAATCATATTCAATTATTAATATCATTCATATACATTCTCATAATATTTGGGAGCATTTGGGTCAATTCAGAGACCTAGACATCGAAACTAGTCAAAGGTCGAAATAGGGAAAGAAGTGAAAAATTGGTCATTGTAATAAAATTCCCAAAAAGGGACATTACAATTGTGGTAACCTATCCTACTTAGGTCACGGATAATTTGACCTTACCTTTCTAGACATGACTTGTTTGGTGTTAATTATTCTAGAGGGAGTTGTGATCTTTCAAGGTTGTTTAGAGATGTTTTGGGCTAAATATCACTGCTACTATCCTACTAGGGTCTTCACACATGGTGACTGAGATATATTTCTTAATACTGTATGTATCTAACCTCAGCCTACAACACTCTAACCTACTCTCTATCAAGGTATGTTATATGTTCCTTTGGTGACTTGTCCTTTTAGTGCCAAGATCTAAACCTAAAAGTGTTGGAGACATTTACCCACCATCCACACTTAATTTGGTCAATCTGGCCTTGTTAAACCACTATCCTAAGTTTTATTGACTGAATCGGCATCATATGAGCACACTATGACATTAGCATGAGTACACCCACTCCTACCTTCAGTCAAGGAGGCCAACTAAGCCTTCTCCTTCATTCGGGGAGGCTAACTGGGCTTCCTCCTTCAAACAAGGAGCACTCCAGGAGTGATCTGAGTGTCATAAATGCACCTAATTTCTAATTGATGGTTACAATTAGTTAATCTAAGTGGTGAAGGTGCCTCCACTCATTATATTGATTATTTTTATTAATATTTATGAACTGGAGTCAACAGGGGCGCCTCCAACCACCTCTGGTGACCAGTTTGACTTCAGTTAACCTCATCGGGGTTCATTGGAGTTAATGATGTGCTACCACTTGTTGGTTGGCATGCATTGACATGTGTCTGAGCTACTTTCAGTTAGACTCAGTCATCCATTGCACTTTGACCTCAGTTAGGACTCAGTTGAGTCAATCAGGACTTGATCAGTCGGTTAACTAAGTGTGTTTACTAGCGGCTTATAGTCAGTTAAGCTACACCCATTCATTCAATTCGAATGACCTCCTTGGGAATTCGAATTGTCTTGGAATTCATGCATCTTGCATGATCATTGTATTGTATTATCCATTCTTTATTGATTATACAAAGCCACTACTTCCATTGCAGCATCATTATGCCAATTTTATGCTTAATTGTCTGAAATCTTTGTGAGACTGTGTTTTTAGTCCCTAGATCAATGTGACAGATTAATATGGTATTAGATCTCATGGCAGGACAAAGCTCAGTTCTCTCAAAAACAAGTTTTTTGACAGATCTTACATGAAAAATTGAGCAAAGCTCAAAAATTCCAGCACTGCACCAGAAGCAAAGGCTTACCACTTAATACCCCAAGTTAGGAAATTGTTGATCAATCTTGCTTAATCAACTATGCAGGGTGTGATGAAAGCCTAAAATATGTAAGTTGTTCGACCTTACGATGCCCCTTTTGTTGTGATTTGCAGGTTTTAATAGGTGAAAAGCATTCACTTCAGTAGTTTGAGATGGATTCTTCCATAGAACTATTGACTTCGTTCAATTTCCATTCATGGAAAGGAGATATGGAGATCCAGCTACGTGCCAGAGGACTCTATCGGGTCACTATGGACACTGAAGAAGAGCCTACTTATGTGACATACAAAGCTAGATTCTTGAACAAGAAATATGAAGCATTTGGATTCTTGTGCCTCTCTATTTCCCGGGATCTTCTTTTCCATCTCTCAGGATTGAAGACTCCAAAGAAAATATGGGACAAATTGGAAACCTGTATGGAAAACGGGATGATTTAAGAGTATACCAGCTTGAAAACAAGTTGATGTCTCTCCAACCTTCCAATTTCGAGACTTTAAATGATTTTTTCACAAATTTCAAGCACATTGTATTACTGTTGAAGCAGTGTAAGGTGGAGAAGGAGGATGATCAACTCATCCTCGCCATTCTCTCCAAACTTGGAGCTGATTATTCATTGTTTGTCTCTGCATTTCGTGCGGGGAAACTCACAACCCCTAGATGGAAGATGCATTCTCTCAATGCCTTCATTGAGTCCCTAACAAGTGAACATGACAAGCTTGTCCATATGGGTATCATAATATCCTCCCGTGATCAAGCCCTCTATGTCTCAGGGCCCAAAGATATGAAGGGTAAAGGAAATCAGCAGAAGAACCCAAAAACCAAATTCGAAGCTCCTAAGCCTAAAGTTGAAAACCAGCAGCATGAAGAGCCTTCCGGCTCGAAGAAGAACAAAAGCAAAAGGCATCATGGGAAGGGATACTATGGGAAGGACTTCCACCCTGAACATGCCTACATGAAAAAGAAACTTGATGAAGCTACTTCTCTTCTTGAAAAAAATCACATCAATCTTCCAGAAAGATTTTGGAGGAGACATCAGCAAGATCGGGAAGCACAACATGAAAGAGGTCATGCTCTCATGGAAAGCACTTCGAAGTCCAAAGCTCTCTTGATAGATTCTGGAGATTTGAATCACATGATGGTTGAAAGAGACTCTTTCTCATCTTTGGAGACCATCAAATAAATTCTCAACCACATGGGATATGACTCCATAATCATATCCGAAGGACAAGGTACTGTAGATCCTGAGCAAGGTTATTTTTCCAATGTTCTGTATGTACCATCTCTTGCATCAAACCTCCTAAGTGTTTATCAAATGACACATACAGGAGTTCCCAAGAGAGTCTCCTTTAGCCCAAATGATGTAGAGATCAGAGAACTTGCATTCAAAAAACTTGTAGCAAAAGGCCTTGCAAACCATTATGCAAAAGCCTACGAGTTCTCCCATTTTGTGGCGGATGCAAAGCCCACCGCATTGCTGACTCATGGAAATGAATTTAGTATATTGTGGCATGAGAGGTTTGGCCACCTAAACTTTAAATACTTGTAGCAATTACAGAAGAATTCTATGGTTGAAGGCCTCTCGGTCATCAAAGCTACCACCAGAATTTGCAAGGGCTGTGTTGTTGGAAAGCACCCTGAGCATAAGTTTGATCGGGGGAAGGCAAGTCGAGCATCATGCATCTTAGGACTGATACATTATTATATTAGAGGTCCCATTCCTATCACATCCATGAATGGATAAAGGTATGTTCTGACTTTCATTGATGACTTTTCCAGATGCACGTGGGTTTTTTTTATCAAAAAGAAGTCGGAAGTCTTAGAAAAATTCACTGAATTGAAGGCCTTGATTGAGAATGCATATGGAAAAAATATCAAGATTTTGAGATCTGATTATTATAGGGAGTATGTTAGTAATTAGTTACTTCATATATGTTCCCAAAGTGGTATTCATATCCAGCATTCAATCCCATACACTCCCCAGTAAAACGGTGTAGCGGAGAGGAAAAATCGGTCTCTCAAGGAGATGACCACTTGTATGCTGGAATCAAAGAATTTGGCTGCAAATTTGGGGAATGAATCCATGCATGCTGCATAATATATTCAGAACATAGTTCCACACTCATCTGTGAAATGGAAGACCTATTTCAAAGAATATTTTAGACACAAGCCGGGTGTGTCGAATCTGAGGGTGTTTGGGTCCACTGCATGGGCCCGAATTCCGCTTGATAAAAGGAGGGGTTTGCAACCGCAAAGCATTGAATGTATGTTTATTGGATATCTTGATGAATCTAAAAGTTTCAAGCTCTTGGATATCAAAACAAAACAGGTCATCATTGAAAGGAGTGTCATGTTTGATGAGCCTCTTCAGGAGGTAGAACTAGTGAAGCAGAAAACTGTTGAATTTCCTTCCTATTCTACTGCATATTTGGATGATGTAATTGGGGGTGATGACCCTAATTTGGATCCTATGATTTCTGATATTAGTGAATATAAAACATCATATTCTGAATCCGAACCTGAAGTACAAAATGATCTCCCAACTTGGACCCGACAGACACTCTCCTTCGCAGGTGATAACATTGGAAATCTAGATGATCCAAGGAGAACCCGGTCTGATTTCCAAAGAGAAGGTATCGCACTCTCTTGTCCTGATTATTTGCTGTCTGAATCTTGTTATTTAATGATAATTTTAGACCCTAATTCTTACTACCATGCTTGGAAGGATCCGAGATGGCAAGTTGCCATGGATGAAGAGATGAATTCTCTTCAGAAAAACACTACTTGGGAGCTAGTTTCTCTTTCTCCCGAGAGGAAATTGGTTCAATGCAAGTGGGTGTTTCAGACTAAGGTTGTTGTTGATGGAAGCACCTACAAATATAAGGCAATATTGGTCAAAAAAAAATTCTCCCAGGTCCAAGGTGTGGACTACCATGAGACTTTTGCACCGGTTGCAAAAATGGACTCCATCCGCCTAGTTTTGGCAATTTCTGCATCTAAGAATTGGGAAGTGCATCATATGGATGTTAAGTTTACCTTTCTACATGGAGATATTCATGAGGAGATATAAATAAAGTAGCCTGAGGGCTAAATTTCTGATCCATCTTTGGTTTGCAAGCTAAAGAAGTCACTATATGGGTTAAAACAGACCCCAAGAGTGGTATTCCAAGATGGTTGCCTTCCTTCTCTCGCAAAACTTCCAAAGGTGTAAATCAGATCCGAATGTGTATATATAGTAGTCTGATGGTCATTTTATTATTATCGTTTTATATGTTGATGACTTGCTGATTATAGGTATCACAGTTACTTCTATTTAAATCATCAAAACTACTCTCCACAATGCATTTGAAATGAGCGATTTGGGGCTCGAAATTGAGCAAAATTTTGATGGGATAATGGTCACTCAGTCCAAATACATATCATACCTGCTAACCAAGTTTAACATGGATGAATGTAAGGCTTATCCATTCCCTTTCCTTTCCGGGATCAGCCTTGAAGAAGGAAAAAGCACACCTCCCATGGACTGCACTATTTATCGAAAGCTGATATGTAGCTTGATCTACTTGACTCATTCTTGGCCTAATATATGTTATGTCATGAATTTTATGTCAAGATACATGCAGTAGCCTCATGATCTTCATTGGAAGGAAGCCAAGAGGATCCTCCAGTATATTCAGGGAACCAAAACCTACGACATTCACTATGTTGGAGACTCCAAGCTAGAGGTGGTTGGTTACATAGATTCCGATTGGGCGAGGGATTCTATTGATCAAAAGTCTACTTCCAGATATTTCTTCATGTTTGGTGGTGGCAGCAGAGGCTAAGTACCGAGGAGCGGTGAATGCTTGCATCCAAGCTGTTTGGTTGCAAGGCATTCTTTCACAGTTTGATCTTGGTATTACTTTGTCCACTGTCCTCTTTTGTGAAAATCAAAGTGCTATTAAGATATCCATAGATGCAGTTACCAGGCAGAGGACCAAGCATGTAGAGATACACATGCATTATATCAGGGAATTAGTGCATGACAGGAACATCATTCTGCAATACTGCCCTACTGATGAGTAGATTGCAGACATCTTCACCAAGAGATTTTCAGAAAAGAAGTTCACTTACCTCCGTTCATTGTTGGTGGTGAGTTCATCAGGGTGATCAGACTACTTTCAGTGTTCAGCTTCAGGGGGGGCTTTTCCCATTGGGTTTTCCCTCTTTTCCTCACTTAGATTTATTTTTGAGCATTGTTTGAGTTACATTATTATACAGGGTGACCTATGGCCTTTGTTTTCGGGGCCCTAGTATTTCATTCACTTTATGTTTTTACTTCTCTTGAGTATAGCTTAAGGGGGGGTGTTGGAGACATTTACCCACCATGCACACTTAATTTGGTCAATTTGGCCTTGTCAAACCACTATCCTAAGTTTTATTGACTTAATCAGCATCAGATGAGCACACTATGACATCAACATGAGCACACCCATGCCTACCTTCAATCAAGGAGGCCAACTAAGCCTTCTCCTTCATTCGGGGAGGCTAACTGGGCTTCCTCCTTCAAACAAGGAGCACTACGGGAGTGATCCGAGTGTCATAAATGCACCTAACTGCTAACTGATGGTCACAATCAGTTAAGCTAAGTGGTGAAGGCCCCTCCACTCATTATATTGATTATTTTTATTAATATTTATGAACTGGAGTCAACAGGGGCACCTCCAACCACCTCTGATGACCAGTTTGACTTCAGTTAACCTCATTGGGGTTCATTGGAGTTAATGATGCGCTACCACTTGTTGGTTGACATGCAGTGACATGTGTCTGAGCTACTTTCAGTCAGACTCAGTCATCCATTGCACTTTGAGCTCAATTAGGACTCAGTTGAGTCAATCAAGACTTGATCAGTTGGTTAACTGAGTGTGTTTACTGTGGCCAACAGTCAGTTAGGCTACACACATTCATTCAATTCGAATGACCTCCTTAGGAATTCAAATTTTCTTGGCATTCATGCATCTTGCATAATCATTGTATTGTATTATTCATTCTTTATTGATTATACAAAGCTGCTACTTCCATTGCAACACCATTATGCCAATTTTATGCTTAATTGTCTGAAATCTTTGTGAGACTGTGTTTTTAGTCCCTATATCAGTGTGACAGATTAATAAAAAGTATCTAAGTATAATGTTGATCCAAACAGTCCTAGACTAGCTTTATTATTGTTCTTTGTTAACTGGTTATTAAATTTACTAGTATTGCTATTACTACTTTATTTCTTGTACATTTCTATCGCTATTTTCATTAGTTATAATATTGTTATTGTTTATGTTTTATACATGGTGATTGGTAAATCATCTCAAGGACCAACTTTAACACAGTGACAATTGGAGTGTTAAAGTTGAAAGAGATGAAATTATGTTTTGAATTTATTACAGCAGTATTGTTCTAGATCTAGTTATGTTTTAGTTTTGTTTCAGGCATTAAAGTAAAAAATTTAAATTTGTTTAAGATGCAAAAAATGGTTAAATATGAACTGTAAATTTATATAAGCCAATCTTCTCGCATAAAGAGGCTATACATATTACATGATGACTCGGATGGGTTAGATGTTTTGCTATGTTCTTGACAAGAATTTACAATATTGTTCAACCTAGCTTTCTTAGTTGGCAGGCTGGTTATAGTTTCAAGGAGAGAACAAAACAAAAGAGTGATGCAAGTTTAAGATGCAAAAAATGTTTAAATCTAAGAGGCCAATATCGAGCATAATGTCTGATTCTATTAGTTTATCGGTTTGTCAAGATTCAGGTCCCCACATGTCCGTTGGACCATTAAGGGATGAGATAACGAATGGATTCCCCACTTGACCTGAATCTAGTTATTGCAATTGTGCTTCACTAACACCTTCCGATTGTGACTTGTGACTCTACATGTTTTGTTGTTGATGATGTGATTCATGTTATTTGACTAATGTTATTGTTCCTATTTATCACTGAAAGATTCTCCAGTTTTTACAATTTATTTATAATGAAGTGAAATATTCGCCAAGATTTTACAATATCTTATAAATTAGTGATAGAATTGCCAAGATTTTACAACATTATATAATAAAATGAAATATTCGCGGGGATTTTACAACATGATATAATAAAAATAAAGATTCACCAAAATTTTTATATATACGTATTATATTATTGATAAAATCGCCTTCAAAATTTCCTATATATTGGAGAGATTCACCCATTTTTTATACATATAAATCTAGGCAGGTTCTTAAAATCATCCCTGCTAATATTTCTCTGGATTCCCAACCAAATCTACCATAGCATGGATGGTATCCCTCCTGAATGCTAGAATGGATGAATGAATGATCACTGAATGGTTTTCTCACAAGATAAATGGATAACTAAGACTTGATAATTGGCTTCCCTGAACGTGACCACTTTCCCATTTTTAATCACACTGAGGATAACTAATCCCATAATTAATTAAATTTTCACACCAATGTTAAGAAACTTTGGATAACAAGATTAATGAAGGTCAATGCATTAGCTAGAGTTATCACCCCTCATCTACTCTCACTTCCCCCACTGATGGAATCATACCCCCCCATCTCTTTTTTGTCCTTCTTCACTTGCAATTGTTAAGGAGTTTTATATTAAAAATTATATACATCATTTACAATATCCATGGTATTCTATACCATATAAGTATGGCATATATCCTTTGCATAATTACATCACATTTACATCTTCGGATAAAATCATGGTTTTACATTCCCCTCCCCCTTAATTTATGCACCATTATTGTCGCATATTAGAGCTATGTACATGTACATAACATTAAAATAAAATATGTCAAAATAGTTGTGGGTATGCCTCCCACATCGCATCCTCCAATTCCTACATTTTTTATTCAAGGTTGTAATGTGTCCATTAGACCTTTACATGTCTTATGACTCTATTATTGAGCAACCTTACCTTCATGTTGAGGATGCGTACTAGACACATTGGAATATCTCCTTCACGTTGAACCTAAATCACATCCCAATCTATAATGCGCTTAGGATCAGGTATATACTTTTTCAATAATGACACGTGAAACACATTATGCACTTTTGCAAGTAGTAAAGGTGAGCTCATATGAAACATGCCCTACCCTAGATAAAATTTCAAATGGGATACAATATTTAGGTGTTGACTTAAGACAAATTCTGAGTTTCAATGAACTCTTCTTTGGCCCTACTTTCAAAAACACATGTTCAGCAACTTTGAATTATCTCCTTAGTCTACCCTTTTCTGTATATATTTTATGTATTCTCATGTCGTCTTTAAATTTTTCCCGATCTTTACAATATGCTCTTCCATTTCCTTAAGTAATTCTATCCCAATTACTATTATCTATTGGATCGTCCCAACTGATTGAAGTATTGTTTTTTCTGCCATACAAGTCTTCAAATGGATTCATCTTCAGTGAAGCATGATACCCATTGTTGTATGCAAACTTCACCAAGTACAAATAATCTTCCCATTTAGATGGTTGATCCATCACATACATTCTCAACATATCTTCAATAACTTGATTAACTCTCTTACTATACCCATATGTTTGTGTGTGATATGTTGTATTGGGATTTAGATTTGTTCCAAATCCTTTGAATAACCCTTTCAAAAAGTTCAAAGTAAACATTGGATCTCTATCTAAAACAATGGCCTTTGGTATTCCATGCAATCTAACAATAACTTTAATATAAATATTTATTATGTTAGTTGCATTGTGCGTTGACTTGATTGGAATAAAGTAGGCAACCTTCATTAACTTGTCCAACACTACCATTATGGAATTATGTTGCTTCATTGTCTTGGGAAAATTAGTGATGAAATCAATGGTTAGCACATCCCATTTCTACCTTGGTATTGGTAGTGGTTGTACTAAACTTGTTGGATGTGTGTGCTCCACTTTTACCTTGAAACATTCCATGCACCTAGCTATATACTCAACATATTTCTTCATTACTGTCCAAAAGCATTGACTCCTCACTGTTGAAAATATATTTCGGTATCTAAGGTGTCCTGCATATAGAACCTTATGGATCTCATTCATTATCAGTTTCCTTAATTCAATAGAATTAGGAACATAAACTCTATTTTTATGAATAACAAGTCCATCATCTTCCAATCTGTACCCTTTATATTTATGTTGTACATTTTACCATTATTTTACTTGTATACACATGCTATTGGATGTATCATGTGTTGCATATACTCTCATGTTGAGTGCATCTACAACCCTTTTCTCTTTCCCTTTTATATGCTTGATACAAAAAATCAAACTCACAAATAAATTCTAGCCATCTTGTCTTCCTAGCATTTAGAGTCTGTCTTCCAAACAAGTATTTCAAACCAATGTGATCTATCCTTAATTCAAATTTATTGCCCATAAGATAATGTATCCACGTTTTTAAGGCACACATTATAGCAACCAACTCAAAATCACATGTGACATAATTTTCCTCATGTTCCTTCAACTTTATACACTCATAACAAACCACATTCCTGTTTTGGAAAAGCACTCAATAAATTCCTTCTTTCCAAGCATCTGTGAATACCACAAAATCTTCATATGGATCAGAAATTTTGGGAATTGGTGTACTAAATAGAAATCACTTTTGTTGTTGGAAACTTTATTCACGCCATGGAGTTCATTCAAACTTAACTCGTTTATTTTTTTATGAGGTAATTGGATGTGTGTTGTTAGGGAATTTATCTTGTGACTGGGGTTGAGGTCACCAACATACTAAGATTCAAGAAGCAACCAAATTATTTGTAGACATGAAATAAAACATAGCATGTACAACATAAAAAAGGATTTTAAAGGTGAGGACCAAGTACCTTTCAAAATGAAGATTGATTCTGGCTTTCAACTCTTCTATCTTTTCTCCCAAACCCTTGCTCTAGAACCTGCAACATAAGAACAACTCTCCTCAAAATATTTTGAATACAAATAAACAAATAACAAATATTGAAAAGAGATAGATACTATAAACATAAATCACTTTCATCAGTTCCATTCATTCATAATCAAATTTACAAGTCATTTTGGGAAGGATATTATTAAGTTTATTCATTGAAATAATTGTAGCAAGTACATATTATACCTTGATCGGTTTAGGCACCTCTTGAACCTTTGATCCGGGTCCCTTTCCCCTCTCTCCTTCCAAATTTCTCCAGCATAACCTTACCATGAGTGTGTTCTCGCACTCCTCATGGTATCTCCCTTGTATTTATGACAAGGATGAAAAGGGTCGTTTCGATGAAGGAGTAGTTAGGATAGGTAGGGACATTAAAGGACCGAACCCAACTTCCCATCATTTAATTTATTTTTAATTTTCAATATTTTTGGAGGGACACATTAGTGGAAGGCCTGCAACTAGCGTGTGGAATGCTAGTTTCATGAGGAAACATCTGTGTGCAACAATTTGGTAAAAAACGCTAGTGGTCAAGGATCCATCAGCATGTGACATGCAGCCTATTATATTATCAACAGTGTATATTCCCTAAACAAAAACACAAAAAGGTATAAATTGGAGAATAAAGTAATGATCTGGGCCATGAACATCAATAGAAAATCTAGGCTCTTCTATCCCTAGTGTCCTTTTGTGTGAACGAAAGTTAAGTATCGTCATGGACAGAGAAGTGTGTATTTGATGGATAATGGATGCCCCCTAATGTACGAGGTTAGAAGGGAATATGATGGCATAAATACATTGTAAAACAATAGAGTCGAGGATCATAGGAATCACAATGTCAAATTTGCAACAAGGCACCTAAAAAAAAACAAAGGTCAATTTACAATATACTTCCTGGTATAACGCCATGTTCAAGAGGACAGGACATGATCTCCAATATAATGTAAATCCTCTTCCTACATATACATAGTATGAAATGGACATGATGGCCACAAAAAAATACAAAGTGGATCGCAGCTACTAAAATACAAAGTGGATCTTCATAGTGGAGCTATGTCTCGTCGAATACAGTGGTCTTGCACAACTCAGGCTTATAACATAATGTGAGCCCAAGGTCTTCATCCAAACCATCTCAAAGGTATGAATCCTAACCATGTGAATAAAGGATTTGAAGTTGAACATGGAGGAAACCATTTAATTATTGATCAATGTGGTAAATCGTTAACAAACATGAGGGAACCCGTCGATAATGAAAATGGGACCCAAGGTAACTAGCACAAGGCTTACAAGTGTGAATTAAGGGGTCTTGAAGTTGAACAATTGAAGAATCTATCAAGTAGGAGACATTGAGGTATTCTCATAAATCAATAGCGAAAGAATCTGTTTTTGATGACTGCAAATCTCAAGATACTATCTATAACTCTAAGTCTTCTTCCCAGAGCAAGATGAGTTGAAGTTGATGGGAAGAAACCCATGAGAAAGAAGGAATTGATGATTCCTCCAACATCTCACATGAGGAAAACTTGGAAAATGGATTGATATGAAATAGGACTGAGTGCATATAGATTTCGGGGATGGTTGACATAGGAAATCAAGGAAAATTGTAGAATGTTTGGCACAGATTGTATCCTTGAATAGTGAGCACAACACAAGAGTAACTGAGGCATCTCTGGACATGAAGAGACTAATAACAAAAATCCACAATACAGGAGATATTGACAGATTCTCCATATGATTGGAAGAGTAACCAAATGGAGGAGTAAACTTTGAGATTAGGATTATTTTAAGGCCAAAACTAGAATCGGTGAATGAAATAGACTCAAGGCTAGTGCTTTGTTCAAGGAATATTTGGACATGTTGTTGTATTTTCAACAAATAACTAGGATCTTTTCCTTCCCTTTCTCTTTTTAAGTAATGTTTCATTATTTTAATGAGCATGAAAAGATAAAAGGAATCTATATAAAATATTTCTTATAAATTTTTAACAGGTCTGGGGAAAGTAAACTCGATACCTTCTTCATTTTTGAACAAGCTTGAAGAAGAGAGAGAAGAATGCTTGATAATTCACTTATTCGTGGATTTTACAAGCCCAATTAGTGAATGCTCGTTGATGTTTTTACATTTTGAGAGTCTAGAAACTCTAAAGAAGACTCTAGGGGGGGTTTTTTCGTAAGGTTAGTCTCCAGAGTACGAAAAAAGTATAAACAATACAACATAGAACTCTGTTAGCTCAGGAGAACTAAGGTATTCATTTTTCGTAGTTAGTCTGTCAGGTCCAAAAAAGGGGTAAACTATCACCAGAAATACACTCCTTCAATAACAAGCATAAAGCTTTCATGATTTTAACAAGTGTGGATGAAAGTAAGAACACTCGTGTTGTTCCATTGATTTGCGAATATGGGGCAACAAACAATAAACTCGACACTATTTTACTAAGGACTTAATGAGCACAAGAACAACATAAAAAACACTTTAATCTTTTTCATGTTTACACTAGAGCAAGAAAATGTAGAAAGCAAGCTCAAAAAGGTTCCTTTTCATAAATTTAGTCCCCTGAGCCTGAAAAAAGAGATAAACCAAAACTAGGGAGAACTCTTCTAGTCACAGTGAACTAGAGTATTCCTTTTTCGTAAGTAATCCACATGGTCTAGAAAATGGTTAAAGTTATACCTATGTGGATGTTCCTTCAAGCCCTTTAACAAGTTTTAAGTGAACAAGATGGCTCGACAATATTGTCAATTTTAAGGAGTCTAACAAGAGCTTAAAGACAATTCCATATGATGGGAGATTTATACAAGGGTGGTCAGTAAATAAGAAGGAAGAGTATGCAGTTTTCTTTTCAAATCACTAACAAAGCTCCCAAACCTAACAACTTGCAGCATGGGCACTGAAATGACAAAAAAGTCTAACTAGGGTGTCCCATGTGACGTAAGCACTATCCATGGAAGAAAAACAATGACATGAGGGAATAAGAAGGTTTAATGTCGTAGTACATAGGGAAAAAGGTCCTACAACATAAAATACGGTAAGGTGTCAATGCATAGTGCAAAGCAAGAGTGACCTAACCTATATGTTGGAGTATGATAAACCTTTTTCAAATGTTAATGTGGACAACAAACCTTATAGGACCACTTTTGTTGCTTGACCTAGTCAAAACACCTTCATTATTAGTCATAATAGAAAAATATGACATAAAAACATCAATAGATTGTATAAAATAGGGTAAAAATTAAAAAAAATCACCACAAATAGTCAAAAGGTAAAAAAAAATAAGTCATTTGCAAATTTACCATTGTGCAGAGTAAAAATGACCTAGATATTCAATTGTCGATTACGATCGATCAAGTGCATCGTTTCCAAATCCGCGAGTTGCAGGTATTTCATCTCTCCCATATATTCATTTTACATGTAATTTCTTTTATTTTTAGTGGAGTATTGAGTTTTATTTATAGTTATTTTACTTTAAAATTGCATACATGTGGGTGGAAGATTTTTGCACTAGCATGTACGCAAAAAAATGCTAATGCAATGCTTTCCACCTACGTGTGGGATGCTACTAATATAACCCGCACATGCATATCACGCAATTTGTTTTTTTTATATTCAACGCTTATAAAAAGTACAATCTCTTTTGTAGAGATGGTGATTGTATGGAGGGAGAGGGAGCATGAAGACTTGGATAGGGATACAATGGATGATCCTTTAACCCTGAATGCATTGCGTCGGTGCGGGTTGTTAAAATCCTTCTAAACTTCCAGCATGAGAGCCCAACTGAGGCTTCTTGAGACTCTAGTACAATGTTGGGATCCTAAGCAAGGGGTTTCTAACCTCCAAGGTGAGATATTAGAACTCACAATTGACGATATATATTTCATTACAGGATTGTCATACTGTGGAGTAGCGGTGAACCTCAAAGGTTCACTCCGTGGGGTTGAAGCGCTCTCGGTTCGGGACTATATTAACACATATAGTCTAGGGGCTTGAAAAGTTGGGAGCCAAATTAAAATATGACAAATTGCAAGTTTTTCATTGAAATTGATCATCACCACCATTACTCGAGTAATGGGTGTAGCTGCAATACACTTATCCATTCGAAACTATATGCATCTAAGTGTGGAGTGTCTACGGAATGTCATATTTTATTGGTGCACCGACATGTTGGTGAACATGAAACGCCAACTAATGTAATTTAAAATAAGCAAGAAGAATAATTTTGGGTACAGGAGCATCTTGACTACATTCTTATTTGAGAGGGTTCCATGTTTGATCCCAAGAGTGACTTTACCACCTGCTGACTATCATGATCCAAGATTAGTTTGATCGAGTGAGGTGTTAGTGAGGCGGGGAGGTGGAGAAACTAGAACCACATTTGATGATGATTTTGATGCATGGTGAGGTCGACAAGTAATAGCCATCGAAAAATTCCCTTATGTGGGCTCTTAGGGGAGATAGGTATGATTTTTGTTTTTGTGATATTAATTTTTTTATGGATTTTATTTATAAACATAAACATGTATATATTTTGGTAATTCTCAATATAATCAAAATGTTTGATCCATATATAAGACCAATGTAGTCAGTTGGCCACCCTAGGGTGTTTGTACGTCAAAATGAGGTAGGAAAAGCAAATTCCATGCTAATGACTATTGAGAGAAAGATGGCCCACCTGACACATGATGTTCCTACCCTTCAGATCGAGCAGATACCGATGGATATGCAGGAGCATGTAATGGGAGTGCCCCCTGCATGGATTACATTACTTTGCAAATCAGCTAGATGTGTTATATGTAATAGGGAGGTAGTAGTTGATGCAGTCGAGGCTCTAGAGTCCAGTCTCTGCATAGAGATATGCATCATATGGGGCTATGATCTCAAATTTGTATTTTAACATGTATTATTGACTGGATATGGAGACTAAAACTCATTTTGTATTCTTGTACCTATTTATATACATATTTCAGTTATATTTACATGTGTTTCCTTTGTGTGTATGGTTATTTGACTATGGTGTATGATACATATGCCAATCAAGAATGTAATTAAAATAAGCGTTAGTTATATTATTTTGATTTCTTGAAATATGTTTATATGTGATAAAGTCAAATTGTCTTTCAAGTAACCTTACTTTAATAAAACTGATGTAGCATAGAAGGATCTCTTACTCAATACTCATAATTAAGTTGAGGCATGACTAACTAGGAATAGAGTGTACCCTAAATACATTAAATGTCGTAAATTAAAGCATCTCTCAACAACTCGATGATAGTGCTATACTCAGTGATGTTATTGGTAGAAAGACCTCTACAAGCACCTCCTGACTAAAATTAGCTGACCTATAGGTGTATAAATCACCCAAGTGGTTGAAGCAAGATTATGAGTATGGAGAATAGTGTTATCGAAAAATACTATAAAAACTCAGTTGGCATCTGAAACATAACCAAAATTACATAAGAAACACAAAAAAGGAAAACTCTACAACACTATACAATTATTTACAAGAAAAAGCATATGACATAAGCGTAATACTTTTTCCAAATAAAGCCCATTTCTAGAATTCAACAGCTTGTTCCCGTCATAATCAACCAACTCATAAGCACCTTTCTTCAAGACTTTGGATACTATAAAAGGTCCAAGCCACACAGATTTAAACTTGACTACCCCGAAAGGTCTTTTGCTTGGTCATAAACCAAAACAAGGTCCCCTTTCGAAAATACCCTAGGTCAGAAAATCTTGTCATATTGATTCTTAACTCATCTTTTATGTGCTTTGTTTGTAGTACACATTTATTGGCGATGTTCATCAAGATGTTCTAAATGAGGCAAGCGTTCCTCCAAAGTAGAGGTATCGGGTAAAAGTTCTATAGCTAATTTCAATGACGGGATTTCACATTCAATCGATGTGACTGCTTCCACCCCGTGAATGAGATGGAAAGGAAAAAATATTGTAGTGGTCTTTATAGTGGTTCGGTATGTCCAAAGTGTTAGGAATAGCATGATGTGCCAATTTGACCTACTAGCATTAATCATATGTTAGATAATGGTTTTGAAAGATTTATTCACATCTTCTACTTATCCATTCATCTACGAGTAATAAGAAGATGAATGCTCTTGTTTAAACCCAAGCTTAGTGGCCAATTCAGTCATCATGTTATTTTGAAAGTGAATGCCGTGGTCAGTGACAATAGCCTTTGGGATACCAAATCCAGAGATAATTTTGTTGAATACGAATATGTTGTTGTTTCTTCATCCACCTTCACAGTAGGAATTGCTTTTTCCCACTTGGTAAAATAATCGTCAACAAAAATGATATACTTATGCCCCCCAACAAAATCTGGGTTACATGTCATAAAATGAACCCCCACTTAGTGAAGGGTACCATTACGATGACGGGGAATAAATTAGTTGGGTGTGCTCACATATTTTTGGTAAATAGTTGATATGGATGACAGTGCTTAACAGCTTCCACACAATATTTAAATATGATGGGCCGAAAATAACCATCACATAAGATTTTTTAAGTTGTTTCCAACCCAAACAAATGACCCCCACATGCTCCACTATGGGCATCATTTAAAACAGAATCGACCTCTTAATGAGTTAAACAATGACGTATAATGGAATCTACCCATCTTTTATAGAGTATCATTGATGATGAGGTAATTATTGGCATTAAGCTTAAGTCGTCGTCAATATTCTCATGAAAAGGTGGTGGGGAACTTTAAATTTTGGAGATAAACTAAGATATCCCTGTACCATGGATTATAGGTGGATATTAAGAAGATATATTCATCAGGGAATGAATTATCTTCTACCTTAGAATAATCGTCACTAGGGAACTCTGAAATGAGCTCAACGAACAACAAATACTTTTTGGATTTGGATGACTAAAACATAAGGTCGAACTCTTGAAGTATGACTATCCACTTATTGAATTTCCCCCAAATTATACAACGGGTTAAAACATACTGAAATGGATTGAAATCCGCAACAAATATGGTTGTTCGTAGCTGAATATAGTGGTGAATCCTCTAAACATCATAAACAGCTACAAGTGCTAACTTCTTGACGTGAGAATATCTAAGTTCATGCCCTATTAAGGCGCTACTAAGGTAGTAGACGACATGCTCTTGGAGCTAGTCATCTTCCTGGACTGAGACTATGTCGACTATGGAATCATACACAACTAGATATAAAATAAAATCTCTGGTGTAATTTGGTGGAATCAATAATGGGGTTGATAATAACGCTTTCTTCAAAGCTTCAAATGCATTCTGAGCAGCCTTGTCCCATAGAAATGGAGTATTCTTCTTGAGTAAGGGCATGAATCCTTTTGTTATCTTTGCATAGTTAACTATAAAGCATCTGAGGAAGTTAGACTTTCCTTGCAAACTTTGAAGTTGACAAATAGTGAAAGGAGGAGGTAGGTTTACAATGGCCTCAAATTTTAATGGATCGGCCAATATTCCTTTGTTGGACACTATAAAACCTAGCAATAGTCTAGATTCATCCCAGAACACACATTTAAATGGATTCAAATGAATCTTGTAAAGTATGCATCGTTCAAACACCACTCACAAATGGTCTGAATGATCCTGTCTCTTGCGAGACCATACAGGGAGATCATCTAGATATGGTTCAACTATGTGCTTGATATCGTGGAAAGTGAAATTCATAGCTCACTAAAATGTAGCTCCAACATTCTTCAGATCGAATGGAATCTTACTATAAGCAAAGGTACCCCAGGGACAAATGGATTTGATTATATGCTAAAAATCCATCCATAAAAGAGAATATCTCATTTCCCACATACACATATATTATATGGTCAATGAAGGGTGTGGGGTAGTTTTCCTTGGGGCATGCCTTGCTTAAGTCTTTAAATTTATTACAAACTTGGATGACACCTTGATTTTTATCGACCAAAACTGTATTGAAAACCCATTCCATCATTGTGATAGGATAGATGAAACCAGCCTTTAAGAGCTCTTCTACTTAAACTTTTACAACTGTTGCTTTCCTTAGATTAACTAGATGATATTTTTTCGAACAAGTTTAACATTAGGGTACTTTTTAATATCGTTCTCAACAATGGGAGGGTCAATGCCTAGCATCTCCTCATATGACCATGCAAAAATGTCATAGAATTACTTGAATAGGTCGATATAAATGCAAACTTCCTCAAAAGAACAGTTCGTACTAATAAATATATTTTCCATGATATTAGGGTTTGTATATATATTGGTCGATGTCATTTCTGATATGTTGCCCATGTTTCCTTCACCAAAAATTCCTTGCTTATCTAAAGGATTAACAGACTGATCAACATTTCTACATAGACTCACATGGAACTCTTCATTCTCTATCCTGCCTAGATCTAGAAGAAAGTAGGATCTATGATGCATATCCTCCCAAGGTTTCTCTATGTCTTCGATCTCTTCTAGAATGGATTCGTTAGAGGGAAAAACTATATCTAAGAAATTATAAGAATGAGCAGAGTCCACGGCCCATGCAGGCGTATAATCGGCACCCAACCTGTTGGATATTGAAGGAGTAGAGACATAATACATGGCACTTTATTAGTAAGCATTTTTTTGTCATGGATAAGGGCACTATTGGTTCAACATTAGTTGGTAAGATCCAAGTATAAGATCTATTAGCTATCGTAAATAAATCCCTTGATACTGAAGTGATATTTGCAATGCTAGTTGAACCAATGTACTTAACAGGGGCAGGAAAATCAAACATTCCATAAGATATGAATACATTCCCACTCCCAATTTTTCATTAGATGGGTGTGCTTGATCAACCATAGGAATGTTTGATTTTGAATACGTGGTGTTTTTTTGGGGTGAAAAAAAATAGATCAACAGTGGCAATCCTTCCTTCATGAGGAAATGTTAAAACCCACAAAATGTACGGCATAATGGCTTGCATGGCATAATTCCGACTCCTCCCTAATAAAAAATTATAATCAAGAGGAGCATCTACTACCTCAACTTCTATCAAAACCACTTTTCCTCCTAACTCAATATCAAAAGAAGTCAAAATCCCATGAGGATATAAATATATTCCATTGAAAGCAATGAGTAGAGTCGTAGACAGAACAAACTTGGGAGAGTTGGAAGCTCGCCAACAAGAAATAACCATCACGCATGTAGACACGCCTTCATCTACCAAAATCCATACAATAATCTTAGCACCACGAACTACTTTGATTTTAATGGCACTGTGATATAGAAAATGGGGTCTAACATCATACATGTCGAACTTTGCCAACATATTAGTGGAATCGAGACTTTCTATTGTTTCCAAGCGTGCATTTCATTGCGAAGGAAAACTTTGCAAAACCTTTGAAGCAGACATTGCACATGCTGTTTGGGATAGATCTTCCATAACATAATAGTTAGGAGCATCCCTCACATTAGGATTATGTGAAGGCCGCTTGTAGAAACCTTTCGATATATTTGGCATTGGCTCCATCGATTTCTCGATATGAAGAGGATTCAACGTTTGAGGAATCTCTTTATCTTTTTGTGGCAATTTTGGGATATAATTCTTGGCTCTAGTTTGCAATAATGTGTCTGAGCGAACCATATTAATTTATGATTGATCAGATGGCATGGAAATTTGAGTGCCTCGAGTAATTCTAGAACCACAAGAAGTTGTATTTTTTCCTTCGGGAAAATGACCCTTCATGATGGCAGGTTGTTGTTGTAACAATTTATGGGCTTGTTCCATGAAAGGGAATTGATATGTTAAGTGATATTCACTACAAATATTACAAGGAAAAATTCACATTTTTTCGTTCTTTCTTAACCCCCTCGGTATTATCCTTGGAGACAGGATTATTCTTATTTCCTTCCCCATTCTTTCCTTTGTTTTTTTTTCTACTAGGTTGTTGAGTACCTTTCTAATTGGAGTGCACATTATGTATAGTAGATGTTTGTGAAGAGGGAGTGGCAACCATAGTTTCCTTTGTTGTAGAATGCTTAACATATAACTTTGTATTTTCTTAGCTAAATCTTCTATAGTAGATGTATCAACTAAACCAACGATGTTATTGGCATGCGGTCCAGGATTAGGTTTTGCAGGATCAATGTTTAGTCATGATGCATCAGGAATAATTTCATACAAGATCACACACTGTGAATAAATCAAATCTAGTTGTCGGTATCTAAGAATGGATTCTCCCTCTGTCATGACCCTTGAAGTAGAAACATCTTTGGATATGTATGGTATAAGTGATTTTAAAAAACACTCTAATAAAAAATCTAGAGGTATAGTAGCCTTAATCATTAATTTTCCTCCTTCGTCATTCCTGAATATGGTCAGAAATGTGGGTGGCCTTATTCTTCCTAATGGCAGACATAAAGTTTGTACTAGCATCATACCAAACATGAAGTTGGAAATGAATGAGAAAGATTGTTGCTAAGTCATGAAAACTCTGGTAAGCAACAGATGATAACTCAATGTACCAATTATTTGCTACATCGGTTAAGGTTCTATGAAAGAGTCTCAACCATACAGAGTCATCATTCAACGAATTAGAGGAGAACCATAAATGGAAAGTGGTGACATTGTCCCTAGGATATTCACTAGACTTGCCTTCAAACTTTAGAATGTCTGAGGGAAATTTGGTTGGGATGGGAGTCCAAGTCAAATCATGAGGAAGCAAATCATTCATAAGTTTTGAAATATCTGGCAAATTAAAAGTCGCTAGAAAGGATAAACAAGTTTGAGTCAAAGAATACTGTGATGGGTGAGCTTGGGGCAAATAATTCCCTGAACCAAAGTTCCCATGAGGTTGGTTGGGGTTGCCCTCAACTATCGGTTGCGAAGAGAAAATATTTTGAAATAGGGTCCACCCAAAAGCAAGATAATTTCCCCCTTAGAATCCACTCCACTGGGGTTGAGAATAACTGCTTCTAATTTAAACAAAAACTGAAGGAATAGTGGTACTACCTATTCCACCAAAAAGCTAAAAAGGAGAAATCCCTATGGGTACAGTTGATGCTTAAAAATTAGTCTATTGGAAACTGAAACCTATAAATGGATTCTGACTTGTAACAGGTATAGTAGAGTGAGTAGGAATGGAGCCTACAAAAGGATTAGAAGGAGGAATATATCCCCCAAACCAAGGGAATCCTTGAAAATATGGAGCAAAAATACTAGGACCAGTCTGGAAATTTTGAAAAAAGAGGAGATTATGTAAATGGAATACTAGGGATTCCAATTATAGGTACAAGATATGACCCAGTGGTAGATATATATGGTATAGAAGTTCTAGCAACTTGAGTACCATGTGACCCTAAAGATATTGAACTAAAGTTAAAAGATACAAATGAGACTGAAGTTGAATGTATTGGACAAGGTATTTGTACACTAACATGAGGAGGAGAGAAACCTCCAGACACAATAGTTGATGTAAGAGTATAAATATCTCTCGATCCTTCTCTTCTATTGTCCATAATAAAACCAGATGTGATCCTATATACACTTATCTTGAGTACACCAAAAGAAGCTACATGCACTAATACTAGATCGTTGAGTCCAGTTAAAGGTTGGTTAAAAGATATTTCAAATCCTTTGGCTTATAAATATTCAACTCTTGTTGTGTGAGAAGCAAGTATAGTAGGAATAATAATATCAGGTTCCCCAGGAATATCAGCTATCCCAGTTTTCTCAATAGAGCCACTTGTGTTTATCCGTCACCACTGAGGTGGTGGTGTTGGCTCCATTTTGAGTGGAAGAAGGTTATGTAACCTTATAGACCTACGAATTGGGTGATTCTCCACAGTTAGATACTCAAATCAATAAGAACCTAGGGCCAGGTAAATACAATTAATACAAATAACACACCACTATGAAAATTCCTAAGTAATCCAAACCATGCAAACAAATTCCTTCCAAAGGAAAGTCCAGGATGATCAAGGATTAGAACAAACCAGTGAAGGATGAAGAATAGTCACCTAGGGTCCACAATACACACACCTTGGCCCTTGGGGCCAAGTGTTTGAATAACCAACCAACTTCCCAAAGATATGCAACGGATTTCTTCCCATGTATGTCCTAGGTATAGTAGAAATAACCCTCTACCAACACCTATGTATGAGCCCTAAATTCAAGATACTAAGGTTCCATACTTTGTAGAGAGGGTTTGGTGGGACAGTCGTAGGTCAAAACAATACGCATGGGAAGGATAGAAAAGCCCAAAAATCAATAGCACTAACACCACATGGGGCCAAAGGGTGATAGTGATAAGCCCCCTAATGGGAATTGACTTTGGGATATGCTTGATTAAGTATCAGAGGGCTATCTCCTCTACTTAACCTCACACGACCTTGTGCTTGACTCTCAAGTTAGAGGAGATTTTTTATTCACCTTCCACAAAACTAGATTTCCTAATGATAGGATGCTATGTCCGAGTTTAAATACTTTGGACAATTTAAGACAACTCCTATTCCAAAGTACTAGCCTAAGCTAGTTGGTGATCATCCCTAGAAAAAAAAGAAAAGATACTAATAAATTTTAAATTAGCATTCTTTTTTAAGGGTTGTTATTTACTCAAAGGGTGACGGCCATGCAATTAGTGTTGTTCTGACTCATGATTGGAACAAAAATGACAAGTGCAAAAATAAAGTAAAAAATGCAATACTTTCACTTTTCGTTTTCTTTTCGAAACTTGAAAAAATGACAATGCAAACCGGAAATACAATTTTTTTCTTTTTAATTTTCAAAAAAAGTAAGTATGCACATGGAACTATCGTTTTGAAAGATGACTATGTCACTAAACTAAAATGTTTGTCAAGAAATTAACTTGTTTTCCAATTTTCTCTTTAAAAAATGAAAAGACAAAACTACTTAAAAACAAGCATACTACACTAAAACAAAAACAAAGTGCATCAACACCTTGTACCTAGCCTATAAGATCAGAACTTTAGACTACCTAAAGCACTGGTAACAACACACTTGAAGAGAAAATTCAAACCAAAATTCCAATTTAACTATCTTTGGTATACCTATTTCGATAAAAAAAAAAAAGACTAAAAATAAGAAAGGAATCGAAAAAGAAACCTTTCAAAAGTTTAAAAAACTCACAGATGGTCCAAAAACATCCAAAGAAGCTGATCAAAGCATAATCAATCGAAAAAAATTCAAGCATGAAGGACTAGGAGGTAATTCTCCAATAAGATTTCAATCAAAAGAGGCATAAAGATGAGTTTAAATCATTCCAACAAGAATGTACAGGCATTGAAACTGCTTCAACAAAACCTACAGAGAACATTCAACTCAGGAAAATTCAAGGAAACATCATAAAAAATGAACCCTAGCAAGGAAAATTCACCTACTCCTGTACACGGGACTGTAAGTACAACAATCAATGTGTGACATACGACTGTGCAAACTAGTATTAGCATGTAAACAGGGTAAACATGGCTACAGGAAATGCCCACCCGAGTGTCTATCTTAAAAAAATTCAAAAATAAATAATGCTTGATAAAAATCAGTTTTGGATTGGACACAACGGTTCATACCTCCTGTAAACTCAAATTCAAACCTATAGCGACAATCGAGCTGGAAAAAACTTAAGCAAAAGACTCCAAAGCAAAACAGGCTTTCCCTAGTGGAGTCGCCAGTTCTGTTTTTATGGACTCTATCCTATGTCCAGGGTTGTGGTCACCAACATACTAAGATTGAAGTAGAGACCAAAGTATTTGCAGACATGAAATAAAACATAGCATGTACAACATAAACAAGGATTTTAAAGATGAGGACCAATTACCTTTTAAATGAATATTGATCCTAGCTTTCAACTCTTCCATCTTTTCTCCCAAACCCTTGCTCTAGAACATGTAACATAAGAATAACCCTCCTCAAAATATTTTGACTACAAACAAATAGATAACAAGTATTGAAAAGAGATAGATACTACAAACATAAATCACTTTCATAAGTTCTATTCATTCATAATCAAATTGACAAGTCATTTTTGGGAAGGAAAATATTTCTTGATTCATTGAAATAATTGTAGCAAGTACACATTATACCTTGATTTGTTTAGGCGCCTCTTGAACCTTTGATCTGGGTCCCTTGCTCCTCTCTCCTACCAAAATTTATTCAACATAACCTTACCATGAGTGTGTTTTCTCCTTCCTCTTGGTCTCTCTCTTGTTTTTATGACAAGGATGAAGGGGGTGGTTTCAAGGAAGGAGTAGTTAGGATAGGTAGGGAGGTTAAAGGACAAACCCTAACTACCCATCATTTAATTTCTTTTAATTTTTCATGATTTTTGGAGGGATGCGCTAGTGGAAGGAATGCAACCAGCATGTGGAATGCTAGTTTCTTGAAGGCAACATGCATGTGCAATTTTGTGAGAAAATGCTAGTGGTAAAGGATCCACCAGTGTGTGACACACAGCTTGTCATATTTTCATTGGCCTGTATGCCCTAAAATGAAATACAAAAATGTATAAACTAGAGGATCAAGGAATGATCTGGGCCATGAGCATCAATATCAAATCTAGGCTCTTCTATCCATAGTGCCTTTTGTGTGAATGAAAGCTCAGTATCATCATGGATGGAGAAGTGTCGATTTGATGGATAACAATGTGCTACTTTTGAGAAGCCTTCTATTAATCATCTATAATATTCATCCAATCCCATAAATGATATTACCTTGGATACATTCCTATATGTATACCATCCCATGATAGCTTCAATGTTCCTTTTATCTATTGATATCCCTTCTTTAAATATGACATGTCCCAAATACTGAATTTGCTTCTAATAAAATGAACATTTACTCAACTTAGCATAAATTTGATTCTCTCTTAGAACATGTAGTACTAATTCCAAATGCTCCCCATGCCCCTCCTATGATTTTGAATAAATAAGAATTTTATCTAAGAATACAATGACAAACTTTTCCAATTACTGTCTAAATATTGTCATTCATCAAGCACATAAAAGTAGTTGTTTCATTTTGTTAACCCATTGGCAACACTACAAACTCAAAATGACCATATTTAGTTCTAAAAGTTGTTTTGAGAAACCCCTTTCTCCCTTCATCTAATCAAACAAGTAATCAATTATGAGAAAAGGATATTTATTCTTCACAATGAGTTTGTTTAACCATATGAAATCATTACTCAACATTTAATTCCTCTTCTTTACAAAAAGTATTGTTTGTCCTCAAGAAAACACACTTGGACACATGTATACTTTCTTCAACGGTTCTTCTAATTGCATCTATAATTCCTTCAACTCAATTGTACTCATTACGTATGAAATTTTGGAAACTCGAGAAACTTCAGGTGCCAAGTCAATATAAAAATCATTGTCTCTTTTAGGTGGAAAACCTAGTATTTCCTCAAACACATTTATGAATTATTGTAATACTATAAAATATTCCAGGTTGGGGCCTTTACCTTCTTCTGGATCTTCCACATGAGCTGCATACAACTAACATTCTTTCCTAAAGCACCTTTTAATTGTACAACCAAAATCCACCTTATGGAAATAGGCCTTGGAATGCCTTTCCATATGTTCTACTTTCCTTCATCAAGAAAATTGTGAGTCTTGTTATGACTATCTAAAATAACATGGTTTGCATACAATTAATCCATCCCAATAATCACATCATAGGAACCAAGATGTATTATGTTTAAATATGCAAATGTATAGAGTCCATTCATATCTAATGGACAAGCTTTTACTATCTCATTTATTCTTCTTTTGCTTCTAGTATCCAAGTAAACCAACCATGATTTATCATGTTTACTTTTCTTTAACTTAAATATTTCAACCATATTAGGAGAAATATAACTATGACTTTCCCCTAAATCAATTAAAATCGCCATAGGTTGATAGGTAATCTTACCTTCAACCTCAATCATATTGGATCTATGCTATGCATGTATGGCATCTAATACTGCATAGATTATGGGAATGTCTCTCGCCACATCATCCACTATACTTGTTTTTTTAATGTTGTGAATAGTTCTCATTCCACCTCCCTTATGAGGGAAATATTTGTACATATGGTCTCCTTCACATCCCCAACACTTGAGTTGATGCCCTGTTCCTTTTTCTCGGGACTCTTCCATTCGGGGTCCCTACTAAGTCGAATTGCTTTGTTGATATGAACTTGACTGATTCCTTAAGAATGGTGGCTTAAATCCCCTTTTCCTCAAATGTCTCTTGTCTCTCTCCTTATCTCTCCAAAACTTATGCAAATCAATTGCTCTGGTCATACATGAATTTGGCCTTTCGAATTGCTTCTTCAAGAATCTTGGGTTCATCAAAGATAAAGTATGTCTGTGTAAAATAAAGGTAATCCACTCAAAAATATCTGTATTTTTACCTTCTCATCTTTAAGAAACCCAACATACCTGAGCAATTCCAAAAAAATCCTTTCATACTCTTCCATAGTCATGTTTCCAAGCTTGAGTCCAAAGAACTCCTCCATCTTTTTCCCATAATAGTGTTGTGATAAATACTTATGTTGAAAGTACTTCTTCAATTGCTTCCATGTGATATTCTTTTCATTGATATGATTTCTTTGGACCAAATGGAAGTCTTCCCCTATAAATTGAAAATGGCAATTCTTGCTTCCATATTAGAGGAGTAGCTATGAAATTGGAGATACTTTCTCATTTCCAATAACCAAGCTTCTATATATTCTCCTTTCTTTCTCACCATCACAAGTGGGTGTCTTAATATTCCTAAGCTCTCCTTGTAGTTCTTTCTCCACATGTATTCGTTTATGATGTCTAGATGAATACATTTATGGGTTGCTCTGTGATTCTTTAGATGAGTAGGACTTTTGGGCTACATGAGGCGCTGACGCAAAGGATCTAGGAATCGTGGTAGCACTCTTGGAGTGTCTGGATATTTCATGGGATATATTCATGGATGAGGATGATCCAACTTGACTTTGCCTATACATTAAATTCAAGCTCTGTGTTATCCAGGTATTCAACTAGTTTTGTTGTTCCTAAGTCCTCGGCATTCTTTCATTATCAACTCTAGAACTTTGTACTTCCATCTTCAAGCTTCTCATGGTTTCCACCAACTCTATTGGTTTAGTGTTAGATTTGTTCCCACTAGACTTTATGTCCTCATTGCCCACATTGATACTCTGTCCTCTGGATTCTTCTTCAAGGATGTATGGAAGTTCTTCTCCCATTTTACTTTTTAGTTTAATTTGATCTATATTGTCTATAATGCATCCCTGTAACCTATAGTATATCGTTGTAACTGGTATCTACAATGTGTCCGTGCATAAAACATGTTAGTTAATTTTATTTTCTAAAATTTAGTAAAAAATTCATGCATATATAAGAATTCTTGAAACTGTTAATTTGATAGTGTTGCCAAATTATGTCCACACGCCCTTTCTCTGTCAAATTTCTGAATAGATATGACACACTTATTTATGATATAAGCATTATTATTTATCCTTCTATTGATACTATTTACAATTATTATACCCATTTTCATTTCTAAACTCATAGTTGAAACTTATAGCTCTCCAAAATTAGCAATTTTACCAAATTTTGCATTGTTCTTATAGCTGCACTTAATCTCGAAGACCAACTTTTGAGACTTGTAGAGGAAAATTCATGAAGAACTAGAGTTGTTTTATATTGGGCGCTAATAGCCCATAAGACTCAGATCACTCCAACACTTTTATAGTTATGATTTGATACACCATCCAATTTCTATTAAATTCTAGAATTGTAAACTTTTAACTTTTTCATTTTCTCTAGACTTGTAACTTTTAGCAAAACATGTTATCTCACAAACTAAGCATTTCGGGGAAAAATTCCTCTAACCAAATATGTTCATATCGATGGGTAGGTAAAATGTCAAAATCACAAATTTATCTAGTTTCGCAATCTGGGGTCACTTTTACCTCCTCTGAATTTTCCAAAATCGCACTTCTACGTGCCCAAAATTACACATATTTCATCAAATTTGGAATTAAATAGTGGATCTAGAATTTCAAATTAACCAAAAAAATCAATTTTGGTGATGTAATTGTATTAAAATGTTTCCAAATTTAATGAAATCCACTATTTAATAGTGGATTTTGGCCTTCTTTTGAACCCAGATTTAACACCTTTTGGAATTTGGCCATAACCCACTAGAGTTATATGTGTTAATGAACCATGATTGCACCATAACATATTCATCCCCAACAAATCCCCCGTCTAGTCACTAGTTACACACCTTCAAAAACAACTAATTCATTTTTTTTGTAAAACTGGAGCAGAATGGGCTCGTGCCCCTCACTGGAATTATGTAGTATTCCTTAATGGAATTAAAATGTCATAATTCTCAAATAATTCTAAGCTAAATTTCTCATGTTATGGTCAAAACAATTTCAATCTCCAGACTTTTATAACTTTTTTGTACTGCTAATGTGGCATGACACATGGCTACCCATGTGGAAGTAGGGTCCTACGTGTCATCACCAAGTGTGGCCATGTTATTCCTTTCATTTTCCTTGTAATATTTGTTCTTCATGATCCTTCCATTTCATCACAACCCTTTTAAACTTTCTTGGCACTGATTTTATCTTCATTATATGTGCAAACTATCGTCCCCATGAATGGCCTAGATTTATTCTTCTATGGTATTGATTAAATATCAGTTGTTCATGGAAATACCCCTTGTGATAAGGTATGATCACCTTCCCATGCATGAAATTTCGCGATCGTATGATGCTAATTAAATCATTCGCAGCAATAACCCTCTAGATAAGGTACGATCATATTTTTATGAATAAACGGTCATGATCGCACGATGCAACATGTGAGATTAAAACTCAGTCGCTTGCAGAAATATCCCTTAAAATAAGTTACAATAATATTTTTCGTGTGCAAATGATCATGATCACACGATGCAATATGCACGATTAAATCCCAATTGTCCATGTGGCACCTCCATGTCACACTTATGTCCACATGGCACTAGTGGGCGCACATCAAAATTTTCTTAAAATTTCAAACTTCTATAGTCTCTCAAATTTTGAATTTTTGAAATAAGTGGATAACATATTTAAATTACATCTAGCATGTTTACAAAAACATATGGCAACCCAAATTTAAACTTGGCCTTTTTCATTATTAGAAACCATTTGTCGTTAACCAGCATAAATAATAATCTTTGACATTGGTTTGAGTTCTTGCATGAATTTATCAACACTGAATAAGTTTACATTCTGGAATTTTTCACTACCATTTATTGTGCCAACTCCATTGTAGGTTCTAAAAATAAAAAATCGAGCACTTAAAGCCAGGATGTTAAGTCCTAAATGTTGGGCACATTTCTCCCTATAATGTGGCACTTTACCCTTTATATGGCGGTGTATTACATATTATTGATGTAGGCTGAGGTCTATTAGTTGTCAGTGTACACCTATGTCTCCTATATATAGGAAGGAGATATTCTCATGTTGGTAAGCATTATATATTATCTTGTCTTGGGTACACAAGTACATTGTGTAAGGAGGTTCCTCCCTCGAAGAGGATTTTTATTTATCTATGTTCTTCATTATTAAGGCGTGGATTACTCTCTTTTGGTCTATTTCTACTATTTGTATGTTTTTTTCTGGGACTTGGTTGCATAACATTCGGTATCAGACCTCTTTCCTCGGGACTGGCTTCTGCAAAACGAGTCATCATGGAATTTACCTACAAATTGTTTTCTACAAGGATTCAGAGAACGAATTTCAAAACCCACTTCCAAAACAGGTCGAAATATCTATAAATCGACAGATCCTAATCCATTACAGTTTCAGAGGCAATTGCAAAGGAATCTATGGTTTTTTACTAGTCCAAAACCTAGTCTAAAACATGTGTTCAAGGTAAAAAGTTCATATCTGAGGCATCTGAGATCCAAATTGACTGAGACCAATTGCATACAAATGAATATGGACCAAGGTATCTATGGTATAAGTTTCATCTACAGAAACAAAATATTGGACATGTGGAATACCATACAAGTTTGTTCTTCAGGATAGGCCAAAAATAAGAAGTTTTAGGATATTTGCAATAGCGTTTTTTTGGAATATCCAAATTAGGTCATATCTATGGAATAGGAAAGAGGACACATCAGGGTACCAAAGAACGAATTTTAAGTCCTAGTTAAGTCAAAATTCAAATTTTATCTCAGTTACGAGTCGTTGCTAAAATAGTCTTCAAATTAGGGTTTGAAATAAGTGTTCCTGGGAAAAAGGTCATATCCGAGGAATCTAATATCCAAATTGAGTGAGACATTTTAAATAAGAAAGGGGAAAAACCAGGGTATTTTTGGTATGCTTTTCAGATACAGAAACGTAATATTGGACATAGGGAATACCCTACAAGTTTTATCTTCTAGATAGGCCAAAAATAAGTAGTGTTGGGATATTTGCAATAAAAAAAAATTGACTCATCCAAATTAGGTCAAACCTATGGCATTGGAAATAGGACACACTAGGCTACATCAAAAGGAAAATCTATAGTTCAAGCAGTGGTAGATCACATAGAACACCAACAAGAAGTTCTCCAACTTACTAAAGATGTCCAAAAATAGGATGAAACAACAAGCAGATCAACATCACAGTCAAAGGAGTTTTGAAGAAGAAAAAATAATATGGAAACTTGAACAAATTTTTGAAACAAGGACCAAACAACTACGAAATCAAATTATTATTGAGTACCTCATCAAGTGGAAGAACATTCCAGCTACAAATTCAACATGGGAAGACGATTCCTTCGTAAAAATGCATCCACAACTACCCAAGCATTGAGGACAATGCTTCTCTGAAGGGGAGGGGCATGTTAAACCCTAAATTTTGGGCACATTTCTCCCTATATTGTGGCACTTTACCCCCCATATGGCGGCGTATTACATATTATTAATGTATGCTTGGGTATATTAGAGGGTCTATTAGTTGTTATTGTACACCTATGTCTCTTATATATAGGAAGGATATATTCTCATGTTAGTAAGCATTGTATATTGTCTTGTCTTGACTACACAAGTACATTGTGTAAGGAGGTTCCTTCTTCGAAGAGGATTGTTATTTATCTCATTTCTTCATTATTAAGGCATGGATTACTCACTTTGGGTCTATTTCTACTATTTGTATGTTATTTCTGGGACTTGGTTGCATAACACAGGAATTCCTTCAAGGAATTTCATCAAACAGTTAAATATAATTTTTCACCCAAAATCACACAGTATCAATTGAAACTCCAAATTTTACTCTAGTTACCTTCCATATCTGATTTAATTGTATAACTAAATTAACATGAAAAGGCTCAACATGGTTTCCCCCCAAATTTATTCATAGGCATTTTGTCAAATGTTTGATGTACAATCTACAAACTCGCTCTATCAAACTATTGGAGATTTCAGCATTGCTTTCCCAATTCTCTCACAGATTCATTTCAACAAACAATTCATATTCAACCTACAACTTCACATTGTGCATGCAATTTCTGGCACATGCAGTCCCAGTGCTACAACCTGGGTCTCTGATACCACTCTGTCTCATACTCAATATCCTCTTACCTCTATTGATACCACGAGGTTGTCAAATCCATTGTTGGGCCAGGAAAGAGATAAAGGATAAACACAAAGTGCAAGAGGTTAAAGCAAGCGCACAGTAGGAAAGAAAGAAGGAAGGAAGGAAGGAAAGGAAGCGCAGTGTAGAGAAATATGCGACAAGGAGCAATGCGACAGAGGAAAAGCAAATCAACAGACGTGCAAAAAAGAAATGGATAGAAAGCGACAGGTTGAAAATATCATGGCTGTTAAAGTCGACATAAGCTAGTGGAAGTCGCAGGTATGAAGGAATCTTGTAAGTCAGGCCGATAGCTCCTTGTGCTAGTCAGTATGTGTTAGTTTGTAACTGTATTTGATGGCTGATTACGACTTGTAACAAATGAACTGTATGCAGCCGAACTTGCGTGGTCATGTAGAGGCTTGTTGCAGCTGCAACAATTTCCCAAAATTCCAAAAAAATTTAGGACCCTCCTTTTGCTCGAATTAGTTTGATCTTCTTCTTTGATTTGGTCTGAGAACTTTTCGGAAAGACTTTTCTTATGCTTGGGTTGATCTACCATTGGTTTCCAACTTTCCTAATGCTTAAAAAATTTCAGTGATTGATCAAACTTCATCATTTGCCTATTAATGGCATTTTCAGCATGACTAAATCGGAAGTGTATTTACTTTTTTCCCCGTCGTTGCGGATGGATATTCAGTTTTAACTTCGAATTTTCTCCCGATTCAATTGGTATTAATCGGCTACCTTTTGGTTTTGCATCGGAACCGTTGTGACTTCTTATTTCGCCGTTGCGGATGGGTATTCGGTTTGACTCCGATTTCCTTTCCAATTTGTTTTCACATCGACTGCTTTTGTGTTTTGGCATCAGAACTTTTATCATTTCTTTCTCTGCCGTTGCGGAAGGAAAACTATTTCCTCTTCCAATCATTGCTTTGACGTTTTGAACCCGTTTGACATTTCCATCGTTTCCGTAGGTCGCGGGCTTCCACCCTTGCGGCTGCGGGGAGCCTTCTCCTTTCGCCATTGCGGACGGCAAATCATAAACTCTCCTGATCACTGTTGGTTTTTCTCCCTCTTTTATAGTCCCGGTCGTCCGAGTCATTTTAAAATCCGCCATTGCGGAAGGTTGCATCTTTTGTGGTTCCGCCGTCACGGCTACCAAAGCCCTAGACCTTCCGAGCCTTTAGTATTGCCGCTTCCGACTTAAGTCCCAACGTTGCGGACGGTGGTGCGATTGAAGGTTCCGCCGTTGCGGATGAAAGAAATGCTAGCCCTTCCGATGTGTATTCATGTTGCTTCTGACTCAATTTTACCCGTTGTGGATGGCTTAGCGCTTTGGTCGTCTGCCATTGCGGAAGGACGTTTGCTTTCAACTTCCGATCCAAAATGGTCTGCCATCCGATATGTATGACCCTGCGGAGGGTTTAGCGCTTTGATCATCCGTCATTGAAGAAGAAAGTTCACTTTCATCCTCCGATTCAAAAAACCCTCCGCCATCCGATCTTTTACCTGCTGCGAGAGTTTGGCTGTGTGTATATATATGAGGTCGGGGTTGAGGCGTTGGATTATTCTATTGTTATTTTCAACTGCCGTGCTCTGTCGTTATCATGCTGTCGATCGCTCGAGCTTGTTCTAACCCTATTGCTGGTACCTGCGTCCAAGTGGCAGCTGTGGAAGCCTGACTGTCTTCGTCCCGCCATATACGCTGGTTACACATCAGTGCCAAGTAGGCTTCGTTTTCCTTTCCCTGTTCCGTTGAGCGTTTGGTGGTTTTGTTTTCCACGGTTAGGTGTTGTGGCCATTTCTTTCCCCATGATTGCGCGTATATATTGTGGTTCTTTGTGGCATAGATGTCCGTGGGGAGGGGGGGGCATTTTGACCTGCATAATAGTTTTTCCCACTGCCATTGTTGTGCGAGCCTGCGTGCAGAGAATGAGGGGGTTTGGTGCGGACGATCGTTACGTTGTCTGCACCAAACCGCCCTGTGTAATAATGTTGTGGGTGGGAACAGGTTCACCATGATTTCTTCCTTTAGGTTTGGACGGTTGGTCTCGATTTTACGTTACCTGCATCATTTAAAACCCCAGCCGTGTTCGCCTACACGGTTCCGCGCGACCTTATTCGAGCTTAGTGTCGAACCCCTAGCCTGCTGAAAGGGATATGCCATTACTCTTAGTGCGTGAGCATGGTGCCGTTGAAAAAAAACCACGTAGTTACTACTGTCTTTCCCACACAGCGAAACGACCATGGTGTGCGCAGAGAGCCGATATTTGTTGCATATTAATGTAGATTTATTCTCATCTTGAATGTGGTTGATAGAATTGCTTAATATCCTACAACAGTGGTAGATTGCAAATTTTTACTGTATATAACTATGTTTCATCATGCTAGACATAAACTAAGTCACTGAACACTGTACATTGGTTTTAATAGTTCTGTTAGTGAGGCCATTTCAGGCTATACATGCATATATTTGCTTCATTGACTGATTGTTATCATTTTAAGCATAGAAGAAATGGCACACTGCACAGTGATGTATACAAGTTGGTCACTCAGCCAAAAGGGCTTAATGTTACAATTTCATGGCAGGAAGAGCTCACCATGTCAAAGAGACAAAAGAAGAAGGCCCCTGTGGCCGAGGAAGAGCCAGAAGTAGAAGTTGTCACTAAGACAGAATACATATATGAAGATACCAAGTGCATTTCTGGCGTTAAACCTGAATACCAGTGGGGGGGAATATACAGACTGATCACACGCAGAGAATTTCCTGACATGGGCTTAGAAGAAGAGTCCATATATGCCAACATAGAAAGATCTTCGCTGATGAAGATCGCCACCAGACCAGAGTTGTTCCTGTGCTCTGAAGCAATCGGATGGATTCTGCCTCGGGCAGATGTCACAACGATGATTCTGGAGAATGTTGAAAGGCAGGGCTATGCTGCATATAGCCCTGGATATATAGCTCTAGCCTACCACCTGCCAGAAGCCCAAGTCTTTTTATCTGGTGATTGGCTAAACAACATTAAAATGGACCTAGTAGAGACTCTTAAAAGGATAATGTTGCAGGGAAAAAATTCCAGATACAGACCGACTGGTGATTACGATACAGCAAGCCTAAGGGCTCCCTATAGGTTCATAGCTTTAATGCTGAACCAAATTTTTGGAAGAGTTGAAGATGGAGAAGGAGCAGCTGCTGCAAAAGGTAGAAGAGCTAGAAGAGCAACAAAAGATCATCTTGCGGGCCAGTGAGCTGCACACCCAAGAACAGGACAAGAAGCATCAAGAGCAGATTGCCTCTCTAACAGCTGCTCTGGAGGAAGCAAGGGAGCAGTAGGTCAACCTCCAGCCGTTCAAAGAGCATGTCTTGGCCCAGAAAGCTAAGATGCTGCAGCTACAAACTGCTATAGAGGAGGAGAGGTGCAAAGTCCTGCAGGTAGATAGCTGGTTAGAGGAAATCCTGGACACCTCCTCTTACTTTGTGGATAGATCCCAGGACGTTCTTGAAATCTTGACTGCAACAATGGCGAGGCTGGAAAACAACGAAGAAACTCTAGTAGAACTCCCATCAAAGGATCATCGGGCCCTCAAGTGGGATTATGGCTTGGTGGAGTTCGCTATCAACATCGCGGAAGATTTCAATAAGGCTGTTAAAAAGACAAAGGGAGCATGCACCGAGTTCTTCAGAAGGCTCCTCATTACCTACAACCGGTGCCAGATACATGCTGAGCAGAGGCTTGATGCTTTCCCAAACCATGACTCGTTTCTGGAGCTATTGCAGAAGAGATATGAGGAGGAGGAAGCTAAAGTGCAGCATATCAAAGCCCTGGATGATCAGATCTTGAGAAACGAGGTGGATCATTCGGTTATCAGTGTGCAGCTTCTGGAATATCAGCTTCGGTTGAGTGCAGCCAGGATCGAGGCTATAAAGAACCAGGCTAAGAAATTTGAGATCAATATTCAGTTTTTAGAGCCTTGTGCCTTTGAAGGCATTGCTGCTGAAGCTTCGGCATGGAAGAAGTTTCTAGACTCCCAAGTGGGACCCTCCTCGTGAAGGATTGGGCGCCTTTTGTAATTTGTAACATTTTTGTAAAAGCATTTGAGAAAAGTAAAACGTTGGGAAACGAAGAGTTGGGAAGCCCAAAGGTTACTTTGGGCAACCCAACCGTCTCAGTTTTTGTATAAATGAAGAAGGCATAGAAAGAAAAAGGGACTTTTTCCTAGTTAGACTGGAAAGCGATATTGTAAGAAGAACTATTTCTCTTTGCAATAAAGAATTATGGTTTGCCTGTTGGAGAAAGATGGGTGAAATTTCCAAATGTTATGCAGTGGATGGCGGAAAGATGAACTATTTTGTTTTTCAGCTTTTGTCCATTAACCGTGAGATCGTTCTAACTCTTAGAACCTATGTTCTCATTTAAATGATTCCTGGTTTATTTTGTGGAATTGTCACCATGATTAATGTATGCTATTCATAAAGCCAGTCCTATGATTGACACTCAGCCTGAGCTCCTTCAACTTCCTCAGGATGAAAGGGATGACTATAGGATAGTAGACATGTGTGCAATCTCAAAAATAGCACAGCTAGACCATGGTTAGATAACTCATGTCTATGATCCAGCCCACCCCTTAACTCCCTAGATTCAAAGATTTTCAGGAGTGGGCAGAATTTTTCTTTTCTTTTGCTTTGTACATAAATAAATTGATTTGTTTTCTTTAATGCTTTGATTATTGATTTGAGGTTATTTTCTCCTGATTTACTGATGTTGTTTTTCTTTTATTTTACCGCTTTAGTTCTTTTGGTTTTGAATAAAGAGGCAAACTTTTGGTTGCAATGGGAACATCAGGGTTCTTAATTAACTGGAATCTTAAGAAAAAGACTGTGCTTTTAAAGTATAGAACGTCTTCTAGTAGTAGTGTTCCTAACTGGCCTTGCGTTCATGGAAGTCTTACTTAGCACCTGTAAATAACTCAGAAGTAAAAGAGGTCTAGAATACTATTTCGAGGCTCCATCCATTTCACATCTTAAATGTCCAAAGGGATGACAGCAAAAGACCCACGGAAAGGAAGCAGGGTAAACAGTATATCATATATAAATGATCCCATGCCATAATTTCAGAAAAGGCTAAAAGCTATCAAGAGTCAAAACTCCTTAAAAAGAAGCAATACATATCAAAGCAAAGCTTAAAAAGCATGAATCTAAAAAATTGCCAAAGTTCCTCTCCATCCGTGAGTCGAAAAGCCAATTCTTTCTCTCACACAAAAGGACACTATAGATAGAGGAGCCTGAATAAAATTCAAAAAGAAAGGCAGATGGAGGACTCAAAAAGACTAAAGTTCGAATGGCACAAAAGTGCAATTAGCATGGGAATGCGGAACAAAAGGATAATGTTGTTTGCTATCCGTTACAATCCTGTGGTGTCCAAGCCTGAAACTACCTAAGGACGGGTAAAATAAACCTCATTTATTAGGCCTCAAAAGAGTTATTCAGACTTGCAAATATTTCTGATGTTACCATCTCCCAAAAGAATGGACTGCTTCTAAATGATTTAAACGCATTGGTTGGCCAACTTAGGAATACAAACATCTAGAAGATTTGAGTTTTTTCTAGATAGTCTTGAACTTGGAAGGAGTTAGTTCAGAAATCTGGGGTTCACCAGGTAGTCACCAATTGTTGCAGCTGCAACAATTTCACAAAATTCCAAAAAAAATTAGGACCCTCCTTTTGCTCGAATTATTTTGATCTTCTTCTTTGATTTGGTCTGATAACTTTTCGGAAAGACTTTTCTTATGCTTGGGTTGATCTACCGTTGGTTTCCAACTTTCCTAATGCTTAAAAAATTTCAGTGATTGATCAAACTTCATCATTTGCCTGTTAATGGCGTTTTCAGCATGACTAAATCGGAAGTGTATTTGGTTTTTTCCCCGTCGTTGTAGATGGATATTCAGTTTTAACTTTGACTTTTCTCCCGATTCGATTGGTATTAATCGGCTACCTTTTGGTTTTGCATTGGAACCGTTGTGACTTCTTCTTCCGCCGTTGCGGATGGGTATTCGGTTTGACTCCGATTTCCTTTCCGATTTGTTTTCACATCGGCTGCTTTTGTGTTTTGGCATCAAAACTTTTATCATTTCTATCTCCGTTGTTGCGGAAGGAAAACTGTTTCCTCTTCCGATCATTGCTTTGACGTTTCGGACCCGTTTGACATTTCCATCGTTTCCGTAGGTCACGGGATTCCGCCCTTGTAGCTGTGGGGAGCCTTCTCCTTCCGCCGTTGCGGACGGCAAATCATAAACTCTCCCGATCACTGTTTGGTTTTGCTCCCGCTTTTATAGTCCCGGTCGTCCGAGTCATTTTAAAATCCGCCGTTGCGGAAGGTTGCATCTTTTGTGGTTTCACCGTTGCGGCTTCCAAAGCCCTAGACCTTCTGAGCCTTTAGTATTGTCGCTTCCAACTTAATTCCCAACGTTGCGGACGGTGGTGCGATTTAAGGTTCCGCCGTTGCGGATGAAAGAAACGCTATCCCTTTCGATGTGTATTCATGTTGCTTCCGACTCAACTTTACCCGTTGCGGATGGCTTAGCGCTTTGGCCGTCCGCCGTTGTGGAATGACGTTTGCTTTTAGATTCCGATCCAAAATGGTCCGCCATCCGAGATGTATGACCCCGCGGAGGGTTTAGCGCTTTGATCATCCGTTGTTGCGGAATAAAGTTCACTTTCATCCTCCGATTCAAAAAACCCTCCGCCGTCCGATCTTTTACTCGCCGCGAGAGTTTGGTTGTGTGTATATATATGAGGTCGGGGTCGAGGCGTTGGATTATTCTATTGTTATTTTCAACTGTCATTATCGTGTTGTCGATCGCTCGAGCTTGTTCTGACCCTATTGCTGGTACCCGCATCTAGGTGGCAGCTGTGGAAGCCTGACTGTCTTCGTCCCACCATACACGCCGGTTACACATCAGTGCCAGGTAGGCTTCGTTTTCCTTTCCCCGTTCCGTTGAGCGTTTGGTGGTTTTGTTTTCCATGGTTAGGTGTTGCGGTCGTTTCTTTCCCCATAATTGCGTGTATATATTGTGGTTCTTTGTGGCATAGTTGTCCGTGAGGAGAGGGGGGCATTTTGACCCGCATAATAGTTTTTCCCACCGTCATTGGTGTGCGAGCCTGCGCGCAGAGAATGAGGGGGTTTGGTGCGGACGGTCGTTACGCTGTCTGCACCAAACCACCCTATGTAATAATGTTGTGGGTGGGAATAGGTTCGCCGTGCTTTCTTCCTTTAGGTTTGGACGGTTGGTCTCAATTTTACGTTACCTGCATCATTTAAAACCCCAGCCATGTTCGCCTACACGGTTCCGCGCGACCTTATTCAAGCTTAGTGTCGAACCCCTAGCCTACTGAAAGGGATATGCCATTACTCTTAGTGCGTGAGCATGGCGCCGTTGAAAAAAAACCACGTAGTTACTACTATCTTTCCCGCGCAGCAAAACGACCATGGCGTGCGCAGAGAGCCGAGATTTGTTGCATATTAATGTAGATTTATTTTCGTCTTGAATGTGGTTGATAGAATTGCTTAATATCCTACATCAGTGGTAGATTGCACATTTTTACTGTATATAACTATGTTTCATCATGCTAGACATAAACTAAGTCACTGAACACTGTACATTGGTTTTAATAGTTCTGTTAGTGAGGCCATTTCAGGCTATACATGCATATATTTGCTTCATTGACTGATTGTTATCATTTTAAGCATAGAAGAAATGGCACACTGCACAGTGATGTATACAAGTTGGTCACTCAGCCAAAAGGGCTTAATGTTACAATTTTATGGCAGGAAGAGCTCACCATGTCAAAGAGACAAAAGAAGAAGGCCCCTATGGTCGAGGAAGAGCCAGGAGTAGAAGTTGTCACTAAGACAGAATACATATATGAAGATACCAAGTGCATTTCTGGCGTTGAACCTGAATACCAGTGGGGGGAAATATACAGACTGATCACGCGCAGAGAAGTTCCTGAAATGGGCTTAGAAGAAGAATCCATATATGCCAACATAGAAAGATCTTCGCTGATGAAGATCGCCACCAGACCAGAGCTGTTCCCGTGCTCTGAAGTAATCAGATGGATTCTGCCTCGGGTAGATGTCACAATGATGATTCTGGAGAATGTTGAAAGGCAGGGCTATGCTGCATATAGCCCTAGATATGTAGCTCTGGCCTACCACCTGCCAGAAGCCCAAGTCTTTTTATCTGGTGATTGGCTAAACAACATTAAAATGGACCTGGTAGAGACTCTTAAAAGGATGTTGTTGCAGGGAAAACATTACAGATACAGATCGACGGGTGATTACGATACAGCAAGCCTAAGGGCTCCCTATAGGTTCATAGCTTTAATGCTGAACCAGATTTTTGGAAGAGCTGAAGATGGAGAAGGAGCAACTGCTGTAAAAGGTAGAAGAGCTAGAAGAGCAGCAAAAGATCATCTTGCAGGCCAGTGAGCTGCACACCCAAGAAAAGGACAAGAAGCATCAAGAGCAGATTGCCTCTCTAACAGCTGCTCTAGAGGAAGCGAGGGAGCAGCAGGTCAACCTCCAGCCGTTCAAAGAGCATGTCTTGGCCCAGAAAGCTAAGATGTTGCAGCTACAAACTGCTATAGAGGAGGAGAGGTGCAAAGTCCTGCAGGTAGATAGCCGGTTAGAGGAAATCCTGGACACCTCCTCTTACTTTGTGGATAGATCCCAAGACGTTCTTGAAATCTTGACTGCAAGAATGGCGAGGCTGGAAAACAATGAAGAAACTCCAGCAGAACTCCCATCAAAGGATCATCGGGCCCTCAACCGGGATTATGACTTGGTGGAGTTCGCTATCAACACCGCGGAAGATTTCAAGAAGGCTATTAAAAAGACAAAGGGAGCATGCACCGAGTTCTTCAGAAGGCTCCTCATTACCTACAACCAGTGCCAAATAGATGCTGAGCAGAGGCTTGATGCTTTCCCTAACCATGACTGATTTCTGGAGCTATTGCAGAAGAGATATGAGGAGGAGGAAGCTAAAGTGCAGCATATCAAAGCCGTGGATGATCAGATCTTGAGAAGCGAGGTGGATAATTCGGCTATTAGTGTGCAGCTTCTGGAAGATCAGCTTCGGTTGAGTGCAGCCAGGATCGAGGCTATAAAGAACCAGGCTGAGAAAATTGAGATCAATATTCAGTTTTTAGAGCCTTGTGCCTTTGAAGGCATTGCTGCTGAAGCTTCGGCATGGAAGAAGTTTCTAGACTCCCAAGTGGGACCCTCCTCGTGAAGGATTGGGCGCCTTTTGTAATTTGTAACATTTTTGTAAAAACATTTGAGAAAACTAAAACGTTGGGAAACGAAGAGTTGGGAAGCCCAAAGGTTACTTTGGGCAGCCCAACCGTCTCACTTTTTGTATAAATGAAGAAGGCATAGAAAGAAAAAGGGACTTTTTCCCAGTTAGACTGGAAAGCGATATTGTAAGAAGAACTATTTCTCTTTGCAATAAAGAATTATGGTTTTCCTGTTGGAGAAAGATGGGTGAAATTTCCAAATGTTATGCAGTGGATGGCAGAAAGATTAACTATTTTGTTTTTCAGCTTTTGTCCATTAACCGTGAGATCGTTCTAACTCTTAGAACCTATGTTCTCGTTTAAATGATTCCTGGTTTATTTTGTGGAATTGTCACCATGAGTAATGTATGATGTTCATAAAGCAATTGGCTATCTGATTGTTGAAATATCTTTAATCATTCATGTGTTGTATGTAGGAATATCAGCTATCTGTAATTTCTGTTTATAATACATGAACAAAACACATTACTCATAGATAAATTACAATTTGGCTCCGCGGGGATAGATAGATAAATAGATAGATAGATAGTTAGTTTATTTCATTGCTGCATATGTGATTTAGATGCTTGTGAATGCGAAGACGAGAGGTAAGAACCTGCACATCACGTTGTGAACGCTCCCCTGCATCTCGATCATCTTGCATGGTTAATTAGATACTTGCATCTCACACTTAAGTCAAAAAATACAAAATACCGATGAACCGGGCCGCAACCGGTAAAACCTTTGTTTTGTTACTTTACCTACGGTAGCCGGACCGCAAAGCGGATGGATTCCCTATACCAAAAAGTCAACGGGCTAGTTGGGAACGTTGACTGGGGAGAATCCCTTGCTGTTGTTGCCTGCGAATTTCCAAGCCTCAACAGTTCTGGGACTAGAAGGAGAGCCGCCAGTGCATGGCTGGCCGTGGAAACTTATTTTCCCAAGGTTACCCCACCAGCAGATATCTTGAAGCTTTTGACCTGACCAAAGTAGACTTACCGTTTGTTCTACTTTCGAAGCAGGTAAACCTGGTTTCGTCTTGCATTGCTCTTTGCTCCGACTCTTGTTCTTCTACCTGTGCTCATGGCTGGTGTGATTGTGAATCATCCCAACCAATTGCTGGCTTGGAGAACTAGATCACCTCTGAATCTAACACTTCCTTTGCATGACCTACCTCAAGCCTTTGACAAGCTGCTGCCTAAGTTTGACCCCGAGGAAAGGATTGCTGTAGATGACCACTTGAAAATATTTTACCTAGCAGTAGAATGGCTAAGGGCTGGGGAGTATGAAGATGTGGTCTGTAGGTTGTTCCCGCACACCTTGAAAGGAGCAGCAACATCCTGGTATTTTGGTTTGCCTGTAAACTCCATTCCTAATTGGGACACCTTTGAAAGGGTTTTCCGAAGTAAATACACAGCCCAAAAGACACATGCCTCGCTGATGAAAGGTCTTGGTTTGTTAAGAAAAGAGAAGAATGAGAAGGTACATAGTTTCACTCAAAGATTTTCAACATACCTAAAGAACTTTTCTGAAGCTGACAGACCCTTTGATAAGGTCTTAATCAAATATTATACCTCATCCCTAGGACCTGAGCTGGCCATGTTCGCCAAGATGAAAGCCAAACCTACATTGGTAGAGACGTATGAAGAGGCAGATAGGGTAGAGGCTGAAAGGGAAAGTATAGCAAACTATCATGACCCACCTGAAGAGAAAACTACAAACAGAAGATCTTTATTGATGTCTAAACCTGAAGAGGAACAGTCACATGATTATCAGGGAATGATTAAAATGATTCAAAATCTATCTAACCGGATAATAGATCTGGAGAAAGAAAAGAGAGTTCAGCAAACTTATAAACCCTACTACCAAAAAAAGGGGGATGACAACCAATGGCAAGTTCCTCCACCAAATTTAGCATCCATGAACATAACAGAAGTAGGGGGGGATAATTTCTGTACTTTTCATCAACAATCTCATTCTAAAAAGAAGTGTCCTCAGTGGTTAAATTCAATGACATTGGTGATGAATAAGCTGCTAGACTCTAGATTGACTCAAGACAGTGGTAAGGAGGAAAAGAAAAACCAGACCACAGAAAAACAGGATATTGATACCATGTTTTCATGGAATGGTGTCTCGCTGTTTGACATTGAAGATAATGCTCTCAAATCTAAATACACACCTACAGCAACAAAGGACATGGATCTAGCAATTTCGAAGATAAGAAATTTGCAAAAGAATGTCAAGAGACAGGCAGATGTCAGTCATAAAGATAAAGCACATAAAGGCACTACCCTCAACCAGGAGGCAGAGCCGAGCAATGAGACTGTCAAACCTGTGGAAGATGCTAAGGAAGGAAGCGCTGAAAAAGTTAAGGAAGTTAAAGAGGAGATACCCACCGAAAACAAACCTGTGGAAGAAAAGGACAAATCAAATGGGGAAAGGAAAACTAGCACCCCACCTTTCCTTTTGACTCCGGAAATTTTGAACCATAAGGTGCATAATTGTCTGGTGGACTCTGGATCATTGGTGAATGTTATGCCTCTTGTAATCTGCAAAAAACTCAATGGACAGCTAAACCTTACTGATTGGGACGTCACTCAACTAGACAAGACTAGTGTCAAGGTAGTGGGTGAGATCAAGAATGTTTTGATTCGATTGTCTGCAAATAAGAATATATGTAAGTTCCTTGATATTGTAGTAGCAGACATACCTGATGGCTATGGATTGATCTTGAATCGAGACTGGTCAGCACGACTAGATGGGTACTTTGCTTCATACTGGTCGCACCTGTGGCTACCTCAGAAGGGTAGTCCAAATTTGATTAAGATTTTAAGAGAACCCTACATGAAGCACAATGTTACTAAGCTGGAAGAGGGTAATGAATCTGTTGATTCTATCCTGGGAAATTATCTAACTGAGCCTAAGCTAAGACATCATACCTCAAGAAAGGCCAGTCCTATGATTGACACTCAGCCTGAGCTCCTTCAACTTCCTCAGGCTGAAAGGGATGACTATAGGATAGTAGACATGTGTGTAATCTCAAAAATAGCACAGCTAGACCATGGTTAGATAACTCATGTCTATGATCCAGCCCACCCCTTAACTCCCTAGATTCAAAGATTTTCAGGAGTGGCTAGAATTTTTCTTTTCTTTTGCTTTGTACATAAATAAATTGATTTGTTTTCTTTAATGCTTTGATTATTGATTTGAGGTTATTTTCTCCTGATTTACTGATGTTGTTTTTCTTTTATTTTACCGCTTTAGTTCTTTTGGTTTTGAATAAAGAGGCAAACTTTTGGTTGCAATGGGAACATCAGGGTTCTTAATTAACTGTAACATTAAGAAAAATACTGTGCTTTTAAAGTATAGAACGTCTTCTAGTAGCAGTGTTCCTAACTGGCCTTGCGTTCATGGAAGTCTTACTTAACCCCTGTAAATAACTCAGAAGTAAAAGAGGTCTGGAATACTATTTCGAGGCTCCATCCATTTCACATCTTAAATGTCCAAAGGGATGACAGCAAAAGACCCACGGAAAGGAAGCAGGGTAAACAGTATATCGTATATAAATGATCCCATGCCATAATTTCAGAAAAGGCTAAAAGCTATCAAGAGTCAAAACTCCTTAAAAAGAAGCAATACATATCAAAGCAAAGCTTAAAAAGCATGAATCTAAAAAATTGCCAAAGTTCCTCTCCGTCCGTGAGTCGAAAAGCCAATTCTTTCTCTCACACAAAAGGACACTATGGATAGAGGAGCCTGAACAAAATTCAGAAAGAAAGGCAGATGGAGGACTCAAAAAGACTAAAGTTCGAATGGCACAAAAGTGCAATTAGCATGGGAATGAGGAACAAAAGGATAATGGTGTTTGCTATCCGTTACAATCCTGTGGTGTCCAACCTGAAACTACCTAAGGACAAGTAAAATAAACCTCATTTATTAGGCCTAAAAAGAGTTATTCAGACTTGCAAATATTTCTGATGTTACCATCTCCCAAAAGAATGGACTGCTTCTAAATGATTTAAATGCATTGGTTGGCTGACTTAGGAATACAAACATCTAGAAGATTTCAGTTTTGTCCAAACAGTCTTGAACTTGGAAGGAGTTGGTTCAGAAATCTGGGGTTCACCAGGTAGTCGCCAATTGTTGCAGCTGCAACAATTTCCCAAAATTCCAAAAAAAATTAGGACCCTCCTTTTGCTCGAATTAGTTTGATCTTCTTCTTTGATTTGGTCTGAGAACTTTTCGGAAAGACTTTTCTTATGCTTGGGTTGATCTACCGTTGGTTTCCAACTTTCCTAATGCTTAAAAAATTTCAGTGATTGATCAAACTTCATCATTTTCCTGTTAATGGCGTTTTCAGCATGACTAAATCGGAAGTGTATTTGCTTTCTTCCTCGTCGTTGCGGATGGATATTCAGTTTTAACTTCGACTTTTCTCCCGATTCGATTGGTATTAATCGGCTGCCTTTTGGTTTTGCATCGGAACCGTTGTGACCTCTTCTTCTGCTGTTGCGGATGGGTATTCGGTTTGACCCGATTTCCTTTCCGATTTGTTTTCACATCGGCTGCTTTTGTGTTTTGGCATCAGAAATTTTATCATTTCTTTCTCCGTCGTTGCGGAAGGAAAACTATTTCCTCTCCCAATCATTGCTTTGACGTTTCGGACCCGTTTGACATTTCCATCGTTTCTGTAGGTCGCGGGCTTCCGCCCTTGCGGCTGCGGGGAGCCTTCTCCTTCCGCCGTTGCGGACGGAAAATCATAAACTCTCCCGATCACTGTTTGGTTTTGCTCCCGCTTTTATAGTCTCAGTCGTCCGAGTCATTTTAAAATCCGCCATTGCGGAAGGTTGCATCTTTTGTGGTTCCGTCGTTGCAGCTGCCAAAGCCCTAGACCTTCCGAGCCTTTAGTATTACCGCTTCCGACTTAAGTCCTGACGTTGCGGACGGTGGTGCGATTTAAGGTTCCGTCGTTGCGGATGAAAGAAACGCTAGCCCTTCCGATGTGTATTCATGTTGCTTCCGACTCAACTTTACCCGTTGCGGATGGCTTAGCGCTTTGGCCGTCCGCCATTGCGGAATGACATTTGCTTTCAGATTCCGATCCAAAATGGTCCGCCATCCGATATGTATGACCCCACAGAGGGTTTAGCGCTTTGATCATCCGCCATTGTGGAAGAAAGTTCGCTTTCATCCTCCGATTCAAAAAACCCTCCGCCGTCCGATCTTTTACCCGCCACGAGAGTTTGGTCGTGTGTATATATATGAGGTCGGGGTCGAGGCGTTGGATTATTCTATTGTTATTTTCAACTGTCGTGCTCTATCGTTATCGTGTTGTCGATCGCTCGAGCTTGTTCTGACCCTATTGCTGGTACCCGCGTCCAGGTGGCAGCTGTGGAAGCCTGACTGTCTTCGTCCCGCCATACACGCCGGTTACACATCAGTGCCAGGTAGGCTTCGTTTTCCTTTCCCCGTTTCGTTGAGCATTTGGTGGTTTTGTTTTCCATGGTTAGGTGTTGCGGCCGTTTCTTTCCCCATGATTATGTGTATATATTGTGGTTCTTTGTGGCATAGTTGTCCGTGGGGAGGGGGGAGCATTTTGACCCACATAATAGTTTTTCCCACCGTCATTGTTGTGCAAGCCTGCGTGCAGAGAATGAGGGGGTTTGGTGCGGACGATCGTTACGCTGTCTGCACCAAACCACCCTGTGTAATAATGTTGTGGGTGGGAACAGGTTCGCTGTGCTTTCTTCCTTTAGGTTTGGACAGTTGGTCTCGATTTTACGTTACCTGCATCATTTAAAACCCCAGCCGTGTTCACCTACACGGTTCTGCGCGACCTTATTCGAGCTTAGTGTCGAACCCCTAGCCTGCTGAAAGGGATATGCCATTACTCTTAGTCCGTGAGCATGGCGCTGTTGAAAAAAAACCGCGTAGTTACTATTGTCTTTCTCGCACAGCGAAACGACCATGGCATGCGCAGAGAGCCGAGATTTGTTGCATATAAATGTAGATTTATTGTCGTCTTGAATGTGGTTGATAGAATTGCTTAATATCCTACAGCAGTGGTAGATTGCACATTTTAACTGTATATAACTATGTTTCATCATGCTAGACATAAACTAAGTCACTGAACACTGTACATTGGTTTTAATAGTTCTGTTAGTGAGGCCATTTCAGGCTATACATGCATATATTTGCTTCATTGACTAATTGTTATCATTTTAAGCATAGAAGAAATCGCACACTGCACAGTGATGTATACAAGTTGGTCACTCAGCCAAAAGGGATTAATGTTACAATTTTATGGCAGGAAGAGCTCACCATGTCAAAGAGACAAAAGAAGAAGGCCCCTGTGGTCGAGGAAGAGCCAGAAGTAGAAGTTGTCACTAAGACAGAATACATATATGAAGATACCAAGTGCATTTCTGGCGTTGAACCTAAATACCAGTGGGGGGAAATATACAGACTGATCACGTGCAGAGAAGTTCCTAATATGGGCTTAGAAGAAGAGTCCATATATGCCAACATAGAAAGATCTTCGCTGATGAAGATCGCCACCAGACCAGAGCTGTTCTTGTGCTCTGAAGTAATCGGATGGATTCTGCCTCAGGAAGATGTCACAATGATGATTCTGGAGAATGTTGAAAGGCAGGGCTATGCTACATATAGCCCTGGATATGTAGCTCTGGCCTACAACCTGCCAGAAGCCCAAGTCTTTTTATCTGGTGATTGGCTAAACAACATTAAAATGGACCTGGTAGAGACTCTTAAAAGGATGTTGTTGCAAGGAAAACATTACAGATACAGACCGATGGGTGATTACGATACAGCAAGCCTAAGGGCTCCCTATAGGTTCATAGCTTTAATGCTGAACCGGATTTTTGGAAGAGCTAAAGATGGAGAAGGAGCAGCTGCTACAAAAGGTAGAAGTGCTAGAAGAGCAGCAAAATATCATCTTGCAGGCCAGTGAGCTGCATACCCAAGAACAGGACAAGAAGCATCAAGAGCAGATTGCCTCTCTAACAGCTACTCTGGAGGAAGCGAGGGAGCAATAGGTCAACCTCCAGCCATTCAAAGAGCATGTCTTGGCCCAGAAAGCTAAGATGCTGCAGCTACAAACTGCTATAGAGGAGGAGAGGTGCAAAGTCTTGCAGGTAGATAGCCGGTTAGAGGAAATCCTGGACACCTCCTCTTACTTTGTGGATAGATCCCAAGACGTTCTTGAAATATTGACTGGAAGAATGGCGAGGCTAGAAAACAACGAAGAAACTCCAGCAGAACTCCCATCAAAGGATCATCGGGCCCTCAAGCGGGATTATGACTTGGTGGAGTTCGCTATCAACACCGCAGAAGATTTCAAGAAGGTTGTTAAAAAGACAAAGGGAGCATGCACCGAGTTCTTCAGAAGGCTCCTCATTACCTACAACCGGTGCCAGATAGATGTTGAGCAGAGGCTTGATGCTTTCCCGAACCATGACTCATTTCTGGAGCTATTGCAGAAGATATATGAGGAGGAGGAAGCTAAAGTGCAGCATATCAAAGCCCTGGATGATCATATCTTGAGAAGCGAGGTGGATCATTCGGCTATTAGTGTGCAGCTTCTGGAAGATCAGCTTCGGTTGAGTGCAGCCAGGATCGAGGCTATAAAGAACCAGGCTGAGAAATTTGAGATCAATATTCAGTTTTTAGAGCCTTGTACCTTTGAAGGCATTGTTGCTGAAGCTTCGGCATGGAAGAAGTTTCTAGACTCCCAAGTGGGACCCTCCTCGTGAAGGATTGGGCGCCTTTTGTAATTTGTAACATTTTTGTAAAAACAATTGAGAAAAGTAAAATGTTGGGAAACGAAGAGTTGGGAAGCCCAAAGGTTACTTTGGGCAGCCCAACCGTCTCACTTTTTGTATGAATGAAGAAGGCATAGAAAGAAAAAGGGACCTTTTCCCAGTTAGACTGGAAAGCAATATTGTAAGAAGAACTATTTCTCTTTGCAATAAAGAATTATGGTTTGCATGTTGGAGAAAGATGGGTGAAATTTCCAAATTTTATGCAGTGGATGGCGAAAAGATGAACTATTTTGTTTTTCAGCTTTTGTCCATTAACCGTGAGATCGTTCTAACTCTTAGAACCTATTTTCTCGTTTAAATGATTCCTGGTTTATTTTGTGGAATTGTCACCATGAGTAATGTATGATGTTCATAAAGCAATTGGCTATCTGATTGTTGAAATATCTTTAATCATTCATGTGTTGTATGTAGGAATATCAGCTATCTGTAATTTCTGTTTATAATACATGAACAAAACACATTACTCATAGATAAATTACAATTTAGCTCCCCAGGGATAGATAGATAAATAGATAGATAGATAGTTAGTTTATTTCATTGCTGCATATGTGATTTAGATGCTTGTGAATGTGACGACGAGAGGTAAGAACCTGCGCATCACGTTGTGAATGCTCCCTGCATCTCGATCATCTTGCATGGTTAATTAGATACTTGCATCTCACACTTAAGTCAAAAAATACAAAATACCGGTGGACCGGGCCGCAACCGGTAAAACCTTTGTTTTGTTACTTGACTTACGGTAGCCAGACCGCAAACCGAACGGATTCCCTATACCAAACAGTCAACGGGCTAGTTGGGAACGTTGACTGGGGAGAATCCCTTGCTGTTGTTGCCTGTGAATTTCCAGGCCTCAACAAGGCTATAAATAATGGGAACCTTTTTGTATAAGGGTTCATACTAGTTCAGAATAGTTGAAGGTATCAGCTAGTAGTGTTGTAGAGGGTTGTTGAGCCGCAGAACCCGTTTTGCAGAAGGTTTGTCAAACAATAGATTTTGTAGGAGTTATTCCGCAGCTGAGTGCGCAGATAGTAGTTAGAAGAGTCGATCCAGGCTGTGTGCGGATCAGTAGGAGTAGAAGATCATAATAAACCAGAGAGCATGAGAGAAAGAAAGAGTCTGGGCTGAAAAGACATATCTCAAACAGTTTGCAATCAAGTCGCAAACTGAAAGGTGCCATATATTTCTCATGCCAGATGAAGAGCACCTTTGTGGTTTTTCTCTGTTGGGTTTCCACGTTACATCTTGTGTCGATTGATTGTGTATGTTAAATGGTTGTGATTGGTTATTGGTTATATTGCATTGTTTATACTTATTGTTCAAATGAATTCCGCACTGTCAATGAAATAAGTTGAATACATGAATGACCAGCATCATTGAAAACAATTTGTATTATTTCAAGTTAGTTGCTGCTAAGTGATAAGGAAGAATTTGTGTCGATCTGTTGAATGAATGAACAGTATTATCAGAAGCATCATGCATAAGTTCAAGTTCATTTGTTGTTAATTTGTCAAGGGAGAACCTGTGTCGCAGTGTTAAGTCGTTATGCTGTTAGGTTGTTAAGTTGGTTATGTCACACTGTTGCTTCACTGTCGAGTTAGCAAAATATTCCAACCCGTCGACTCTATCAAGCACCTTGGTTGTGCACTAGGGGGCCATAATCCTTCTTCGACTACGGAAACATGGTTCTGGTAGTTTACCATTAAGATATCTCGGGTGAGACTGGGCATGCGTCGCATGTGTTGCCGACGGAGCTTTCTCTGTCAGGCCGATATCTTTGGGTGTTTTGTTGTTGTTTATGGTTTGTTGAGCCTGGATCACGACCATTAAGAAAACTGGCCAACAAATGGTTCTATTTTCGGGACCCTTAATCATTTAAGTTGAGGGAAATGTTGTGACATCCGACAAAGAAGGAAATTGAGGATTGGCTGGAATCCAAGACATTAGCACTTGCGCAAAGGGAAAGCGAAGGCTCACATTCGCAGTTGAGCCCAGAAGCTTGGTTAGATCAATACCTGTACACAAATATTCATGAAATATTCTTTGCAGATTTTCCTATTGTGTTGCATGAGTGGTTGTCAATATTGGTGACTCGACAGAAAAAATTTCAAAGAAGGGAAGCAGTTGAGTGGAGTGCTCAGCTGATACGCGAGGTAGCAAGTGTAAATAACCCCATCTCTAGAGCTATTGATTTTTGGTTCGATGGTATTTTGCAAGGGTATATTACTGAGTTTGTAGTTGACATGATAACCTCGTATCGTGAGGTTGAAAGAAAATTTTTCCAAGGACCTCGCGGGAGGTACCTGACTTCTATATATTATGGATAAAAATGCCCGTGTATGTGAACGGCATTTTGCAACTGAGCGGTTGAGTCACATATCTAGAAGAGAGGATATGTTGTAGATGTCCTGTAAACAAAAAAGGAAATGGTGAGCTGAGATGTTCCCAAGAAGTATAGAAGATGGACTAGAACCTGTATTTTTAAGGAGTGGAAGAAGATCCCAGTCAGGAAAAAGAAGAAAGACACTAGGAGGTAGATGGAATCCTAGTTTGTTCGGAGAAAGTGGGTATGAGTTTGAGTCGCATCTAGACGAAGGGTCCTGCAATGAAGAGGAATATTATAGTCCAATTTATGAAGGAGCAGAAGAGTCAAACGAATCTACAAAGACACCGAGATCAGAATGTAACTACACCACACCAGGAGCATCGCCAGAGGTAAGGTCTAGAGCCTCATCTAATGAAAGAAATGTGAATAATGGTAGTACTATTGCTGGGACTAGTGTGCAAGGAAGTCCACCCTTGTTAAATTGTTCATTGAACATCCCCGACATCGACTCAATGGCTGGTATAGATATTAGGTCACCTACATTTAATGGAAATGGACTAGAGGATCCAGAGCAACATTGGTTCCTCTGCGAAGCTATTTGGATAGTTTTCCAAGTTCAAAATATAGACATAAGGAAAGTGCAAATGATTACAACTCTACGGGGTCGTGCCTTGGATTGGTTTATGAAGTTTTGCATAGTACCACCAGGAGACGCATAGAAGACTCTTGATGAGATTCGATTCACAATGATTTGTGAGTTTAGAAAACCTAAATATGAGTCACAGTGTATAACTGAAATCAAGGAGATAAAACAGTCATCGACGGAGATCGTATGGGATTTTGACCAGCAGTTTAAAAATATGATGGCTAAAGTAAGTTTTCAAATGTCGGATGTGTAGCACAAAGAGTGGTTTATTGCTGCACTGTTACCACACATCCAAGGACCTTTGATGCAACAGAATATTGTGTCACAGATGGAAGCACTAGAAATAGCCATGAAGCTGGAGGCCTCACCGATCGGATATGGTGGCGCATCGATGATACATATTTAGTCGCATTTGGCTAATCTGATGGTACAATTGCAGGATATCAAGAAGGGCGAAGAATCCCAGAAGGATTTATGGTGTACAAGGTGTAGAACAGATGGACACCACAAGGATAATTCTTCGGCATACATGAACTATATCTCGTCAGGCGCGCCTAATCCACTGAGTACCCAAGGACTACCCTAGTGCAGAATCTAGACTAGAGGACATTGCGATGAGGAATGTCTATACCTACAGAAGATTGTAAGTACCCCATCCATCCTTTATTTTAATTTTTTTAAGTCAGTGGGGAATGATGAGAAGGATTGCAGAGCATATCGGCTTTTGAAAGAGAAGACAGTGGACACCTTCCTAATGAATACTGACGAGCAGATTAAGGCTGAACAAGTGCAAGCACACTCCCAGCCTATGCATCATCCACAATATCAACCTCAATACCCACAAAATCAGTATCCACCGCAGCAACAATACCCTCGACTTAGGGTGGGGGAAATTTCATAGGAAGAGGACAGTACCTAGGAGGATTTAACAGAGGAAGAGGCCAAGTTGTGTGCTACAATTGTGGGAAGCTGAGCCATTATGCTAGAGATTGCCAGGAACCTACAAATACATGCTCATACTACAAAGCATAGGATCATAATGTGGAACAATGTCCCCAATTGATTGCAAAATGGCAAGCTCGGGTTGGGGGAGTTCCTAACTCCCCGTCAAACCCTAATATTCAAATGATTCTTGCTGAGCCAAGAGAACCAAACGTGGGTGGCGTAACACGAGGAGGTGTTGCGACTGGAGCAAATCAGGATATACAACATGGACTACAACAAGTGCGAACCATGGCGTAGAAGAAACTACCATTTAATGTCCAAAAGAAGAAGCAGGTATTCATGGATGTGCGACCGGAGTTTATAGATACAACACAACCATCGACCTCATTCGAAGTCAAAGATATGCCGTAACGATTTCAACAAATATTCTGGAGGAATGTCCCAAACAAGGTTAGTAAGCTCAAAACATTATTTTCAATTTGCTTAGTGATAATCCATGATAACGAAGTTGTTGCAGAATTACAAGCGCTAATAGAAGAAACCCCAGTAGAGTCACAACCAAAAAGAAAAGCCAACCATGTTAGAACTAAGAAATACAAAATTGGCCGCGAGTTAAGAATGATTGTGCAGATCAGAGACTATGACATGGATTATATTATCATATATCTGGGGTTGGACATCAACATTCTAATGCGACGTACTTGGGAAAGCATGGGTAAGTCGCGCTTGGACTAGTCCACAATACAGTTGAGGCTTACAGATCAGGCGAAGGTCCTACCTATTGGTAGTTTAAGTCAAGTCCCTGTCGAATTCGAGGGGCTGTGAACATTTGCAAACTTTGAATTCATCGATATTTTCAATGACACAAACCCGTATCCCATGCTGCTAGGGATAGATTGGGTAATAGACAATCATACAATCATAAACTTCAAGAACAAAATACTCTCATTCAAGAATGAATAAATGAGGGTAGTGTCACCCATTGACCCATTTGAGGGGCAAAGATATGTCGAAGCAATCAATAGTGAATGAAAAGGTGATTATCTGGACCATATCTATAGTGTCACTTCCTTACAAAATGATTACATAAATCCTACAATGGATGGGAACCTGAGCTGGAGGAGTACTAGCTCATGCACATTAGATTCAGGCGAGACATTGGAGAATTAGCACAACAAACTGCATAAGGTATCTATGAGGAGATGGGCAAGGATTACTAGGTATGTGTGACAGGTGGAGACTTAGTCAAGGGAGTTACCCACATATGAGGGCTTACCTAATCTTGCCACTTTTATAACTGAATTCGAAGAAATGGTAACAGAACCACAACGCTTGTTCGCGTTAGACGGTGTGTTGAAAGCTACACCTACCAAATGGTGGGGTACGCATAACAAATTGATATCTGAATGGCCATAGTGCAAAAGATTGCTGGAAGTCAAATTTGGGGAAGAAAACACAGTTTCAAGTCAAACGTTCACAAGATTATCAGACCCTATCGAACACCTAAATCAATGTCGCACAACATTTGCAGAATACCTATGACAGGAATGGGTCCATCATTTCATACACACATTGGAAATGCCACCTAGGAGTTGGTATACATATATGGAGTTGTGACAAGGAACTCGGGATTGGGAAAAGGTAGTTAAGAAATTGACGCGCACATTTGAATTTGTTGATGAGCATCCGACAGCTGACGTTATGCTTCAAATGATAAAGGAGGAGATATTTGTTGAAATCCTTGTCGAAGTGATGCATTCCCACTAGTGTAGTGCGACAGTCCAGCATTGGATGGCCTGTTACAATCTGGCCAAAGAACAAGATGATGATCCAATCAACCTTAACATACCAGAGTTAGAGGGTATGCATGAGATGGAAGGAAGTGGTATTTCTAGTGAACAATTCCTCAAGCCGCTCAAAATTAAGAAAGTTAACATTGGTTCGTTGGAAAACCCAAAGTTCACCAATATTAGAAATTATTGGGATGAGGAAATAGTAAAAAAGATCATGGATTTGCTGCACGATTTCAGGATCTGTTCCCTACCAACTTCTTAGAGATGAGGGGAATAGCAGGAGATCTAGGGGAGATGAAAATCCCACTAAAACCAGATGCAAAACCTAGTAAACATCAACCATTCACGGATGAAGTACTTGAAAATGTCGGAGGAAGGGAGATGTATTCATTCACTGACAAATTTTTGGGCTGTCACCAAGTCAAAATAGCGAAGGAGGATCGACACAAAACGATCTTTGTCACAGAATGGGACTACTATTAGTATACGGTAATGCCCTTTGGACTCAAGAATGCTCTTGCTATTTTTTCTAGAATAGTAGTTTCTGCTTTTAAAGATTTTATACATAAATTTCTAGAATTCTACTTTGATGATTGGACTGTGTTTGGTCTAGTAATAGACCATATCGAAATCTTGCGCATGATGTTGGAGCGTTGTCGCCAGTGTCAGATCGCATTAAAATCAAAGAAATGTATTTTTTGTGCACCATTTGGCATATTGTTAGGACATGTAGTGTGTTGCGACATAATTTTGGTCAACCCGACCAAAGTTGTGATTATTCTTGACTTACCGCCACCTACTTCAGTCATGCAACTCGGATCAACACTGGGACACACAGGATACTATAGGAAAGTTATCAGAGGATAAGCAGAGATAATTGCACCAATGAAGAAACTTTTCAAAAAAGATGAGAAGTATTAGTGCACAGAAAGTTGTCAGGAAAGTCTGGACAAGTTAAAGAGAAAGATGGCTATCGTGCCAATTTTTGGTATTTCCAGACTGAAAGAAGGAGTTCCATGTTCATGTCAACGTGTCATCTATCGCGTTTGTCATAGTTTTGATGCAACCGGGTGAGGGCGCAATTGATCACCCTATTGCTTTTGCCATCAGGAAAATTTTGACAACAGAGAATAATTACACTACGACAGAAAGAGGACTTGCCATGGTATATGCACTACAAAAATTCAGACACTATTTGTTGGGTAGACATTTTAAAATGTACACTGACCATTCGGCATTAAAATGCCTAGTCAACAAGCCAGTGTTGGGGGGGAAGATCTATTGATGCCTCCTTCTGTTTCAAGAATTTGATTTTGAAGTCATTGTTAAACCTGGTCAATTGAATGTGGGGCCTGACCACTTGTCGAGGATAGAAAGTGGTGAAGAACCAACCAACCTGGAGGATAAGTTTCCCGATGCACAACTATTTGCAGTAACCGTGGTTGATAAAAAGTTTGAGGCTATCATTCACCTCTTAAGTACAGGTTATGCACCTGAAGGGTTTACCACTGTGCAAAAGAAACAGTTGATCGTCAAAGCTGTTGGTTTTACGTTGATCATTGGACACCTATACAAGATGGTCCCTGATGAAATATTGCGTCGATGTGTTTTCAAACACGAACGACATTGGATAATGAGTGAAGCACATGCTGGTGTCGCAAGAGGACACTACACTGGAAAGGAAATAGTGCATAAGATACTGCAAGCTGGATTATGGTGGCTAACCATACATATGGATACCAAGAGCTTTTGTCGAAGATGTGATGTTTACCAAAGGATAGGAAAATCGTCGAGGCACGACGAGATGCCATTAGCACCACAGATAACCCTACAAGCATTTGATAAATGGATCGTTGATTTTGTTGGTCCTCTCAGTCCTCCAAGAAAAAGAACTGGCGCACGCTATATTATCACAGTGACAGATTATTTAACCAGATGGGCTGAAGCAGCACCTGTTAAAGATTGTACTGTTATGACTACGGCAAAGTTTCTATTCGAAAATGTGGTGATAAGATTTAGCTACCCTAAAAATATTGTAAGTGATCAAGGTACGCATTTTGTTAACAAGTTGATTGATGAGATTACTGCAAAATTCCAGATTTAGCATAAGAAGACGATAGCCTATCATCCTCAGACAAATGGAACAGTTGAAGCATTTAACAAGATTATGGAAAATGCATTAACCAAAGTATGCAATGCACGTAGAGATGATTGGGATTAGAAAGTTTCAGTCGTGCTATGGGCATATCGCACAACTTGCAAAAGATTAGCAGGACACACTCCATTCAGATTGGTGTATGGACAAGAATCTTTTGTGCCAATGGAATATATCGTGTCGAGCTTAAGGATTGATGCGCTGACTGAAATGACCGATGTGGATTTTGTCGAGCAAATACTGTCGTAGCTTGTTTAAATGGAGGAGGAACACTTCGTCACAGGGTTTCATCAAAACATAGAAAAGCAAAGACAGAAAGCATGGCATGATCGCCATATTAAGACTAAGCACATCAAAGTTGGAGGACTTGTTTTGTTGTATGACAACAAATTTTTGAGGCATCTAGGTAAATTGAAGACGCATTGGTTAGGGCCATATGTGGTCGACCACATCACTGACACAGGCGTAGTGAAATTGCATAAGCTGGATGGGAAACTGGTCACAGGAATGATAAATGGCAGCTGGTTGAAATCTTACCATGATATTTGTGACATAGCTCGGTAAGGTTGACGGAAAAAAAAAAAAGGAAAAAAGGAAACAGTTTTGTCGCAAGTCTGCGATGTGAGTATTCAAATCCCACAATAAAGGCGAAGAGGATAGTTGGACTCCATTAAAGCACGGATATCCGAAAATGTTTAGGCAGTTATGACAGCACAGAGTCATTAATTTGACAAGTCTGAGGAAAAGTGGCGCCATGCTTTTTGGTCCCATCCGGTGTTCTTGCCATAACTATCCTGACAGGTACAGGTCAGTACTCAAGCGTGCAAGTTAATTATGAAACGGGTCGAAAGGGAAGCCCATGTGATAAACAAGACATCGCTCTGCAATTGAATGATTACATGTAGGACGAGCGCATGCCTATAAATATCCATCTTCATCGTCGAGATTCACTTTACTTATGAAAGAGAAGAAGAGCGAACCAGAGTCGGTAACTGTGAGAGCAGAAGCCGATGGCAATTTCCATTTCTAGTACCAGCAAAGAGTCCAACGTTACGTGAGCATCTCCCTACCCAATAGCTGAAGAGATTACGTCATCGAAAGCACACAAGTAACAATAGAAATAATGGTGCGACCAGCTCCCCAGACTGTTTCTGTGGCCGCTTCAGCCCTAGCTCGGAATCCAACCGCTAATCCACCAGCTTCAGGACCACAACAGTATGTTTTGATGGGACTGTCGAGCACAAACCTTCCAGGCACGTCAGGGCCTTGGGTAAGGGTGCCAAAGGAGAAGCCTAGCATGAAGCGCAAGGCCACTAAGGAAACACCAGCCCCGCCACCAAGACAAGACAGGAATGCCAATATAGAGGAGCGAAACCTACTACCACCAAACGTTCAACTAATGATACCAAAGGTGCCCAAAGTAAAGCTCTCGGTGCGAGTGCGCTCCTCCTTGGTTGCACCCTAGATCCCTACTGGAGTGTCGATGTTAATGAACATCATTTCGAAGCTGGTGAAACCAAAATTTGATAATAATGATACGCGTAAACAGGCGAACCTGGAAAGAAACAAGTACATGGTCAACCTTCCAGCCGTGTTGCCTAAGCCACAGCTTGTGGTTCGAATGGAATGGGCTCGAGGTGTAGAACGGGAAGGCCTAGTTAATTTACTGCTTATGCCACATTTTGGTCAAAGTAAAGAAGTGATCACATATGTGCAACAACTCCTGGTATGCTTCCATGGGGTATTTTGGTGGCTCGACAAACCATACTTTGTCGATGTCGAGCTCATTTCATCGATAATGGGTCTCCTGCATGTCAAAATTGACCCTGCGCCATATCTGCACGTAAACAGGGATGCAACAAAGATGAGGGAGAATTATGACCTCGTTCCCGTGAATAGAGGATTCCTAATTTCCTCCATAACTGACAATACAATGAGGTTCACCGCGAAAATATTATCTTGCAAGCTGCTGTACAAGATGTGGATCACTTAGTGCACTGCCGGGACAGTGGAACTAGCGGAACACGCACAGAAGGAGTGTTGATCAACTGGTCGTAGTACTTACTGAATGAGCTGCTAGAAGATGCAGTGCAGGCACATGAAGAAAGTAAGACAAAATTCCACTGCTCTTGGTTGTTGATTTTAATTTCTTTTGTAGTTTGGTTAGACCCACTAGATTACAAGTCACTGGATGTCTCGGTGTTCTACCAAAGCGTGAAATATCAAAACCTATGGGAAGACAAGGAAGACAAGAACCGACAGAAGGACGACAACATAAAGTTCTTTTTGCATGTGGAGCCGTTAAGAGAAGTAGTGCGACACCAGCATAGAATGCACGTTGTGATAGTACAAAGGTATGTTCCTTTCATAAACTTCCAGGCTGGTGTCCACATTATCATCTTGCAGTCGTGGTAGGACCCGAAGAAGCAAGCACATCCAACACACTTCGTGATCACTGACTAGGATGTTGAAGCAGTCATTCAGGACTGGCCTGAATAATGGCGCATCCCAATCGACGAAGAGACGGACCAAGGGAACAAACAAGTTAATAACCAAGGGAATGACCAAGGTAATGATGGGGGCAACACGCAAAACAAATCGCCGCATAAGACAATAGACATCACATAAGACAATAGACATCGACGACTCTAATGATGAGAATTCAACGCAAGATGATTTAGAAGACACGCCAACAGACGAAGATGTGCAGAACCAAAGGGAACAACAGGAGGAGCAGCACAAGCCACAGCGCAAAGTTGATAAAATGGCTAACACAATAAACTTAGCTGAGGAAGACATTAGCCTTCTTGCAGACGCAATCACAGAGGTTGCGCAGGACAACTTTAAAGGTATAAGTAAGCAGCAAATGAAATTAACCAACAAACTCACCGAGCGTGTCAATAAGCTCATTGAGACATTAATGAAGTATGGGGCACAGTCGAAGCCAAGACGTATGGTGTTGACCCTCGTGAGACTTTAGAAGCACCATTGTAGTTGTCGTCACTCAATATAGAGATCAAAGCGCAACCATTGGAAACAGGGACGCAAGAGCTTGATGATGTTGTCCATGAGATAAGGACACTGTCTATGGATTTTTCCAAACTAGCATTGGTTGAAGTATATGTTGTTCAGCATGCGGCTGTGACAGAAATCAGAATCTATGAAAATGCTTGCATATCAAACACAAAAGCCAACAAGGAAGGTGAAAGAGCGTAAGGTCCTTTTTAGGCAGAAGGACCTGGAAGAGAAGTAGTGCAACACTCGAAGAAGACATAAGTAGCATAATCACGGAGTTCCTCGCAGAAGAAGATGTAGCCGCCAAGCTAGCCCGATTATCCAGAATTGTGGCAGACCTAAAGAAGTGGGTGGAAGAGCTTAAAGTGCAGCAACAACCAAGTACACCTCCTGAGGTGATCGAAGAGTGCAGGAAAACAACATCTGAGGTTGTTGATCCAATAAAACAAGGAGAGAAGTTAAGCAACAAAGCAATCAACGCAGTATCGGCGACGTGGGAATTGCTCCTAGAAGATGAGATGGTGGAGAAAATCACTGAGGACACACGCCAAGCTGAGTTAAAAATAGCAGCGGTTAAGGTAGACATGAAGAAGCTGCTGATGAAAGAAAAGATACCAAAGGTCGTCGAGCTGTAGAAGCAAGTAAAAATGTTGCGCGACCAAGAGCTAACCAGAAATGAATAAGTTGCAACAAAACAAGTAGAAGCCGAAAGAGTTACAAGGCTCCTTCAGCCTGTGCAGCAGAAGCTCCAACATATAATTCAGTCGTTGGAACATATCAGTTCCGACCGTGTCAAGCAGTTGGAAAAGCAAGCAGACGGAGTGCGACAAGAGGTTGTCCAAGTACAAGGAATTTTCAAATAATTTCAGGATAAGGTCGGCATCATGGAGCAGGAAGGAAAACAACAATAAACATGCTTAATGGCTCGGGACGAGCCACAAGTGAGTGTTGGGGACCTATTGGGCCAGGAAAGAGCACAAGGATAAACACGAAGCATAAACGCAATAGGTTAAAGCAAGCACACGGCAGGAAAGAAAGAAAGAAGGAAGGAAGGAAAGGAAGCGCAGTGTAGAGAAAGTTGTGACAGAGGAAAAGCGGATCTGCAGGCGTGCAAAAAAGCAATGGCTCGAAAGCGACAGGTCAGAAATATCGTGGTTGCTAAAGTTGGTGTAAGCCAACGAAAGACGCATGTGTGAAGGAATCTTGTATGGAAGGCTGATAGCGCCTTGTGTCAGTCAGTCTATGTCAGTTTGTAACTATTTTTTATGAATGATTACGTCTTGCAACAAATGAACTGTATGTATCCGACCCTGTGCGGTCTTGTAGAGGCTATAATTAAGGGGAACTTGTTTTGTATAAGGGTTCAGACTAGTTCGGAATAGTTGAAGGTATCAGCTAGTAGTGTTATAGAGGGTTGTTGAGGCACGGAACCCGTTTTGCAAAAGGGTTAACGAACAGTAGATTTTGTAGGAGTTATCCTATAGCTGAGTGCACAGATAGTAGTTAGAAGAGTCGATCCAGGCTATGTGCAGATCAGTAGGAGTAGAAGAGTATAATAAACCAGAGAACATGAGAGCAAGAAAGAGTCTAAGCTGAAAAGAAATATCTCAAATAGTCTGCAGTCAAGTCGCAGACTGAAAGGTGCCATATATTTATCATGCCAAATGAAGAGCACCTTTATGGTTTTCCTGGTTGGGTTTCCACGTTACATCTTGTATCGATTGATTGTGTATGTTAAATGGTTGTGATTGGTTGTGATTGGTTATTGGTTATATTGCATTATTTATACTTATTGTTAAATGAATGTCGCACTGTTAATGAAAGAAGTTGAATAAATGAATGACCAACATTATTGAAAACAATCTGTATTATTTCAAGTTAGTTGCTGCTAAGTGATAAGGAAGAATATGTGTCAATTTGTTAAATGAATGAATGAATGAACAGTATTATCGGAAGCATCGCGCATTAGTTCAAGTTCATTTGTTGTTAATTTTTCAAGGGAGAATTCGTGTTGCAGTATTAAGCTGCTACGATGTTAGGTTGTTAAGTTGGTTGTGTCGCAATGTTGCACCGTTGTCGAGTTAGCAAAAGACTCCAACCCGTCGACTCTGTCGAGCACCTTAGTTGTGCACCAGGGGATTGTAATCCCTCGCCAACTGCAGAAACATGGTTTTGATAGTTTACCATTAAGATATCTCGGGTGAGACTCTGTCTGTGTCGCAGGTGTTGCCAACGGAGCTTGCTCTATCGGGCCGATATCTTTGGGTGTTTTGTTGGTGTTTGTGGTTTGTTGAGCTTGGGTTGTGAATGTTAGGAAAAGTGGCCAACATCCATGTATAATTTCATTTTTTGAAAACATATTCAAAATTTTCTTTGTAATGGCTTGTTATAATACGAATTTCAACAATGGAAGTATAAAAATATAACACCTTTAAACCAAATGACATGTTCTAATTATCCAAACATTTCTACTGTGAATGTATTCATACCATGCTTAATAATTTATGCATGTAAATAATTCAATCACATTAACTAAACAACACATAACAAAAAACAGAAACCATGGCAATCACTCACATTTGGTACTTATCTTATAAATGTTCCCCAATTAGTTGCAAGTGAAGAACATTCCTCCCAATTGTAGGCACTCAGTCAAGCCTTCTCTTTCTTTAACAGATGCCACCCCCGAGTTGGGGATATTAATCCACAAGGGATAAATTTCAACTTCTTCCTCTTCAGTGTACAACTACCTTCATTTTGGAGGGATCCTCACCCAAAGGCACATATCCTCTACCCAAGTGGTGTAGGTAATTGACACATCCACAACTAACCTCAACCTCTCACTCGTTCCACATAAATTTGCACAACGTTAGGGAGGGCACCCCCTACTCTTCTTTGCAGTCCCTTAAGTTGTTCCCTTCCCCTTTTGTTGCTCCAGTATTGGTCGTCCAGGAAGTTTCAGTGACAAGCCTTCAAGGATGTCACACTATAGGCTAGGCTCCCTTATATCAAGGCACCAATTTACTAGAGTAGTTAGGTTGTTGTTTATGAGGGTGGGCTCAAGTGATAGATTATAGAAACTTATATTTATTTGGGTTCCCAACCAGAGATACCATAGCATGGATGATATTCCTCCTAAACTCTCGAATGGATGAATGAATCATTACTAAATGATTTTCTCACAAGATAAATGGATAACTAAGACTTGACAAGTGGCTTCCCTAGAAGTGACCACTTTCCCCTTTTTAATCTCATTTAGGATAATTAATCCCATAATTAATTAAAATGGCACACCAAGGTTAAGGAACTTTGGTTAACAAGATTAACGAAAGTTAAGTTCATTGGTTAGAGTTATCAACCCTTGGCCCCCCTCACTTGTGGAATCATAGCCCCCCATCTCTTTTTTGTCTTTCTTCACTTGCAGTTGTTAAGGATTTTTGTATTAGAAAGCACATATATCATTTACAATATCCATGGTCTTCTAGATCATATAAGTTTGACATACAACATTTGCATAATTACATCACATTTACATCTTGGGGCCAAAAAAAGTGTTACAATTTCCTTTCTCTCCTTAAGAATTCTGGGTCTATAGGTTAACTCGCTCCCCCATTGTCCACGTCGTGGATGCCCTTTACTCACCATGTTGCTTAAATGAACCAACACATCTTGCGTCCAACAATATATTTGTGCCCACTAGTTTCGTCCATGAAAGCATGAGACCAAACCCAAGAGGCATTTTTTTTATCTATAGACTCAATACATCAGGCTTGCATCTTACTAATAACAACAGTAGTAATTGTAGATGGGTCACCCTTGAACTCACCATAATTATCATCACCATCTTCCTTCATCATGATCCAACACTTCAATCTGTAACTAGCCATCATCGGCACAAGTGGGGATCTGTCATTTCTTTATTTACCAAATCGTGCATCCTTCTCTTCTGCCTTCGCCAACCATGATTTTTCCTCATTCTGGTTTCTATGCTCATTGCCTAACTAAGTGGACGGTGAAGGGTGAGTACCCATGTGTCCTACACCATTCTCTCTAACGTCACTTATCGTCTCATGCATATAAGGAGTCATGTTTGTGGTGGGATGGTTTCACTGAGCTCTCTGTGAACCACTTAATACCTCACTCGATTTAAGGGATATATATATATATATATAACAACGACGATACTCTAATAGAATTATTCTTTCAACAAATTCCATATGCCATGATTTGAAAAGAATTATGCCATAATTGTGGTGACCATGGTATATTTTGATTTGAAAACTCGTTTGATATCCATTATCCAAATGGAAGATCATGGAAAGGTTATACTCGTAGGTGGCCCGGGCTGCAACAAATGCATCATTTATATTAAGTGTGCAAAGAGAATGCATCAATAAAACTAAGTGTTATGATAATGTAATGTTTTGCAACCAAATTTAATCAAGTGTCATGATAACTTATTGTTTTGCAACCAAATTTAAGTTTAAATGTACTAGGTGGATAATGGATTAATTTGCATATAAATATTGGTATGTTGGTTTATGATCAAATTTAAGATTAAAATTATGGGGTTGGTAATGGATTAATTCGCTCTTACATATAAAATTTAAAGGTAGATTATCTGTTTATCATTGGTTGGTTGTGAAAGTGACTAGACCATGGATGACAATGAGAACATTAACTTTGTTTGATTCAACTTTTTAAGAAGATTATAAATTCTTTTATTTTCAGTGTGATCACGAAAGTTTTATTTTTTTATGATCTTGTTTGTTGTCTAGAGACGTGCATCAACTTTTGCAGCAATATTTTGAGAATATGTTGTTGCTGAGAGTTGTAACTTGACATTGAATGTTTATTTGGAAATGTCTCTACCACCTCCATCATTTTATCAACTTGTCTGTGTAGTTGGTATACTATCTTTTGTCTATCATGCCTCCCTCCAACCATCATTTTACAAATTTCTATGTTTGTGTGGCACATCAACCTGTTGTCTACATGTGCCTCTTCCAACCATTTTATAAATTTCCATGTTTGTTTGGTTTATTGATCTTTTGTGAAGATTTTAAGCGGTTTATAATTTTTTTATTTAAAAATTAAGTTGTTTATATATCTTTTTGTTTATTTGATTTCACAATCTATAATATCTATGAAGTGTATGAATTTAAGTGGTTTTAATTTGGAGTGTAGATATGTGGTTTTAATTTGGAGTGTAGATATGGATATAAATATTTAAATGAAGACTTTTTTTTAAGTTAGATATGAATTGTAAATGAGGATATAACTATTATAATAATAAAAACCTTTGCACTTCCATGATTTTAGATTTTATATTGTAAACCAATTTTATTAATATTTAATTTATAATAATGTACCCATAAAGTTAAAAGACTTTTCATGGATCCTTTATTGCGAGTAAAATATTCATGTAAAATGAGTTGGATAAAAATGCTTTACAGATCAAATAAAAAAATTATAATGAATGATAAAATTTTGGTGGAAGTGATTGTGGATAAATTATAAGTTTTGTTTAAGTGGTGTCATTATAATATATTTTTATTAAATTTATTAGATATTTAATTTTAGAAAAGTATGATGTATTAAAGATGGTTGAAATAAATAGATAGAAATATTTGGTAAATCAAGAAGATGATAAAATTTATAATTTTATGTTATTTTTTAAAAGATTAAAATAAAGAACTATTATAATTTATTTTAATAAAAAGATTAAAAAAATGTATTTATTTGAATTTGGTTTTTAGACCCTTGTATATGTTAGGAGATCTTAATGGTTAAGAAAAAATGACTCATATTGGCTACAAGCACTTGATTTAGGTCTGGTTGGTTATTGGGCTAATGAATGGGATTATTTTGTTTCAACCTGAATAGAGCTGACATTAGACTTTCATGGGGTGAAGATAATCTCATTTGGAAAAGGAACAACTTCAATGGTATAGTCACGTCCCATACTACTTATGAATCCATCATTCAAGATAATCACTCATTGCACGTTAAGTGGTGGACTTCGAAGATATGGAAGAGGAATATGCCTTATAAAATTAAATGTTTCTTCTAGCTTGTTTTGGAGAGAAAAATATTAGCTTGGGATAATCTTTGTCGAAGAGGTTGGATGGGTCCAAATGGATGCTTGTTGTGTCTATCTCCGAGTGAGTATGTTCAACATCTTTTTACAAATTGTCCTTTTGGTAGTAGAATTTGGATGGAAATTTGTTTGGACCTAAAGATTCATACATATTGGGGTACTCTATCTATGTATGAAAACCTTGCACCTTAGGTAGTTAAACACAAATTTCACAGAATGTTGCTAGAATTTTGTTAAGAACCGGTGTCAACCCTCCTCTTTATTTCGTTAGTATATTTTGTTTGGATGCATATGCTTTGTAAGTCATCCCCTTAGTATGTTGTATTATTCGACATTCATGGGGAGTAATAGTTGTTAAGTCGTCCAGTTAGTATGTTGTATTATCCCACATTCATGGGGAGTAATAGTTGTCTAGATTAGGCATAGTATATAAGTACATGTTGAGGCCAATGAAGGAATCCAAGAGTTATTTGTATTGAGCTTTCTAAAAGGAGGTTTCTCCCTCCAAGTGGCTTGCGATCAATAAAATCTCTTTCGTGCTTTGGTATTTCTATTATATCGTGCATTCTCATTGTTTATTGCAGCAGGTTCCTCACATCTGGTATCATAGCACTTTCTTGGGCTCGTTGGGTGGAATTTCTGCTAATTTTTTTTCTTTTGCAGTGTTTCCTGGCACTATGATTATTGCAGTAGTTCTTCTTCTTTGCATCGCTATTATTCATTCGTATCAGGGAATAAACCATATCCGCTTAACTGTGGGAAGTACTTGGACATAGCCCTAAAACTCATTTTGAGGAGTACCACAGGAACCCCAAAGTAGCTGGACATTGAGAGGACCTGACAAGGGAAAAGGGCAAGGACCCCTACCTGATTGATTAGTTCCACCTGTGAGGTAAACCAAGAGCTGTCAATTGTGGAAAAGCGGTTATCATTTTTACCTGAGCCGTAGAGTGAGGGGTACTACCCCAATACGCAAGTTGTTAGACAGCATTGGTGGTCGAGTGAATCCATTTAACCTTTAGGAAGTCAAACATACATGGGGTCCATATCCATTTCCAATTGTTAAAGCGTAGATTTTCAGAACCACCACATATCATTTCCTCCATTTCCAGTTGATAAAGCACAAATTTCCTCCATGTCTTATTTTTGGCCATATCTTCTTTGATTTAGCTCCATTTACCTTGAAAATTCACTATGACCCTCGTAATCCCATTCTGCATATTTCCTTCTTAGGACCTTATCCGAAATTCCACTTCCCAAAGCCCGAAATTACACATTTGTCTATTTTTAAGGTTTTCCATAACGTTTTTGATTCTCACCCAATCGCCCTCAAATTTTGCCACTAAGTTTGTTTCCCATTTATGCTTCCTTGTCCCTCTTTGACAAATTTTCTCATTCTTTCACCCCGCTTCTGAAATTCAAATTTTATGCTTCCCTGTCCCTCAGACAGTGTCTAAAACCCAGTAAAACCCCAATTACCCACCCGAGTTTTTCCCAACTCAAATTTTCCTTTTCTAAAACCCTTTATGTTTTTTCTTTTCTACCCATTGCACTAAAAAAACTGCTTATGTATGTCACCCACACAGGAGAAAATAAACAAATGGAAGAAGAACTTGCCGCCATCAAGACCAAACTCGAAGATCTAGATCAAAAAATTCTCAGACTCCATCTTCAGAATTCACCCATGAGCAACTGATGACAACCTGAGTCTTCTGGAGACACTATGTTCTCTTCTTCTAACAACTTTCGTGGGTCGAAGCTTGATTTTCCTCGCTTCAATCGTGATGATATGACTGGATGGATTTACAGGGGAGAACAATATTTCAGTTTGCATAACACTTTTGATGTCAATAAAGTCCCACTTGTATCCTTTCATTTGGAACATGAAGCCTTTCAATGGTTCCATTGGTACATCAAGGCTCATGTAGAGCCAAATTGGACAAATTTTTGCCAACTCCTTTTGCAATGATTTTGCCCTAGTGCTTTTGATGACTTCACATGAGCACTCACCAAACTTCGTCTAACTAGAACTATGAGGGAGTATCAAACAAAATTTGAGAAATGGGTCAATCACACAGAAGGATTGCCTGATGCATTCTACATGAGTTGTTTAATCAGTGGTCTGAAGGATGGAATCCGATATGAGATTAAAATGTTCTGTCCCAACACAATGATGGAATCCCTAGGGTTGGATAAGTTAGTGGAGGACAAGATCGGGGCTCAACAACGCTCCAAATCCACTTTTGTTCCATTCATAAATATGGTTCCCCAAAGACCTCAAATTCTACCAGCTCCTAGAACCACTCCTATCAAGCATTTGTTTGAAGCTGAAATGCGGGTAGGTACGGAAAAAAGGGCTTTAATATAATTGTGACAAGAAATTCACTCGGGGACATCGATGTGTTGAGCAAAATATCTATCTCATGGATGTGGATTCTCCACCTACCCCTAAAATTTCTAATGATACTCAGGATCTAGTAGATGATGAGGGCAACATTCGACAGCTGGCTGTTGACCCTCCTACTCAGGATGACTAGCCAAAGATATCTCTCCATGCATTAGCCGGAGTCACCACCCCACAAACCATGAAGGTCAGGGGTTTCTTCAAAAAGCTCCCTCTTACAATAATCATTGATTATGGTAGCACTCATAACTTCATTGAGCCTAGGATCGCCAAACAGGCTGATTGTTTTTCCCATCCTTGCTCCAACTTTGAAGTCATGATTTCCAATGGGGGATCCTTACCTTGCAAAGGGAAGTGTCATAATGTGCAAATATCTATTGGGGATTATAACTTGCGCTCTGACATGTTTTCCTTGCCCTTAGGAATATGCGATGTGGTTTTGGGCGCTCAATGGTTATGCACACTTGGACCCATTTTATGGGATTTTGTTGAACTATGGATGTAGTTTTCAGTCGATGGGAAAAAACACACATTGAAGGGATTACAACCAAGGTCTCTCAACATCATCAATTCACAATGCATTGAAAATATCCTTAAGAAGAATTCACATGGTGTCATCGCTCAGCTCCTTTTCATTTAGATGCATCCTCCAGCGGTCTCAACTACTCCCTTGGATCTACAACAAATTTTGGATCGATATGCATGTGCTTTTGCTGAGCAAGTGGTATTGTCATCTTCAAGACCAAAGGACCATCGTATTCTACTCCTTCCTGGAAGCGTCCCTCCCAACATCGGGCCCTGTCGCTACCCGTTTCACAACAAGACAGAGATTGAGATGCTTGTTTGAGACTTACTGAAGCAAGGTATTATTCGCCCTAGTACCAATTCCTTCTCTTCACCCGTTATCCTTGTCCAAAAAAAATATGGTTCATGGCGTCTCTACATTGACTTTAGAGCACTTAACCACATCACAATCAAGGAAAAGTTTCCAATTCCTGTTGTTGACGAGCTTATGGATGAGCTTCATGGTGCTCATTTTTTCTCCAAGTTTGATCTTCATTTGGGGTATCACCAAATTCGGGTTCATGAGGATGACATCCCTAAAACAAATTTCCGCACACATGATGGCCACTATGAATTTTTGGTCATGTCATTTGGCCTCACGAATGCTCCTTCCACATTCTAGGAATTGATGAATAAAATATTATGTCCCTACTTGCAAAACTTCATTATGGTCTTCTTTGATGATATCCTCATCTATAGTAAAACATGGGCTGAGTATCTCCAACATCTGGATCTTGTACTACAACTTCTATGTGATCGTCATCTATGTGCCAAACAGTTTAAATGTGTTTTTGGCCAGAAGGAAGTATAGTATCTCGAGCATATTGTTTCAGTGCAAGGGGTTCATGTAGATCCTACCAAAATAGATGCCATGAAAAATTGGTCGCATCCTCATACCCTGAAGAGCCTTCGTGGGTTTTTGGGATTGACTGGCTACTACCGCAAGTTTTTCAAGGTTTATGGGAAGATTGTGGCTCCATTAACAGCTCTACTAAAAACGGATGCTTTTACATGGACACATGATGCTGAGTGTGCATTTGAAAAACTGAAACAAGCTATGTGTACCACACATATTCTAGCTATGCCCTATTTTTCCAAGCCCTTCACTATTGAGAGTGATGCTTGTGACAATGGACTTGGTGCTGTCCTCCTTCAAGATGAACATCCCATTGTGTTCACCGGAAAATCCCTTTATGGTAAGAATTTAGCCACCTCTACATATGAAAAGGAAATTATGAATATTTTGCATGCAATACAGAAGTGGCGAACATACCTCTTAGGGAATCATTTCTGCATCAAGACTGATCACCAGCGTCTGAAATATTTCCTGGAACAATGGGTCTCATCCCCAACACAACATAAATGGGTTAGAAAACTCATGGGTTATGACTATGAGATCACTTACAATAAGGGTAAGGACAATCTTGTGGTGGATGCTCTTTCACGCACATTTGATGACCATGTTTCTCTTTCAGCAATTTATATTCCTATTCCAAATTGGTTACACTATGTTTAGCAAGGCTATGTTAGTGACTCTTTATTATCTGAAATCATCCAATAGTTGGCCAATAACCCTTCTGTTGTATCGCTTTACTCTTGGGATGGTTCTTCTCTGATATACAAGGGTCGTCTGGTGCTTTCCAAGAGCACAGATATTAAACATGCGGTCTTCTATGAACTCCATGCTTCTCCATAAGCAAGGCACTTTGGGTTCCTCAAAACGTATGAGCGGGCACGACATAACTTCTTTTGGAAGGGAATAAATGAGAAATTCAACAGATGGTTTATGAATGTGCTACCTGTCAGTGCCACAAGGGTGAAACTACACTCTTTCCCATATTTCTCGAACCTTTTCCCATCCCTACAAGGATTTGGACATATATTTCGATGGATTTCATTGAAGGCTACCTAAATCTGGAGGGAAGACAATAATCTTGGTTGTGGTTGATCGGCTCTCCAATTATAGTCATTTTTGTGCTCTCATCCATCCATATACCACCTCCTTAGTCACACAAATTTTCATGGACCAGATATTTCGTCTTCATGGAATCCCTTCTTCCATTGTCTCTAACCGCGACGCAAATTTCACCAGTCATTTTTGGTCCGAATTATTTCGCCTCACTGGCACCAAACTGAATATGAGTTCAGGATATCACCCACAAATATATGGTCAAACTAAAGTCATCAACAAATGTTTGGAAACTTATCTTCTCTGCTTCACCTCTAAACAACAACATCAGTGGGAAAAGTGGCTCCCTCTCGCTTAATGGTGGTACAATACTTCCTATCATATTGCATCTAAAATGAATCCATATGAAGCAATTTATGGTCATGCACCTCCAGTACTCCTTCCATACACCCCCAGATGTTCACCAGTTCAAGAAGTTGACATGGTTCTTTGAAACCGAGATCATATTCTTCACATTTTGCAGGACAACCTTCACATGGAAAGAAATCGCATGAAACAACATGTCGATCAACATCGCTCTAAGTGCACTTTTCAAGTCAGTGATATGGTTTTTCTTTGTCTACAGCCTTACAAGAAATCCTCCTTGAAACTCAAAGGGCATCAGAAGCTCGCTCCAAAGTTATATGGGAAATATAAGGTTCTTCAGAAGAATGGGTATGTTGCTTATAAATTGGAACTTCCTCCTTCTTTTCGCATTCACCCAATATTTCATGTCTCTTGTTTTTAAGAAAGTGATTGGCACCAACATCATCGCACAAATTGTTTTACCAGAACTGGGTAATGAAGGATCCATCATTTTGGATCCGGAGGCCATCCTCAATAAGTGCACTCGTCAGCTTCGCTCTCGGTCCATCACATAGGTCTTAATTTAGTGGCACGTCATGCAACTAGAGGATGCTACATGGGAACCACTCTTTCGGATTCAGCAACAGTTTCCACATCTAAAGCTTTAAGGACAAAGCTTTTCTAAGAGGGAGGAGATGTTAAGAACCCATGTCAACCCTCTTCTTTATTTCGTTAGTAAATTTTTTCAGACGCATATGCTTTGTAAGTCATCCCGTTAGTATGTTGTATTATCCCACATACATGGGGAGTAATAGTTGTTAACTCGTCCGGTTAGTATGTTGTATTATCCCACATTCATGGGGAGTAATAGTTGTCTAGATTAGACTTAGTATATAAGTATGTGTTGAGGCCAATGAAGGAATCCAATAGTTATTTGTATTAAGCTTGCTCAAAGGAGGTTTCCCCCTCGAAGTGGCCCACGATCAATAAAATCTCTTATGTGCTCTGATATTTCTGTTATATCATGCATTCTCATTGTTTATTGCAAGAGGTTCCTCACACATTTGTATGCTAGGGTATTTAGCTTTCCTTAAATACAAGAAGATTTGAAGATAAAGCCCAAAATTCTTCTGTTATTTCTAATAAAATCTTGGGTATGTATAGGGAATATCACAAGAAAGCTATGTCATGCAAGGAGTGAGTGATCTTCGACCATCCCATTCCCATGTTGAATGTGGTTGGGTATTTTGATGGAGTTGCCCAATGTGGTAAATGTGGTGGGTAAATGTTCCTTTAGAAGAGCCCTGGACAGTTCTTTAAGTTATGTATTAGTTGTGGATCTACCTAAAATACATGTGCATAAGCCATAGCATTATGGGCCTTGCTACTTTTCTCTTTATACATTGGTATAGATGATTTACAGGTATATGAAAATTCCTCTGTCACCATGAATTGGGAAAAAGGTAATTTCATTATTCATGTTCTTTTATTGGATCGATGGTGCCAAAGGTCTGTTGCTCTTATCTCTAAGTTCAATTTTGTGTGCTTTAGTCACATTTTCAAAGAACATAATCATGTTGTTCACCTATCCAAAAAAGCCATGCACAATTATGTAGGTATTATGTTTGTGGAGGAATACAAGGGAGGCACTCTAGTCTCTAATTCTACTCTTCACTTCCTTCAATAGATGATTGCTTGCTAGCTCTTTTATTGGAAGTAATGTTCCTAAGTCGGTTGCTTTGGTTCCTTTATATGTAGACCTTTAGATATATTTTGGAAGTTTTCTACCATCATTTTGTTGAAAAATGATTTGTAAACAATAATTGGTTACACTTATTGGCCAATAGTATATATTCTGCCAAATGTATTGTTCAGTTTTTTTGTTTTTTTGGCTATTGGACATAAATCTAACAATGTGTAAGTGATAAGCTTTATTTGATTCTATGAATGACAACCTGGTTTTTTTTCATATTGAAAAAGAATTAGAGTTAATGATGTAATTGTAAAATTTCAATTATGGATTTGATTTATTCAAATGAGTTTGGTATTTTAGTTTTAGGTGTATAATTAGATTCTATTCTCAACGATTTACATCATGTTTATGTAATTTTTTAAGTCAAATTTTATACATCTTACATTTTTTATATGCAAATTCTAAATCTCTACGACTTGAGAGTATGTTTTATAATGTTTGAGAAAATGCTGCTTAGTTTCTATCTTATTTTCACATTCTTGATAGAACCTTTCCTCTCATAACTCCTTTTGTGTTATGTCTTAAATTAACCTATCATAAAATGTTGTGCAAAATAATCATACACATCATAAAATGCTGTGCAAAATAATCATTCACTTATAGAGATAAAGGTGACCTTTTTCACATATAGATGAATTAATAGCTTTTGATTTTCTTCATTACTCAAGGGTGTTGACTTTGAGTATTGAAATGATCAAACACACGGGTAAGGAACTCATGTAAAAAGTAGAAGTGCAATGATCAAACATGGGCATAAGCAAGGAATTGATGTAAGCTATTCAAGTCACGGTGAAAATATCGATGCCTAACAAATACATAATTATATTTATACTAAAAAATTTCTTAAAATCATCCCAAATTCTTAACATATTATTTTGATTTTTGACAAATTTAAAATATATAAAGCGTTATACAACCAATACTAATAACTAAAGGGACCCATATGAGCATAAACCTTTAAACTACTTCCAATTTTTAACCATACCCAAATTCAAGAAATGTTAGATACGGAAGTGTTCCCTATCAAGCATTCAATTGTTGACCTCCATACTCCAATGGTAGAAATGATGAAATATATTTCTTCTCATATTGAAAAGAGCACACCACAAACAATTGGTTAAATAATAAACCCTTAAAGATAACATTGATGAAAACATAAAAGAAATGGAGGTGGAGGTGGAGGTGTGGAGGAAGGATGATGAATAAGTTTTTTATAGCAATTTGAAACTATAAACCATATGTCATTGATCTAACAAAAGGAGTCCAATAATTAATGTAGCCAACTCCAAATGTAGAGGTGGCATAAGCCTAGTCAACATGACATGTTCGCATAACTACCTAACCAAGAAATGGGTAATTAACCCGCAGCTTTCTTGGCCATAGGATAAACATATGATGAAATGAAAAGAGGCCATTCTTCTCCCAATCGAAAAGGAAAAACAAAGTAATTCACAATTGAAATGTTGTAGCAAAATCAAGGCCATCTATATGTAGTCACAGTATCCAAATGCACTATAAATCTGATGAGTCATGACACCACCATTTCTAGTTGCATCCATTCGAAACAGGGATGCGAGAATCGAGGTTGAGTGTAACATGCGTCGAGTTTGGTGCCTACGAAACCCTGCAGGAGTTATGGAAACCTACAAGTGTGTACAAGGCTAGACTACTTCACATTAATGCTTGCATGCGACAAATATGCAAATTATGATATTTTCAAAGGAAACCAAGGGGATGTTATCCCATATTCAACATAATTAAGTCCAAAACCTTACTAGAACTATAGAGAAAAAACGGATCTAGAAGAAATTAATTAATAGTGTTCTGTTGTATATAAAAATATAGTTGTATCAGTTCAGATTACGCAAAGGTAACCAGAGTATGTATCAAAGTTCCTCCTCCTGCCAATGTGGAGGGAAAATCAATTAAGGTGGAAAAGGTCCCAGGACATGATAATGGTGTAATTGGTGACCTCCCAAAGGTGCCATATGCCATCACCCACCTGCAAACCCCTATTGGATAATTGATCAATAGCTTCATTCAACTCTCTATAGATGTGTTGTAGAGTGACATCTTCAACAAACTCAAGTAGTTTGCATATGACATCATATAGACGCCTTAGGTAAATATTCTTAGGGGTTTTTTTGTAGAATATAATTGATAACTAACAAGGAATCACAAAAAATATGCAACTTCATTATTGCTTTTGAGATGGCCAGATCAAATACCAGTTTTACATCCATCAGCTCAGCCATATTATTTGTGACGTTTCCAAGACCAACAAAGAACTTGAACTAAAGGTCATCATTGATGTAAAGTAGACCACCACACCTTGTGAAGACAATCCTGTGCTGCCCCATCAAAGTTGCACCATCCCATAGACTTATCAATCCTTTCAGGAACTATCCTCCAAGGTTGTGTGTGTACTGAGACTTATGGATAATGAGCCAAAATAGTTAATCCCTTTGCATCATATATCTCAGGGAGGATGATAAGCTCCTAGAAAACTCTCTTATTTCAAGCGAGCCAAACTCCCCAAATCATCAATAATGGGAGGGCTCTCTCTCATTATTGATGGTTTGGGGAGTTTGTCTCGCCCGATATATATGTGTGTGTGTGTGTGTGTGTGTGTTTCTTTTTTCTAAACTAGTTGAACTTTATATATGATAAAAAGCAATATGTACAAAATCTTAATTGGTTGGTATGCCATTGGAGAAACTAGAACAAGCACAAAATAGCAGTTTATGATCATATTTCCATAAGAGACCAATATCCAAAATCTTTGCAAATCAACGTTTTGAGTTATTGTGACGAACCAATTTACTAGGATTACTATTTTTTTAGTTTTTCACCTTCAGAGTTAACATAATATGTGTTCCAAAAAGGAGAGCTAACATAAAACAAAACAAAGAAACTAATCATTAGTAGAGACTAACACAGTAAGCACCTCTGTCACTAGAGGAATTGCACTGTTTTGGCCAATTTCATTTTTTTCCTTAAAGGCCATACCCATAGTTGCCTTTGCTAGCAAGTTGGACTTTGCACCTAGTCTATCGCTTTGGCCATAAGATGAATCTTGGCATCCACTTTACAAATCTGATTCTAGGTTTCCTTAAGCTACAACTAATCTCCTTATGCTCTTCATAATTGTCCATCAACGCTTTGTCCAATAAAGCTTTCATATGCCAATATAATGTGATTGTCTTGACATATTTATGTCTCATGTACAGGATGAACCGATGTCATGGAATCAACGCCCCATTTCCATCTGAATTTCCTACTCCCCTAGCACCTCATGTTCCTTTTTGACCCATTTCCCAGCCTTTGCGATTTTCTCTTGGAGCCAAATTGAGATAACCTTGTTAAAGACCTCCTACATTGCCTCCACCTACTTAGAAATTTTGAGCATGTGGGTTTTCCCACTCCTCTATTGTTCACGATGCAGATGCCCTTTACTCACCACGTTGCCTAAATGAACCAACAAATCTTGCCTCCAACAATATATTTGCTCCTGCCATTTTCGTCCACAAAACTATGATATTAGACTCGGGAGACAATTTTTTTCCCTACAAACTCAATGTAGTTGGCCTTCATCTTCTTATTAGCAATGGGAATAACTGTAGATGGGTCACCCTTGAACTCACCATAATTATCCTTACCATCTTCCTTGATCCAACACTTGAATCTGTACCTGACCATCATCAACACAATAGTGGATCCATCATTTCTTTGTTTACCATATCATGCAACCATTCTTTCTACCTTCGGGAACCATGATTTCTGCTAAGTTTGGTTTCCATGCTCATTGTTTGATTAAGGGGATGGTTAAGGGATGAGTACCTACGTGTCTTGTGTCATCCTCTACAACGCCATTTGTCATCTCATGCCTACATGATGTCATGTCTACAAAGATGGTTGGGGCAAGCTCTGATATTCACAACTACATGATCCAAGAGATTAATTAACAAAATTATTATTTTTATATAGTTTTTTTTTAATATCTTAAAATAAATATTTATACCACCTTAGTTATATAATACCAACGATACTATGAGAGGAATTTTCCTATAAACAAATTCCATATTTCATGGTTGGAAAAGAATGATGCCATGATTAATTGACCATGGTATATTTTGTTTGAAACTCATTTGATATCCATTGTCCAAATGGAAGATCATGGAAAGGCTATACTCGTAGGTGGCCCACGTTGCAACAAATGCATCATTTATATTATGTCTGTAAAGAGAATGTATCATTAAAATTAAGTATCATGATAATCTATTGTTTTGCAACCAAATTTAAGTTTAAGGTTACTAGGTGGGTAATGGATTAATTTGCATATAAATATAATATTTAACAGTGTGTTGATTTATAATAAACAAAATTAAAGATTTAAATTATTGGATTGGTAATGGATTAATTCGTACATAAATATAAGATTCAAAGATATATTATCCGTTTATCCGTGTTGGTTGTGAAAGTGACTTGTCCGTGAATAAGAATTAGTATATAACCTTGATGGATTTGTTTTTGAGAACAATAATTTTTATTCTTTTAGTGATATTTGTTTATAATTTTGATTGTTGTCTACATAAGAACATCAACTTTTGACAAATAATTTAGAATAATTGTTATTCCTTAGAGTTGTAAATTGAAATGTCTTTATCACTTTTATCAATTTATTTGTTTATTTGGTATAAAATCTTTTTTCTATTAAATTTAATGCTTCTCCAACCATCAATTTGTAAATTTCTATGTTTATTTAGCTATCAAGTTTTTGTCTATGTGAGTCTTCTTCAACAAATTTATAAATTTTCATGTTTGTTTGGTTTACTAATTTGCCGGTGAAGTATTTAAGTTGTTTATAAAAAAATTTATTGCATCAAGAGAAGCGAGGTGCTTGCTCTGAGTCCAGTACGAGAGATCCTGCCACGTTAGTCACGTTATGCTAGCCAGCCGACATATATA
>LPNX010514015.1:692641-740953 GCA_001517045.1 Pseudotsuga menziesii
CATATATTTATATAGTGTAAACAAAAAAAATATAGAGAAAAACATGTCACTTGATTTATCAAATAATAAAAACCTAATAATAAAGACCCACTAATAAAACTAAATGAAAAGTAATTAAAAGATCTATGTTAAACTTGGATTTCCTAAACATTAAAGGGATCAAAATGTTTGAGGTGTAATTTTGTATCAACATTTAAAAATTTAAGATAAAAATAACTTACACCTACAGAAATTAGATCCCTCTTGGTGCTTTCTAGTTCCAGATTTAAGATGGATCTATGCTGGTTTTAAATTTTAAATTATTAATAAATATTTTTTATGCTTATTTGATTTCAAGGTTTTGAATTTAAGTGGTTTTAATTTGGAATGTAAATAGGAATATAATTATTATAATAAAACTTTTTTGTTAGATTTTATATTGTAAATGCTTTTGATTCAAGTTGAGATTTAATTTATAATCCAATGTACCCAAAAAGACAAAATACTTTTTATGGATCCTTTAATTGTGAGTGAAATATTCTTTTAAAATGAGTTGGCACAAATGCTTTACACATAAAATAAGAAAATTATAATGGTTGAGAAAATTTAGTGGATCATAATTTATTTTTATGATTTAAAAAAAATAAAGAAAATATGATGTATTAAAGTTGGGATGTTGACATAAAGATATAGAAATATTTGTTAATTTAAAAAAAAAGATAATATAATTTATTTTTTTATGCTAATTTTTAAGAGATTAAAATAAACAATTATGAGAATTAAAGTTAGTGTTGTAATTAAAGACTTTACTTATGGATTTGATTTATTTAAATGAGTTTAGTTTTTTTTAGCTCTAGTTGTGCAATTGACTTTTTTTTCCCTTGGAAAACAAACCACAACTTATATTAAAAGTAATAAACCACATTTTTCATAGATCCATATATCTTAGAGATGATTTGATCATATTTTTCAAAGGTTCTTCACTCTACATAAAGATGCAAAGTAAAAACATAAATGATGAGAATCCTCCAAATGTACATACGACCCGGGTTTCCAAAAATTTAAATCTGAAACGGACTTAAATAAACAAAAAACATAGATAGTCTATCTTCATGATAAAAAAGAACTATCCAGGATGTGGCCTTGGAGGAAGCTGAGTCTTAATACCATTTACATGTACATCAAATCCAATGGCCATCCTCAACTTGAAGGCCTGCCTTTCACAAAGAGTTTGCTAGGGTATTCCTTTCCCTGAAGATATGTTGGAAATTGATAGTCTCAAAAAGGTCCCTTAATCTGATAATCTCCTCGTAGATAGGGGAAAGGAGAATCTTTTAGGGGGGTCTCCTCTTCTCTCACCAGTCAATGACTAATTTGGAGGCCCCAAAGACCTGAAGGGACTGAACCCCCTTGGCCAAAGCCAAAATGATTGAAAGCTTTAAGGCCACACGTTCTTCTTTGTTGTTTGTGTTGAAACCCAATCTTGCTACACAAATTATCAAATGGGATTCCTTTAGATGCAGATAACCCCCAACTTCACCCCCCTAGAAAGGTTACCTTGAGTTGCACCATCAAAAAATAACCAAGGAACTAATCTGTCTACAACCTCTTCAACTATCCTTCTGGGTTATCCATACTGGTTTTCATGAGAATCCACAAGTAGATTGAGCTAGTCGTCGTTTCGAACCTTAAATAATGTGCACCATTAGGACCAAAAATTGTCAAGAAGATGGAAGGCTAAGAGAAGACATTAATAGGAGTGAGATTGATGAATTATAGAGGTCAAGGAAGTGCAGGTCGACTCAAATAAAAGAGTAAATGACAAAATATCAAAAACCTAAAAAAAGAAAAAGAAAAACCTAAATTAAGGAAGAGAATTCAAAGAAATTATGAAAAAAGGCAAGAAGAAATAAAGAAAAAGGACAAGAGAAACAACCAAACAACCAAACAAGAAAAAACAAAAATAAACAAAAAGAAGAAGAAATGAACAAACCAAAAAACAAAAGGAAGAGAACACTAATACAAGAAAATGTAACATACAACCAAAGAAATATAGAAGAAAATAAAGAAACCTATAAGAATAAATAAACCTAAAGGAAAGAAATCAAAGATAAAAGTAAAAAATAAAATAAAAGAGAAAGAGGGAAGACAAAAGAAAAAGAAAGGAACAAGGGAAAAGGAAAGAAAGGAAAGTAAACTAAGAAGGTCCCTAAAGAGATGAAAGGAAAAACACGTCAATAGAAAAAGGGGAAGAATAAATAGAGAGAAAAAACTGAAAAAGAGAGTATAGGAAGAAGGGCTAAAAGAAGACGAAGAAAAGGGGGGAGAGGCAGAGTTTGAAGGAAGATGCTAATGGCCTCGTTTGTGGAGTAAGGGGATCCAATGGTTCCTAATGTCCCAACCTCTGTCTCTATTCAAATTGCGAGGATGCTTTATGATCTCGATGGCTTCTCTAAGTTTCCTTAAGATATATTTTCTTCTTTGGTGAGGATTGTTGTGTCTTCCAGGAATAACACATATTTAGTATTGTAAGAGTGTTCGACTAGAGCAGAGGATTGGGTTCAATTCAGTCTAATGTCAAATTCATGTTCTTTTATCCTAGCTTGAAAGATCGACTAGTTTCTTTGATGTAAGACCTACCACAAGAGCATTATATTTCATAGACACCTTTGAGTAAACAAAAATCAATGGGGTCTTTGACTGATTTCATTAACCCTTTGATGGTGTTGTGGGGTTTGAAAGCTGTGATATTATTTGTGGTATTAGATCAAGGTTTGGATTTCCGGATGATGTTCGTGACCTCAGATTCCTTATAACCATTTTTCATAAACACTTTTGTGAGGTGTTTGTGTTCCTCATCAATGTGTTCTTTGTCCGAGATTCTAAGGGCTCTCATTGCAAGCATGTTAATCACACCTCACTTTTGAGAAGGGTGATGGTGGGAATCAACATGTATGTATTGCTAAGTGTGAGTTTCTTTTATGAAGACTTGATGGGATATGGTGTCATCGGGTTTTTTGGTAACCTTGACATCTAAGAAAGGAATATTGTCATTTTCTTCATTTTCCATGGTGAACTTAATGTGTTCATATTGGTTGTTGAGGTGAAGAACAAATTTGTCCAATTCCTCCTTGTTATGGGGCCAAATGAAATTTGGTATCATTGACGTATATTTTCCATAGCTTTGGCTTGAGGGGATAAGAGTTAAGGGATTTTGATTTAAAGTCCTCCATAAATACATTGGCAACCACAGGGGAGAGGGGAGAACCCATGACAACACCGCTGGTTTGTTCATAAAATCCACCTCGAAAGATGAAGAACGTGGATTTAAAGAAAACCTCAATAAAGCTTGTCATCTCTGGGTCAATGACTTCCTTAATAGCTTCCAACACATCGTGAAGAGGAATTTTACTAAATAAGGGTAACACATTAAAGTTGATAAGCCTATCATTAGTATCCTTTTGGCTCTAGCATTCTTTTCCATTTGAGGAAAATGGCCTATGATAGACAAACCTTTAGAGGCATAAATAGAAGGAGTTATAAATAAATCTTAAAAAATATCATTATCTCTAGCTAGCCACACTACCTAGATGATAATAGTAGATAAAGCAAAATGATCCTTATAGGCCAAATTGTTAGTGCATGAGGTAAGAACTTGATCTAAAAGAATTACTTGACCAAATAAAAGGATGACCACCGACTTGAGATGCAAATTCCAACATCTTAGATATAAAGGAACAAGGTATAAAAATATGCTCAATGGTTTCATTCCTAGCCTTGCATAGAGGGCATTACCAGGGCCTTGCCAAAATTTTTGTTGTAAATAATGCCAAACTAGAATCCTATAGGATAAAGAAAGTCAGAGAAATAACACACACTTAAAGGGACAATTGAACTTCCAAACAAATGAATGCCACCATAACATATTAGGTTGTTCCTCCTCTTCTTTGAGAACCTTGTAATCTATTCTTGGAACATAAGAGCCTCCAAATGGATTCCTAGACCATAGGAGCTTATCCTCACAATCAATAAGTCTAATGTGGCTATCTTTAAGAGCTTTAATATATCTATCCCAAGAAATCCTATCTTCATGAATCACTAAGAGAAATTCCTTCGCACACAGCCTCTGTTGAGAGTAAATATTTGTGTTGATGGGGTCATTAATCTAAATGTGAAAGAAACCCCTATCCTGCAGTTGCTCCACTAGATTCAAAGGGAGTGTGTAAGCACCCTCACGCCCAATCCATGGGTCTTGGCCCAACATGGTCTTTCTACCATTACCCAATATCTAATGCAACCAGTCACCAATGACCTCAAAGGGTAATAAGTAGGCTCTCCACATAATAGAAATATTCCTAAAAGTTTTTCTTGAGACCTAAACCATTCTTCTACTAAATGAGGGGAAATATACTTGCTATAGACCACTTTAACCCACATCCTTCCCCTTGTAGTATCCTCCAAACACATGTGGATGCCAAAGCCTTTGAGAAAAAAAGTAGGATTCTTTAAACCCCATTCTCGTAAATCCTTAAGCCTTGCAATATTATGTCAGGTAGCCCAATTAGGAAAGAAACCATCCTTATTTCTTTTCCAAAGGAAATTGTAACTGATCTTCTTGATTTGTTCCATACTGCCAGTTGGTACATTGGTCAAGGTGACCCAATAAATTGGAATTTCTTTTAAGAATGTCTTAGCTAGAACTAATCTTCCCCCTCTACTCAACCATTTATTGCACCATAACCAATATCTTTTTTTCTATCTACCCTATAATTCAAGCCCTATCCCTTTTCTGATAGCCATTTGGATTCAAGACTAAGCCAAGGTATCTAAGCCCATTCTCAATGTTCACCACGAGGAAAACCAACTGTGTGCAAATCCAATCAATGTCTTCTTAATTCATATTCATAAAAGAAATAGAAGACTTCCTAACATTGCAGGAAATTTGTGTTGCATCATCAAAAGGATGAAAAAAAACCTTGTAACAGAAACACCTCTCTTCTTGAACCATTGGAGAAGAGGAGAATACCATCAACAAAAAATAGATGAGTGATAAATAAAGATACCCCCACAGTAATTCCTTAGAAATTACCTGAGTTTTTCATTTAGAATAATCCTGCTCAATCTTTCTACAACCAAAATGAACAAGAGAGGGGCTAAGGGGAAACCTTGTCGGCCCCTGCCTAGTTTGAAAAAAGAACTAGTTGATCCATTAATTAGCGCAACAAATGAAACAAAAGTTACACAAGACATAATCTAGTTTACAATTTCCAACTAGAATCCTACCTACAGCAACACCAATCTCAATAATAACTAGTTGACTATGTCATAAGCCTTTGATAGACCAACCTTAACAATCATAGCAGAAGATTTCTTCACCTCAACTGAATGGAGGGTTTCTTATGCAGTATCAATAGCATCATGAATTTGTCTTCCAAAAAGAAAGGCAAATTGCTCCTAAGAGATAAAAGAAGATACAATCCGATTGATCCTTCTTGTAATGATTATGGGAATCAATTTGTATAAACAATTACATAGAGAAATAGGTCTAAACCCCTCAAAAGAACTCACAACATCTGACTTGGGAATAAGGGTTATACACATTTCATTAAATGCAACAAGTATTTGACGTTTGATACTTGACTCCTTAATGAATTTGAGTAGATCATCTTCAAATAGCTCCATAAAGGTTGGAAAAAACTCTACATGCCACCCATCAGGCCCAAGACTCCTGTCATGTTGAGAACTCCTGATTGCTTCCTTTAGTTCCTCAAGAGAAACAAGTTCCATCATGGATCTATTTTGTTCCTCATTTACATAGGATGTATATAAAGTAGTAACCCTCAATTGTCGGGAGTGGCTCTATTGTCTTCCTAATACAAGGAATTGAAATGATTAATTCCCAAAGCTGCTAGATTCTTGTGTTTGGTATTTTTCTGACGGTTCACATCATTATGTTTTTTATTGAATTGTTAACTCTATTCTTAACTATGTAGATTTTGTTCATATTATTCTTTGTTACATCCTACTAGATCCTCATAAAACATTTTTATATGCAAATTCTACATTAATTAAGAGTAAGTGTTACTCAATTTCTATCTTATTTTCACATTCTTAATAGAAGCTTATTTTCACATTCTTAATAGAACATATACATGAATTAATAGCTTTTACTTTTCTTTTTAATAGCTTTTAATGAATTAACTAAATAACCAATATTCAAAAATAGTAAAACTACAATAATACCAGTATTGATTGTGGTCAATAAATTTTGTTATCTAAAAAAATATTATTAAAACATAAATAATTAATTAATTTGAAATTAGCTTGGTCATGCTTACCGAGTGTGTGGGACACCTAAAAGTATAGTGATAACACACAAATACCAGCCCAGTCTTCCCTTGCCAATTCTTCTAACAAAATAAATAAATAAATAGTAATTAATTTAAAATTAGAATAAGTGAGATATCTAAAAACCTTCTGCTGCATCAAAATACTTCACAATAAATTACATTAAACCTTAAACTTGACTAACTCAAAACAATGAACGGCTGCATAAAATCCATCAAAACAATGAACGGCTATGCCAAATCCATCCGAACGAGCGTTGGAATTTTTTTCTTGTTCTCACGGTAACGCACCCAAATTCCAGTAGGAAAAGGAGCATCTTGCCATAACGACATCATGGAATATGATAAAAAGTCTAGAACTACATTTGTTTTCACACCAAAAGTAGGGAGGGTGCAACGGACTTGTGGCGACACCAAGCTGTCAATTGTAGACAAATCGATGTGGAGAGTACACAAAGCCAACGATATGTCCAAAAATATGGACAAAAATAGGGGTCAAAGTGCACAGTTCACAACCCAAAGCAACAGTTTTATTGAGATCCGAGCCACTCTGACACTTTATGATCACAAGTGTCCCCAGCCCACAAACTATAGGGTCCCATCCCTTTCTTAAATCCAGTATTATTTCAACAAACCCAAAGCTGATTAGGCTTAAATTCTTAAACTTGGAGTCACATCATAGTAAAGCAATTTGCCTATGAGCACACTGCAGTAGCTCTCATCCCCAATTGTGACCCAGATAATTTTTTCGTTGTTGGGTGTGTAATCAGTATAGGGTTATACTAGGTCATTAGCATCCCATCAGTCCTACACTTCTAGGTCTCTCTGCCCAGTGCCTTGGTTATCTCTTTGTGTCAGGAAAACTTGTCCTCTTTCGTTTCTTGAACGTGGTCTTAGCTTGAGGACTCCAAGGTGGAGGACCCCAAACTGAACAAGTGTATAAAAAATAAAAGGAGCATCATAGAACCGGCGTTTATTTTTATTTTTATCTGGGACACCACATTGGATCCTGCTGAATCAGATAGCTGTTAGAGGAAAATGCAAGATAGTGGAGGTCCTGCTCTAGAACAAGCAGGATCAGCTGGATTCCGTGTTGGGCATCAGGGCGACTTAAGTTAGTTGTCTCTGGTGAATGTGGAATTGGGTTGTTGTAGCAGATCAGCAGGGCTGAAAGCTCAAGTTAGTTTTGATTGGTTTATGCTTGGTGGGGCCTCTTATACATTGAATACAAAGGAGAAAACAGCAGCAATGCTGAATCTGTTTCTGAAGGGCTTGTTCTAGTAGCAGAATCAGCTGCATTTCTCATATTTGGGTCATCATGGCTTAAAGTTGCCTGTGGTAGACTTGGTCTAGGTGTTTGAAGATATGCATTTAGTATATGGAGAGAATACCAACAATGCTGGTTCTCTACTCGATGGGTTTTTTCTAGTACCAGATTCAGCTGGATTTCTGATACTTGGGTATCGATTCATCAAGGCTTGAAGTTTTCTGTGGTGAGCTTCAGCTTGTTGGGATGAGATATGCACTGAATATTGGAGAGTATATAAAATGCAGATTCTGTTTCTGATGGGTTTGTTCTAGTACTAGAATCAGCTGGATTTTTCATATTTGGGTACTGATTCATCAGGCTGAAAGTTGTCTGTGGAGGAGTTGGACTTAGTGGGTGGAAGTATACATCGAATATATGGAAAGAACAGCAGCAGTATTGATTCTGTTCATAGTGGTTTTGAGTCCATGGGCAGGCACGGCCCCCGCAGCCATTGCTGCTCCTTCAGGCAGGCCCAGTTCCTCTACATCTCGATCTTCTGCCAAATCGTATGCCAAGTATGCTGAAATGATCTTCAACCCAAAGGAGCTTAAAGGTGGAATTATGCTTTCTTTCAGTTGGATTCTGCCACTTTATTCTTACTTTCATTCATTCTTATGCTAAAGTTGCAATAAAACCTAAAGTCCTTGTTGAGGTTTAAGCTTAATAGACTGCATCCCTTGCAATCTGATGTTTGTATGTGTTTTGTTAATGTACATTGTGGCAGTAGATATGGTTTTTTTGAAATCCGAAGGCCTCTAAAATTGGAATCTTATAGTTGAAAAAGAATTTGGGGGTTCTGACAGTGGTAGTTGGTGGTTCTGTTCGCAAAAATATTGAGTTTTGGTTTGTCTGAAAGAGCTTGGAGTGTTGTTGTTGAAATCTCAAGGTTCTTGAGAATGTTGTTCTGATTTTGTAGTCTTCCTGCTGCTATTAGTTGTGGTCCTGTCAATTTTTATAAGAAATACAGTGAAATGGTGTTGAATCTAAATGGTGTCTGGTTTAGTTTTTCTTTGTCTTGTAATTCGTTGTATCTTCAAGTACTATGAGGAACATACCGTGTGGTGGACTGCACTTATACTGCGGACTTTGGCTAGATGCCAGGTCTGATGGGTAGCTATTACCCAGAGTCGCCCTGGACCTGCACCCGGCCTTATCCCTTTCAAACTCATGCCATTCTAGTGGGGCAGATCATAGCAAGAGTGGAAAAAGGTGGATACTCTGTTGATCTCACCAGTGAATGAACTCTCTGGTGGCCTTGTTGCACATTCTAATAGTAAATCGGCTTAATTTGCCTTAGGCCCTAAAGCTTCCCAGTTGAAAATCTCATGACTTTTTGTGTAATGCTGTTATCTGGTGTTCTCTGATCTTCATGCTACTTCTGATAGCAAAAACCTCATAGCTAGTTTGGAGCACAGAGCCATCTAGAGTTAAAGTCTTGGCACGCATGCCTGTCAACTTGTCAAGCTAAAATTCTCTTGTTTATATTGCAACCCAAATGCCCTTGAAATTAAAATACATACTTGCAGCCTAAATGTTGGAATGTCTTGAAATTTTGATAGTTCCCTGATTTGGGTCTGAGGAATTTCTACGGAATATGATGGGTTTTGCAGGTTTTGTTTCGGACTATTTTGCCTCTCTACTCAAATGGGTCTGGGCTCTACCGGTCACCACCAAAACTGGTAATCTCCCGCTTTTCTGCAACTACTATATGCAAAAAAAAAGTGATCTCGAGAAAAGTGAACGAGGGTTCCTCTTATTTCTCTAGTACACGCTTTAAGATTTCTGTTAATGTTTTGTAGAGTTCATTTTACCAACAAAGCAAGCTTCTCACAGCTTAGCTTAAAAGTTGTATGATCGAAAACACGGTTTTGAAGATTTTGTGTTTGTTCTAGCTGTCGATGCTTTGATTTTTGGTTTTAATCTCTAAAGAGGGTGTTAACGAAATAAGACACCATTTTCAGGTAGCAAAGCTGTTTTGGATTTTGAGAGTGGATACACAGTGGAAACAGTTTTTGATGGGAGCAAGCATGGAATTGAACCTTACTCCATACAGCTTTCTCCAGATGGAGAATTGCTTGTACTAGACTCTGCAAACAGCAATATTCTAAAAGTGACTCCTCCATTATCTCGCTGTATGTGTGTCCACTTACACTCGGGTTTTCTGATTTGACTTCAGAAACAGTATCTCAACGTTCATAGTATCTTGATCACTGAGTTGGGTCAATTTTATTTTCCAAAGACATAAAAGGATGATACATTTTATCCTCACATTTGAGTGCCCATGATTTTGTTTTATTCGTTTTCTGCAGATAGCAGAGCAAAATTATTTGCAGGCTCTGCAGATGGCTATGCAGGATATGTTGATGGACGGCCTCGAGAGGCTCGTCTCAACCATCCTAAAGGATTCGCTGTAGATGACAAAGGAAACGTGTATGTTGCAGATACAATGAATATGGCTATCAGGAAGATTGGCGAAACAGGTATTGCCATATTTTCAAGCTGGGGCTCAAATCCTCTAAAACTCCAAGGGTTTAGCATAAATTCAAACTAAGTAGTTAATATCTAAACTCCTATAGCAGAAAACTAGGGTTGCAAGTACCTAATTCTTGGGGAGACATTGACAAGCTTAAAAATTTACTGTCAGAAGTTCATAAGCTAAAGATTGGGGGGGGCAGGAGTTGCCAAACCAAAGAAACTTCCAAGCCCAAAAGTTTAACTGTGTGACAAATAATTGAAGCCAATCGTCTCAGATCAAAGTTGGGATTTTTAAGGTGTAATATTGTGTATGGATTTTCTTTCTGATTTGTTCAGGATATGATGATTGGTGCAGGTGTAACGACCATTGCTGGAGGACGGACGACTAAATCAGGGCATATCGATGGTCCCAGTGAGGATGCTAAGTTCTCAAATGATTTTGATGTAGTGTATGTGAGCAGTACATGTTCCTTGTTGGTTGTTGATCGGGGAAATCAGGCTATTCGTGAGATTCAACTTAACTATGATGACTGTGCATATCAATACGGCAGCAATTTTTCTTTAGGTCTGCATCTTAGCTTTTAAAAAAACATTAGACTTTTTAAAATTGTTGTATTTTTGCTCCATTTTATACAGCAACACCAAAGATTGGAGTTTTGAGACAACTCTCTATCCAATGATTTCTGTATGTTGTCTGGAACAAGATTACAGATCAGAGATCTCGGACAAAATTTAAACTAATAGAAGACATGAAATGTTCATTCATCTCAAACCGACAAAGTTTCAAGTTATTTACATTGTATTACTAATATGCAGGGATTCTTTTAATGGGAGGCGCTGCTTTCTGTGGCTATCTGCTCGCTCTATTTCAACAAGGAGTTGCAACTGCTGTTTTTTCACGAAGGGTAATTTCAATTTTTTGTGTTACATTGTTCTTTGTTTTTTGTGAGATCATGACAATCTACTTTGATTGTGGCCTGTCATAGCCCCCATATAGCACAAACAACATTTGCAGCTTCTTTGATGAAGAAGAGGAAATAAATATTAATGGTAGAAAAGCAGTTCCTTAAGGTTACAATTTGCACTGCAAAACTTGTGTCTTAGTTACTTGCATAGGTCTTTCAAATCTCATTGTTTGCATATCGATGGCAGGGAATTCAAGGGAAATTGGGAAAGTCGAAAAATTTGCCTGGTCTTGCCAAAGGATCAGAGAGACCATCATTTATCCCCATCAACGGAGAAGAAGAAATCCTAGATGGTGGCTGGGTTTCCTTTGGGAAGTTCTTTGTAGACATTTTGAAGTCTATTGCTGAGATCATTGGAGGTCTGTTTTCCTATATTACAGGTGGATTTAGAAAAAAATCTCCTTACAAGAAAGGAAATTTATGGCCACTTCAGGATAGCCTTATTCCAGATGATGATGATGATATTGAACCCCAACTAACACCAAGAAAAAAGAAAACAGTGACATTCAGGGAGCCAGAAATCGATGCACCCATCTCTCCTCCTTCCTCATCTGGTTCACATAATGGTGATTATGGGCCCACAAGAGAATATATGAGTCCGTTTATTTCTAATAGGTCTATCAATCAAAATCATGGATATTATCAGGATGAAGACAATCAAGACCATGTGCAGCCATTGAGACATCAATCATCTGCTCCTGAAACATATTTTGAAAGGGATTATGATACAACTAATGAAGTTGTCTTTGGAGCTGTACAAGAAAACACAGGCGTTTATAAACCAGTGGAGATTAAGCCCGTCGACTATGGCGATCCTATGTATAATCATCACAACATCAGGTCCCGAATGGGGATGGGACAGTACTATGATTACTGATTGCATTGCATTCAGTCCTTCAGCTCGCAAACTCATTCCTTCGGACAGTGCAATGTAGCCTTCGCCAGTAACCGATTTGCTCAAGTCATTTTCTTTTGGAATTCCAACCCTTTGAATGGCTGCAGCAGTCACTTTCAGGGTTCGGGTAGTTCGGTGGTCTTATTTTCCCTCCATTTCCAGCTTCAATCAATGTTTGTGAATGCTATATGTATAAAATGGATTGGATTTGGGTTTTTGGGTGGGGGTTTTTGGGGCTGGGTTGATATAAAGATTCAAAGAATCATGGAGAAAAAAAGATGGATTCTGTAACAGAGGACATGTATGAGTTCATGCTTTCTAAATCCTTACTTAGCGAGAGATCCTTTTGATGAATTTTGTACCATAAGAAAGGTCTATATTTTCAGTTCGAGGCATTTACAAGTTCTCTCTTATATTATGAATCTAAGGCAAATTGTGAGATGGATTGGATTTCCATTTTATTGATATGGTTTCACCTTTTCAAAGTTATTGTTTGAAGTTGGTGCTGCTTGCTTAGCTGGATATCGTAGAAGCACTAAACCTTGTCACACTAATATAATAATTTTCTTGATTCTTCTCAAGAAGAGGTTATATATAAATCAAGAGCAGGAGCAATTGAATCGCTAGCCTGAGTATGAAAGTTGCACTGTCTCCTTCACTGGATAATAGATAAGCTCATAAGGCCTTGGTTGGCCTAGATTTATTTGCGTTCGCACTGTCATACCAGGTTTAATAGAAACTTTCAACTGAATTTGTCTTCAATATTCAATAAAGTAATTATCATGTATAGTGTAGGTTTAGATCGGAATTGAACTCAATTTGTTCTTGAGATCTGAACTATGTTGTGCACAATTCCTCTTGATATCTCAACTTTGTTGTGCACAATTGCATGGCATAGAAAGTGTATTGCAATAAGAAATAATGCCTTTTTTAAACAGAGTACTGAACATCTTTATGCATTGGTACTTCAACTGACTGTTGAGAAGACCTTACATCTTTACAAATTTATACAGCCCTTCCCTTTGAAGTAATGAACCAGACGTAGGTTTCATTGTATTTTTAATTAGTGCCCGATGGTAGATTGCAATTCTCACATCCCATTTACAGAATACTGAAATGTTCACATTTTGTTAACTTATACTAATGAACCCAAACAAAACTGGTCAACCTTTGAGATTATTGCATTTTATTAATCTTGAATCCAAACTGATATTAGTGTTTTGCAGTTCATGGATTGCATTGACAGTATTGCTCTTTTATTCAATATCTTGAACACCGAAGAATCTTGCATTTAATTAATTTCGAATCCAAACTGCTATGTTTTGCAGTTCTTGGATTTCATTAACAGTATTGCTCTTCTATTCAATATCTTGAACACCTAAGCAAGAGTAAAAATCCATATTTTCTTCATTAACAGTATTGCTCTTCTATTCAATATCTTGAACACCTAAGCAAGAGTAAAAATCCATATTTTCTACTCCTGTTCAATTAATAAAATGCAAGTGGCCCAATTTAGAAAAGAAACTGACATCAATAAATAATTAAATTTTATCCCAATACAGCAGCCCTGAAACATGGCCTGATTGTTCCTTCAAATACTCTGCTACAAAAGTGAGCTATTGAGAATTTTTGCCCAGTGTAGCAGCCCTGAAAAATGGCCTGATTTTTTATTCAAATACTCTGCTATCAAATACTCGGCTAAAAAGGTGGGCTGTAGTCTATATATAGTCCCTTCGCTATTGAGGCACACTGCCCATCTTTACATAAACAACAAATTCTACACACAATTCACGAGCTTTAACAGAAATGATTCTAAACACTACCCAGGAGCTTCTCTGCTTCTGCATATTATTATATACTCTATATATTAAATTAGGTCTCTTTCACATTATATGTTGAGATGGCTTCTACTACATTTATTATATATATTAAATGTATTAAATTAAGATTCTTTTACATCACACTCAGATGCTTTAAGATCTGCACAATTCAATGAGAAAGTTAGCCTGCTTTAAGACCTGCAAAACCAATTTGAAAGTTAGCAAGCAAAATTCATTCTGAAATGTACCCTGGGAAGTTAGCCTGTTCTAAGAGCTGCAAAACCAATCTGAAAGTTAAAGCAAAATTCACTCTGAAATCTACCCTGGGAAATTTTCCTGTCTTAAGACCTGCAAAACCAATCTGAAAGTTAGCAAGCAAAATTCACTCTGAGTTCTACCATGGGACAGAATTGTCAAGCTTGCACTGGATGCAAATCCAATGAATAACACTGTTTTGAACTAGGTGAAGAATATGCTCATGCAGGGCCAAAGTGACTTGTATCTTAACTAACTAAAGTTCCTGGCCTTTGACAGAATATGGCAGATGGAGGCTTTTTTAAAGGTGCTTCAAGAGTATAATTTAATCAGAGATGGACTGAAAACTAGGCTTGGCAGAAACCTTAACTGAATATCGGTGCATAACTAGGCTAGGCAGAAACCTAACTGGATGACAGTGCACTACTAACCATGTCCCAGAAATGTATGGAAATGTGGATCTTCTATGCAATGGTTAGAATGTCTCAGAAACCTAACTGGATGACAGTGCACTACCAACCATGTCCCAGAAATGTATGGAAATGTGGATCTTCTATGCAATGGTTAGAATGTCCCAGAATAGTATGGAAATGTGGAGCTTCTATGCAATAGTGTTAAATGTCTCAGTAAGTCTAAAAAGTACAACCAAAGCTTTGAGTCTTGTGCTGACTAAATATAGAGTATAGTAGTAAATAGGCTGGTGAGAATGCAACAGTTAAAAACGTAAGGCCCTGATAAACCCAAAAGTACAGGAGTACCAGATAATCATAAAAGTACACTCAAGCTTTAAGCCCAAAGCACAAGCATGCGCTAACCTACTAGTCTTGTACATGAGTACCACAGAAGCCTAAAAGTACAGTCAAGCTTTGAGCCCCGGCCCCCAAGCATGGATTAACCTATTAGTCATTATGTTGGCTTGGAGCTTTGAATCTTGTGCCTAATAAAAATAAATCTACCCATTAGGCATGGAGGTACCTTCTAATGGAGTTACCTTTATTTACCTTTCAGGAATTCCAAATAAAAAACAAATTATAGTTGTACTGGTTATATTTCATAGCATTCTAGGGAATAGGGAAAAAACTTGGGAACAGAGACATATTTGGCATCAACTTCATTGTAAAAACAAATTCATACAGAAAAGTATGAACTCACAAGTAAAAAGTTAACGTTGGCAATCCACACACTGTACACTAAAATAATATTGTGGGGCTAATTGTTTACCTTCAGGGGCACATCCACCCCCAACATGTCAATCTCTCACGTGACCAAAGGTTTTCCACGGTAGGATCTTTGTGAGATTTGATATTTTCTCTTCAAAGCACTTCGAATTAAATAAATAGTTTTAACGAGGTTTAAAGGGATTAGAGTATTATTAACACACCCATATAGTTTGTGGCTGGATCACATCGATAAAGATCAAATGGTTAAGAGATAGTTATGGAATGGAAGACCTTTTGATTTTTTTTTATTCCTCATATTCTTCTAGTTATACGTTTAGAGTGTGAATTATTCATGCCTAGCTGCATGTTATCACTGACATTCTTAGTGCTATCCATTTATCAATTATCAGTTATTTTTTATATTATTTTCTTCTTGTCTCACATTCTTCTAGTTATCTGCCATGAACTGTTGGTTATCTATTCATTAGCTATGAGTTATCCATTCATCAGCTAGCTACGAGTTATTATATATATATATATATATATATATATATATAATTGTTTATTTCAGATTTTGAACAACTGCCATAAAATCAATCTCGATAGCACACTTGTCTCATCCTTGTCCATAGATGTAAAAGCATAGGCTGCAATCCACCCCAAATCTAAAAAAAAAACGTCTATCGACGTAACAAGCCATCTGTAAGCTAGAATACTAAATAAAGAAAACAGATTAGATTGATAAATGAAGTTAGAGAGCTGATATGAAATCACGAGGATGTTAAATTTGTTGTTCTATACAAAATTAAAAAAATTACAATGCATTCCAAATACACAAAATAATATATATTTTTAAGATGGTAAACATTGAGCTTTTTTCTTTAATGTTTTCACTATTTTTAAGAAAAAGATGTAAAACTTTATGTTCTGAATGAATTTTCAACGAATTGTGCACAATGAATTATGCACGCTCTCTTTTCTTGGAGGCCTCCATAAGCAAATTTTTGAGTTTTTTTATTCTTTTCTATATAAAGATGCAATTTACACAATGTTGGAATATATTCTAAGTTTATATAAATTTTAAGTAATGAAATTTTATTATTCACTTTGATGTGGTGGTGGGGTTGTTTGTCCAACATGATATACAAACATGTAGCAAATTGGAGGTGTTTAATATGTGAGAGGTTGATAACTTGTGTTTTTTGTCGAGTGTATATGTGTGATGAGATATCAATGGTATTCATTGATGGCCTTGTACTAAGTTTAGGGAACATGGTACTCACACATACCATAATGATTAATGTTGCACAACATACACCATTGCTCACTACCTAATAAGCTGCTACTATTTAGTTGGCAAGACAAAACATGGATAATGGTGGTTTGAACTCCTTTATTATAGGCATTAGCTTGGCAACTCTTGTGATTAAAGGGGTGAGTTGGAGGCCACCCCACCTAGAAGATTGGGTGGGAAAACCCCCCAAATTCTTATTTGGAAGGAAGGCAAAGGCCTTGACCCCTCCATGCACCTACAAGGAGCATGTAGATACCAGGGGTCTAGTACAGGGGTTTGATTCTAGGCACTAGTTTTCTATTATAAAACCATTGGGCGAGCTTGTGGACATGATACATTGGTGGAGGTGACACCCGAAGTCAAATCAACGAAATATAAAAGTTGGTCCTATACAAGGATCTCATGCAACATAATAACCCAATACATTAGAACAATGGACTTGTATCAACACATCATAGAAATGATAGATTGCAATACGGACAATCCCACAAAGAAAAACATTGCCCCGTGAGAGCACATTTGGGACATTCTCCAAGTGTACAATGACATATATAATTCTCTATGAGAAGAGCTCTATGGCATGCACATTAGAACTATGTGCTCAAATTGTAGACATGCCCATGCTACTCAACAACTAAGGACGAATTGATTTAACAACACACCAATCTCATTCGATGATGAGGAAGCTCATCTAAGGACTCATGACTTTTTTTTCGTTTTTTCTAGTCTTTTCTACTGCATCATTGGTCATGGTAGGTCTAGGTCTAAGTTTTGAGATTAACTATTTTAATTCAGAAATCATTGATAGTTCCAAAAAGTGTTTGGATTATTTGCTTGTTTGAATCTTTGTTAGCTTTTGCATTAATTATGATTATAGGTAGGGCTCTGATGCTTCATGACTTCTTAATATGTTGTTACTTAATTATATATATATGAGTAGAATACCGTATTACTATCATTATTATTACAACCAAATTGTGCAATGTTAATATTAGATATTTATAATTTCATCAATCCAAAATGATTCTAAACTAAGACCATGCAAATTCCTAAACATATAAATTACAATCACTTTTACATTTACATATATTTTTATATATAATAAAAATGAATTAATAAACTTTGATTATTCAAATATATATAAAATACTACTATTGTTTTTTTTATTAAGTTTAGGTGAGTGAATGGACTTTCATTATTTATAGATCCTCTAAAACATGTGATTTGTATTATGACTTGTTTAAAAAAATTCTGTCATGTTTAAGGTCTCTCTATTAACCTCGAGAAATCAAAAGTATTGGAGCATGGACTCGACTCTACTGAAAAATATGTCATTAGAGATTTGTTTCAGATAACTGTGAACTCATTATTGACTGGGATAAAATATCTGGGTTACTTCATAAAACCAAATGGATATCGAGTGAGAGATTGGCTCTGGCTATTGAAAAGATTTGACTCTAGAATAAAGCACTGGTGTTGGAGATGGTTATCCCTTGGGGGGCATTTAATTATGGCTAAATCGATGCTGGAGAGCTTAGCAGTCTATTGGCTATCCCTGTGTAAAATTCCAAGGTCCATTCTTGATTCAATTAGAAAAAAAATCATTTTCCTTTTGTTGGGGTCATAGGTGCAATCGAAATACCATTTGGCAAAATGGGAGTGTATTGCCAGGCCAAAGGAAAAATGTGGTTGGGAGCTAAAAAAATATTTTTTCCTTCTCCTTGGCATTAAGAGCAAATAAATCTTGTGGTCCAAAGTCTTAAAAGCTAAATATTTCATGCGGCTCTCAGTTGTGCAATGGATTAGAAGTTCTACAAAAAGGCAAAAGGAGACTTCTAATATCGGGAATGGACTTCTTGGAGCATTTCAGATTTGCAGATCTTGGTTAGCCTGGATGACTGGAAAGGACCTCTCCATTAGGTTGGGGGAAGACCTTATTATCAAAGGTCCCATTCCTTATAAACTGTCAGATAACTTGATATTATTCCTTCACTCCAAAGGTTATCTCTCTTTGAATCACATTATGTGTCCTCCAAAGACAATTGGCATCCCGCATGGATGGATTTCGGCAAATCAAATGGGGCTTTATGGCTGTTTGGGAGCTGAATGGTCGCAATATATTATAGGTCTTCAAATGGGGTCAATTTTTATTAATGATGGTGTATATGAGCTCAAATGGACATTTAATTTGAATACAGGTTTGCTGACTTCTTCTCTTGCTTATCTACACCTATCCGAGGAGCTATTTTCTTTCCACTTTGGTGGCATTGTGATATTTGGTCATAGAAGATTCCTTTAAAATCAAAATTTTCCAGTGGCTGGCTTTTGACAATCACCTGATCACTTGGGACAACCTTATTCGACGGTGTGTAGCTGGCCTAGGACGATGCTCTCTGTGCGGGTCAAACCAGGAATCTATCCTCCATACCTTCGTCTCTTGTTCACTCGCATTGGAGGTCTGGCATTTGGTTTCACAATCATTAAACAGTTCAACTGTATGGCAGGGAAGTTCTCTGTCAGAGTGTTTCACCTCCTGGATTCGGCATATGATAGCCTAAAAGACTTTACCTTGCTTTATCTCATGGGAGATTTGGTTGAGCTGGAACATGCTCATCTTTGAAAACAAGCCTGTATCAGCAATTTCAGTATGTTTTAAAGGTCTAGCAGCTTTCAAGGAAATCTCTGAGGGTATGTTGGAAGGTGACAAAATCCCAAAAACTGTTCAGACATTAGTCCTTATTCTATATGATAAACTTGTGGGGTTTTTCGATGGTTCCTCGATTCAAAGTTCTCTCTCTTGTGCAGTGGGCATTATGTTCTATTTCAATCCAAATTGTTTTTATAAGCTTTGGATGTGTTGTGGTCTAGGAACCAATACCATGGGTGAGCTTCTATCATTATGGTTGCTTCTACATTTCTCTTCCAGTATTGGCTTGGATGAGATTCGTGTCTATGACGACTCGAAGGTAATCATTGATTGGGAAAAGAATAAATGCGGTGTCAATATCCTTCATCTCTTGACTTGGTTAAAAAGGACTCGTTCGTTGATTTATCTGTTTCACAATATCTCCTTCTCGTATATTTATAGGTCTTTAAACCACTTGGTTGATCAACTCTCTAAAATAGGTCATGAGGCAGAGATTGGTTTCTACTTTTTTGAACGTTGGGAAGATGGATCTTGAGTCTCTGAGGGATTCCAGTGTACTCTTTTCTGTTGACTCTTTGGTTTTTGTTCTGTGCTAGGGGTTGGCCTATTTAGCGGCCATTGATCTGGGTCTTTTTTGTGGTTGGATTTTATTTGTTGTCAGAAATTCTTTGTTGTCCATTTTGGTGTCTGTCTAGCCGATCTACAATGTGGTCTATTGTTTTGTCAAAGGTCTTGCGTTTTGTAAAGGCCTTGTGCCAATCTTACTTATACATTTATAAATTATAGTTATTTTCTCTTTGATATTTTTTAGAATGTATTATTTGTTGATAAAAATTTAAAAGTTTATATAATTTTTTGCAAGATGAATAAATTTTACGCTGTTATATTTGGTTTATTTTAAATTAAATAAATATAAATGAATAAAAACATATATAATTTTTTTCAAAATTTGTTATAGTTATTTTATTTTTAAATTAAATAAATATGAATTAATGAGCTTTTTATAAAAGCATGAATGGACCAGTTCACGTTTATTATTATGAGGTCGTACCTACTCTATTTTTAAGAGAGGGGAATATGAATTAATACCTTATTATTATTTATTTAGAAATAAAAGCATTTGGGATAAAAATAATTTAAAGAATAGATAAATTCACTTTTTAATAGTGAAAATGATCATTAAAAGTATAGTGCTATATTTATTTTATTATAATAATAATCAAATTTACATTGTTATATTTATTTTATTATGTAAATTAATGAGCTTTTTTATTATTATTATATTTTTTAGGACATTTTGAATAATTATTTAATAAATAGAATTTTATTTTATTTTAAATGAAAATTCTATTTTAAAATTTAGTTTAATTTTCATTTAATAGGAATTTTGTTCATTAGTTTTAGTTTTTAAAAGTTGTTAGTATTTAAAACATTTTAAATTTTCAAAAATTCTAAAAATAAATTATTGAAAACAAAATAATAAAAGAAAAACTCATTTAAAAAAATATTTATAAATTAATAAATTCATTTTAAAACAAAATAGTTATTAGGAGAAAGGGGAGAGGGGGACTTGGTAAATGTTATCTTTGCAAAGGAGCTAGAAAATCAAAATTTCATTTGGTTGTGGAGTGCATTTATACTAGGACTCTTTGGTTTGAAATAGGAAAAAAATTAAATGTGATAAATTTGTAGAAAAAGGCTTATGTGGAACACTACTTAAAGGAGTGAGTTTGTAAAGAAGAGGTAAAATATTATAGATCCCTACCTCTGATTGTATTTTGGGGTATATGGAATTGACAACAATTATTGTTGTTTTGAAGATAAATGTATTCTCTTGATTTAATGCACTTTTCAAAGTCTTGGTATTATGAGATATTTTCCACGAGACAATGTTTACATAAAAATTAGACTCATGGTTGAGGGAGAAATTGACAAGTCTCTTCCCTAGGGATATTTTGATGGTGCCCCTAAAAGGGATCTTAGGAGATGCGGGGCAGTGGGGTTTCTATATCTTTCAGATGAACATTGGTTTAGCTTCAAAGCTGGTATAGGGGAAGGAACTAACATTTTAGTTGAATTAAGTGCTCTTAGACTTCTTTTGCTATTGGTTGTGGAGATTGAGGCTATGAACTTACATATTTTTTGTGATTCTCAAATCATCATAAAGTAGATTACTAGTTAGAATATGATTCATAGTGTTCAAGTGGCTCCATTTTTGGAAGAGGTGCGTAGACTTAATGTTCTTTGGGGACATGTGGAGAAAAAAGCATATTTACAGGGAGAGAAATGTCTTCGCGAACTAGCAAGCAAACAGTGGAGTTCAATTCCTGCTTCATATATGAATATATAAATTCTCTATCAAATGGTTCCTTTCATGTTTTTACATGAGTTTTGTTAGTTTTTTGAAAAACTAAGGCACTTGAGGATACCTCTCTTTATGAAAGATGGAGAGTATGTTTTTTTGAATTAGCTCATATCTGACATAGTTACCTTTTTCTTATGCTACTTAAGGTGTACATAAGTGATATATTTTGGCTATAAAAGCCTCAACTATGTGGAAGATTACATATACTTAAGGTGTACATAAGTGATATTTTAGCTTGAAAGCCTGAATTATGTCAAAGATTACATATGAGATTTGGTTTTTTGGATACTTTTAGATAAAAAAATTATTTTATTTTATTTCTAAAATATATATTTTTTGAAGATTTCTATTTTATTTTATTATTATTATATTCTATAATAATCATAATCTATAATATTTATTAAAATTAAAGAATATATTAAACAAATATATTTTTCACAAAATTATAAAGTTATTATATTTAATCAACCAAAAAAATTAATTTTGAACTTAATTTTTAAATTTAAGATAATATTTGTAAACATAAAATAAATTTATTAAAAAAACCAGAAAAATTATTATTCAACATATATAAATATATCTTATAAAATAAGATATACATATACGTATAAATATAAATATTTACCAGTAATATATCATGGTAAAATTTTTACATGCCTTGTTTCTCCGAAAATTATTATTCAACATATATAAATATATCTTATAAAATAAGATATACATTTACTTATAAATAAATAAAAATCCTTACAAGTAATATACCATGGTAAAATTCTTACATGCCTTATTTCTGCCAGGAAAATTATATTTTGTTGGTAATAACTCCCGATTCTAATTAATTATTCAAATGCAAATGCCTATATTTATACATTTCATGAGGCGGTTGATTACCAGCCTTTTCGCCTTCCTATCTATTCATATTCCTATTATTTATTTACAATAATCCTGACGGATTATTCTAACATATTTAATAAAAGGAAACGTCCGCAATGATGATGAAGGTGAGACTTTATCAAAAAGACTTTCATTAGTACATTATATCTCACATTAAAAAACAAGTGTTTAGCAAAAGAGAAAAGTAGCTTAATTGAGTAAAGTAAAAAGAATATTTAATGTTAAGGGATTAAGTGTTTGTGAAAAAGGGTTAGTATATTTTGTATTTAATTTAAATGATTTTATTCTTTTGCAAATTCATTTTTTATAAATAAAATATTAAGTTGTTAAGACATTTTTTGATATATAACATTATTATTAAAATTTAATAATATATCAAACGATTTTTGAAAATTAAATGTTCATTAATTTTTTTTATGTTAATAATTGTTGTATAAATAATGAAATTTAATTTTAATTTTTAATTTTCACATTTTATTAACAAAATACTAAATCTGAGACTAGGTAGTAGGGATTTGAAGAGAGAAGGCATCTGCAACTAGGGTTTTTTCTTTTTCTTTTTGAAGATGGGGACGCCAGAAGGGGTCTGCCCCCCTCCCCACGCATGCGAGCGCACTGTAGTGGAAGCAATTTAGCAAAGAACCCTCCAGATGGAGAGACGAGAAGCACGTATGGGGTCAAAGGTGGAGATTTGGAAAGGCATGGATTGGATCACATGAAGGGTGGATGCTTGCCACGTGTGTAAAAAATCCCATCTCATCATATCCAATCAAAAAAGTTGCTTGAGTGAGTGGAGCAATGGAAAGAAAAGGACTTGATTGGAAAATTTATTGGGATCTGACCGAAGGAGAGAGATCTGCTCAGGTGGATAATGGCTACATGGAACCCTAGAGGTCATTATGATCTTCATTTGGGTTCGAAATGTTTTTTCATAATAATTTTTTTCAATTAGGAAGATCGAGATCGTATCATGGACAAATGACCCTATTTCTTTTTCTCGGCTGGTTTGTATTTGCGTCCATGGAAAGAAAGGTTCAATCTAGACAAGGAGGATATGAGCATAGCTCCGCTGTGGATCCATTTATATTCTCTCCCATGCGAATACTGGGAACCAAAAATTCTCTTGGATATTAGAAATGCCCTAGGAAAATTTGTGAAAGCTTTCGAGCAGACAGAGCAACATAGGTACACAGCCTTTGCGAGGATTTGTGTCTATATGAATCTATCAAGGGAGCTACCTGAGGCACTAAACCTGACATGGGATGAAAAGGACTGGACACAACCTATTGATTATGAAAATATGCCATTCCGATGCAGACAATGCTATGAACATGGGCATTTGAGCCGGGATTGCCCTTAGAATCGTATCTAGCAAAAAGAGCTGCAAGTGGAGAAGACGACTAACAATGATGAGGAAGGGTTCACCCAAGTCACTAACAGGAAAATAAAATGTAGGAGAAATACAAACCAAGCCCCGAATAAACAAATAGTTGGGAAAAAAGGACCAAATCCTAACAGATTTGAAACCTTAAACTAGGTTGGAGAAGAGATGGAGGAAATTAGCAATGAGAAAGATGGGGAATTAAAGGAGAGAACATGCCCTGAAATAGTACCATCAGGGGATAAGGAATAACATTAAGAGTTAATGGAAGAAGATCAGCAGGAAGAAATGGACGATATGGATATGGGGGACCTTGATTTGGATGCGATTGAACAAACCTACAATAAGAAGGGGAAGGATTCCATCCCAAGTAAGAAGATTGAGTTGCTGCAGGAAGCCATCTTGAAAACAAGGGCTTCCCCAAGTCTTAGTATAGCTAAGGAACCCCAAGGTTAAAAAATAAAGCTACAAAAAGAGAGGGAAAAGAGGGGACGAAAGACAAATAAGCAAAGGATAACAAAAGTAGGAACCGAATTGGTGGAATCAAGCTAATATTTGATGATCAAAGCGAACTTCTCTAGAGTCACTGTGGTTTCTCAATGAATATTCTAACATGGAATATTCGCGGGGTGTGTCACCCATGGAAAATAACGACACTAAGAAATAAGTTAAGAATAGAAAGACCGGTAATAGTGTTTTTGCTAGAAACAAAGTGTGGATCAGAAAGTATGAAGGAAACAGGAGACATAGTATGGAAGGGAAGCCAGGTAATGACAATAGATGCTCAAGGTGCAGTAGGAGGGATTGCAGTGTTATGGCGCCTAGATGAGGTAAGTTTAACAAACTTCTAGGCCACAAGGTTTTCTTTGTCTGCAGATTTCCAAATTTGTGGCACGAGGGTTACAGGGACCATAACAAACATATATGGACCAAGTATATACCCTCTCAAAGCTAATTTTTTAGATACACTATCTTGGATGGCTAGCGAGTTTGGGGAAAAAATGGGTAATAGGGGGAGATTTTAACCTGATTACATACCTAACAAAAAAGAAGGGAAAAAGGCGGAATCTGGGCCATACTAATGAAGCTTATAGAGATTTCATATAGGGAAATAATCCGGTGGACATGGAAACATGGAATGAATGGTTCAATTGGAACACTAAAAGGGGGGATGAACAGTATGTTGTTTTAAGATTGGATAGATTTCTATTGTCAGAAGGATTAGTGAATCGGGGGGGATGTGATGACCCAGGTATTTCTGGCGGCTGGCTCTGAACATTATCCTGTCATCCCCGTCTAGGAAGGGACAAACCCACTTGTCAGATGACATTTTCTCTTTGAATAGCTATGGCTGGAACATAAATATTTCAAATCATTAGTCCAATAATAGTGGGAGGAATTGGAAACCCCAAGGAGAACAAAAATGTACCAATTCCAACAGAAATTGAAATCCCTAAAGGACAAGATACATACATGGAACGAGGAAGAATTCGATAACATCTTCGAGGACAAAAAGTCCCTGATGGAACAACTTGAAGAAATTCAAAAAGAGGAAATGAATGATGGGTATGATGAGGAGATGAGAAGGTTGGAAAATGATATTATGGAGAGGCTTTATGCTAGGGAAAAACATGAAGAAATATACTAGAAGCAAAAGGAGTGAAACCAATGGCTTTAGAAAGTTGAGCAAAATACAAAGTTTTTCCATCAATTGGTGGTGCAAAATAGATAGAGATCCAGGTTAACTCGCCCCAAGAGGGAGAATGGGAAGGTTGCAGAAACAAGGGAAGAGATGGAGGAGGAATTGATTGGCTTCTTTTGGAATATTATGAAGGAGGATAAGAGGGATAGGTTCAAGTATATAACGCAGATCACTCAAAATATCCTTACTAGTGTGTCTCTAAAACAAAATCATATTTTAAGTAAACCTATGGAATTACGAAAGGTGGAGGAAACAACTAATCAGATGGCAGATGGAAAAGCTCTAGGAATAGAAAAATTCATTACCAAAATTTTCCATCACTTCTGGGATATGATCAAGTGGGATGTCCTACGAATTGTCGAAGAATCCAGTCGAACAAAGGAATGCTCCAAGTGTTCAACGCCACTTTCCTCACTCTCATCCCTAAGTCTGATTTTGCTGACAGTCCAAGTAAGTTTTGGCCAATTGCTTTATGTAATTTCATTTACAAAATTATCACTAAAGTTATTGCTAACATAATCAAACCCGTCCTCCCGACTTTGGTGTCCCCGAATCAATCTAGATTTGTGGAGGGTTGCCAAATCTTAGATGGAAACATCTTGGTTCATGAAGTAATTCATTCTTTAAACATCACTAATAAACATGGAATGCTTTTAAAGTTGGACATATCTATAGCCTATGATATTAAGTTGGCAATTCATGTGGGAGATGCTTAGACCTATGGTTTTAACTAGGAGTGGATTTCTTGGATTATGAGTTTGATTTCCTTAGTGTTTTTCTCCATTTTACTTAATGGGGCTCCGACGAGCACATTCAGGCCGTCTAGGGGTATCCTTTGTCCCCTTTTTTGCTTATCCTAATGACTGAAGGCATGAAAAGGATAATCAATAAAATGGTGGAAAGGAGGGATATTAAAGGGTTGAATCTCCATAATGGGGATGATAAACAAACACTTCAACAGTTTTTGGATGGTACAATGCTCATGGGCCACCCTTCAGTTCAGGAATCCAGAGCTTTTAAGAAGTGCTTATCTATTTTTTCGAAGGCTTCAAGCTTGGAGGCGAATAATGGGAAATCTTGGATCTTTTTCTTTAACACTCCTAGGATTTCTCAGATAAATATCCTCAGGATAATGGGATTTCAAGGGAGCTCCCTTCCATCGAAATATCTAGGCCCCCCCCCGGCTGAAGGGGTCACCCATAAGGTGTCATGGACTGATTTGTTGGACATAGTGAGAAGAAAGTCAGCTAATTGTGCCCTGAGATCACTTAAATTGGCTAGTAGTGTTACGCTTATAAACACAGTTCTTTAGGAAATGTCGATTTATTTGTTTTCAATTATGGCAGTTCTAGAGGCTATCCTCAAATATCTAAGAAGTATCCAATGATAATTTTAATGGGGAGGGAATTCGAATAAAAAAAATAGGCTTTGATCAACTGGGACATAGTTTGTAAACCAACATATCAAGGAGTGATTCGCATTAGAGAACCAGGGAAAACTAATGAGATCTTTGGAGCAAAGATCTGGTGGAACTGGGTTTCCCATAAGGAGGAACCCTGGGAAAAAATGTGGCATATGAAGTATGCCTAGGATAAATAGAAATATGATTTCATTCGGTATAATAAGGATAAACCAGGATTTCACATCTGGAGGACTGTTTTTGCAAGTCACAACATTATCCATGATCATAGTTTCCAGTAAATACGGGAAGGGGGGAATGCAAAATTTTGGAACGATGCTTGGAAAAAAATGCCTAAACTGGTAATGACAGACGACATCTAGAGAAGTAGAATCGAATCCGAGGAACTGGGATTGGTAACATTCAACCAATTTTGGGTTGAGGGATCGGATGAGGGAGATTTCCATGAATGGCATCCACTAGAGTGGTGGGAGGAGAGATTTCTAGAGGAAGAGATCCCTAGGATTAGAGAATATCTTTAAGAGCGTCGCATTAAGGTTCAACAAGGCTTGGATAAATTGAGATGGTGATACCTATCGAAAGGAATTTTCAGTACTAAGGAGGAATATGATATATGCACTAACAGTGGGGAGCAACATGAAAAGACAATATGGAAAATGGCGTGGAAAGCAAAACCATGGCCCAAAGTTGCTACATTTATTTGCTTGGTCATGCAACCGAGAATTTTAACTTAGGAGAACTTAAAAAAGCGTGGCATGGTTGACCCATCTATATGCCAAATATGTTACCAAGACGAGGAAACTATGAAACACTTGCTAGATTCTCATTCCTTTGTTTCGACCTTATGGTATAGAGAAGCAGAGATATTTAGACGATCCAATCACGTTCGTAGGAAACCTGATTAGACCATCTGAATGTGGGATACAAAGGACTTGAAGAACATGGTCGTTTCCTATATATGGCTTATGTTTGATAGATTCTAGCTCTATGAAGTATGGAGAGAGAGGAATCAAAGAATATTTTAGGATAAAAATTCAAATGAACAGAAGGTCTGGAATAATGTGGCCCTGCATATCCAAGAGTCTATTAAAATGGCCAAATGGGAGGACAAAGACTAGGAAATGGATGATTAAGAAGGCAGAATCATGAATACATGGGGCTTGCCTAAATCCGATCAAGGATGGGCTACTAGGAAACCAAGGATGCGTCTCCAGGAAAGACCGCAGGTTTGGAATTCCCCCCCAAGCTGGGTATTTTAAGCTTAATTTTGATGGAGCTTCAAAGGGTAATCCAGGATCAACAGGGTTTGGGGGCATAATCCAGAATCAGGAGGGAAACATAATTCAAGTTTACCATGGCTACATTGGCCACAATTCCAACAATGCGACATAGTTGGAGGGGCTCATTCAGGGGCTGGTCTTGATTTAAAGCTTTCATTGGGAACCCACGATAATCGAAGGAGATTCAAGACTGATTGTTAAACTCACCAAGCAGATGCAACATGGAAAATGAGCTTCCGAAGTGGTTTCCAGCTAGCGAATGATCTATAGAATGGAAAACCCGGAGGCCCATATTGTAGTGCCTCATGCTTGGAATTTTACCCATGTCAAACACGATGGAAATAAGGAGGATGACCACCTAGACAATGTTGGGGAAGCAGTGAAAATTCAGTGGAGGGCAGGGCAATTTGTGAATGTTGAGTCCCAAGATTGGATTTCCCAATGCAAGGATATGGTTAATCAAGACATAGAGAGTCGTGATATTGAGAAAAGTGACGTGGGACCTGTTCTCATGATAGGTACATGACACATGTGGAGAGTACTCTGGCCACCTGCTGTAATTACCAATCTATGGCAGTGGGTGGTTATAGTACAATGCCACAAAAGGACGGACATGAAATGCATTTAAGTTCCAATGCAGGTGATAATGAAGAAGGATTATGGAGGAATCCTTGAATAGAGGATGAAGACCCAGACCATAATGAGGGTTGATAAGAGACCAATAGGGATCGTCTTATATATGCGGAAGCATGACATCCTCATGATGAGCATCATTAGTAGACGATGTTGGGAAATATCTATAAATTTGGGAGGAAACTTGGACACTTACCATATTCTCCTTTGCAGTGTCATAGTGAGTGATATTCTGATAGGCATAAAGAGGCAAAGTTGGTTATATATGAAATGGAATTTAGGAAGACAGAGAGACATGACTTTGAGGGGAGAGAAATCCTAAGATATGGAAAAATCAAGACAAAAGGGGAAGTAAATGAAAGTTATCTGGGAACAAAGGCGGGCTCACTAGGTTTCCATGTTCTTTCGGGATAGGATTCGTCAATTAATTCACAAAGAGATCGAACAGGTTGAGAAAGATCCGTGGGAATAAGTTAAGACCCTTAAGGTTGATGATATGCAGGAATTTGTTGCAGATTGGGTCTAGAACCCTAGCTCGACGGTGAGGTGTCTTTTGGTGTATGAACATATCATCACAACTTTCTGGGTCATGAATAGCCTCATGTCCCACATTCTTATGGAATGGGAGTGTTGCCCACCGATGTGCACACTGTCAGCCTGAAATCTTTCGAACGATTGTCTCTCGACAGAAGGGAGAGATATGACCTTGGGGGCAAGCAAAGAGTCAGGTGCTCTCACCTGATCCCTACTCCTCCGTTTAGGAAAAATCCTAATGAAGCCAATGGGGGTAGTCCCTACGAAACGCTACTAACGTTATTAGTTGATGGTTTGTTTTTTTAAGTTTTTAGAATTTTTTAAAAAGTGGGGTTTCAAGATATAAATACAACAATAATTTAAAAGAATCCTTTTAACATCATGAATTAAAAGATCATTGTAAAATATATAAAATGATGCATGATACTTGATATTGATAGTAAGCAAATAAGAGTGCAAGGACCAGTTCCTTATGGAGTCAACACAATGAAAAATTGATAATTGTTGGAAAAAAAAAGAAAATGTTGTGCAAGTGTATCTTGGTGAATTTTAGATTATTAGATTGTTAATATTGGTTAGGGAAAGAAGGGAAACTCTCAAGATACCGTAAAGGTACAGAGAGGAATGCCAAGAATTTATACTTTGGTGGCTTCGTACAAGGACATGTTGGCTTCCAAAGTCCCAAGGGAATGTTCAACACTACTCCAACCAGGGATGTAGCCTAACGGTGCCCCCAAGATCTAAGTATAGTGGTTCCTGCTTCCCCAAGCGGGAATTTTCCCACAAAAAGTCTAACTGAAGTGCCGGATTTTTGCTTATCTTTTGGGTAGTTAATTTTATTAGGGTGACTTGGATTAAAAAGTGAGAATTAAACAATCTATAATGCTTCCGGGTATCCCAACCGGGTAGAGCATACACAATGTAGAAAACTGGTTTATTCCAATTTTATTAATGATGAATATTGTAACAACCATCCAACAGAGAGCACTCTTGATCCGCCTTATGGTGAGATTCAAGAGATTTATGAAAATTGAAACAAAGCAACTAAGCTAAAACAAGAAATAAAGACTCTTTGACAGAGAGCGATCTTGACTTTCTTTTCAACGAGTTCAAGAGACTTTGGATTCATTTTATTAAATAAGTTAGAATACAAGAGAAATAAAACACTACTAATGCAAGATATAAGGGCCAAACTTATGCGTCACTTTTCTGATCAATCTCCACTATACGGAAAAGCCTTTGGGTGGAGATGAGAGCATAATTCGTGGCGACGAAGAGTGGTTTTATTTCTAAACTACTTTTGCAATAAATAAAATGGATCAAACTATGAAATGTGAATGAAAGTATACACCATGCATTTAAGAAGTGAGTGTGTGAAGTGGTGGAGTTAGAAAAAAACAATCTCATAAAAATGACAAAAAGACACAAATTCCCCCAAGGGGGATGGGATGTGGGTGTTGGTTACCCCACTGCTATCATTTAATTCTTTTACAATTTCATATGATGAAGATGAAGTGCTTCTAGTCCATTAAACTTGGATCTAAGAGCTTACAATGGTGTGCCAAGGTACTATAACAAAGTGGGTGTCCATCGGATTGTTCTAAGGCCTCCTTGATGGTATTGGTCTCTCCAAAAATTCACTTTTATGCACATACCTGCTAAAAACCAGCAAGCTAAAAGTGTTAGAAAATGATAAAAAAATTGAAAAATTTTGTACTTAGAAAAAATTTGCAAAATTTTTAAGTGTAAGCACAATTTCCTAGCTTTAGATCTAGTCAAATGATGGAGTTCTTTAAAAAAAAATAGATCTAGCTAATTATTAATGCTTAAATAATTATAGATCCAAACACTAAGCATGAAAAAACAGATTTACTTCTTAAGCATAATAAAAAAAGTAACTGGGAAAGAGAGAGAGTTTGGGTTTGAAAGAGGAAGAAGAGAAAGCTTTGCTCAAGCTTGAATCCAAGTCTGAGACTTGAAAGTATGGTATTAATGGGAACAAGAACTTGTAGAATCCTCAATATTTGAAGAAGAGAGTGATGCAACTTAGCTCTTCCCCTTACTCCAATGCCGCAGCCTGCAAAAATTTGTTCACACTTGCAGAAAAAAGGGATCAAATCTAGTACATTCAAATAATGGAAACCAAAAGAGCATGAATATAACTTAATAAACAATGCTACTCTTGCACCTCAAGAAGCCAAAATATAAGTAAATAAATTGAAGCATCAAATATTTACCCTATGTGTTTAAGAAAACCCTCCAAGTTAGATTGATTAGCAATTTTACGCCAAGCATAAACAAATTAATACAAGATTACCTCAATAAGCATACACCATTCACCAAGTGACATGAACACCAATGGACCTCCAAAGTCTCAATATTATTCAGATAATAACAACAAAGTACATGAGTAGAGGTTCCTTGCTTCCATCCAGAATGAGGAAGAGGACCTCTTATTTATACAAAAAGGAGAGGCTGACACAACCCTAGCGTGAGCATGAGGAAGGAGGGTGCAATCCTCAGAGGACTAAAGCTCTAACACACTGATTCGGAGTTGATATGATGACTAAATGAGTTCCAGAGTAATGAGAGGGGGTGAGGTGGCCTCCACCTAGGCAAGGCACCCAGCTTCCTCCTTGGTTTTATCACCCAACCACACAGAAGATGCCACATGAGGAATTCACCCACATGAGTGAAGGAGGCACAAATCTCAAGAGGCAGTTTGACTGAAGCACCCCGATACTGACTTAAATCAGTTTGGTGATGATTGTAATCTCCTTTGATACTCTATACCGAGCTAATTAGCCCTTTATTTTATTCAATTTGGTATTTTTGGAGATTTTTTTGATTTATCTCCATTTAATAAAATAATGATTATTTTAATTAAATATTCCTCATTTATTGATTTTGAGAAAATATTTAATTAAGTGAAAATAATCACTCGAAACTTAGGATAAGTGTGTCCAGGGGTTAAATGAGTGTTTTGGCTTAGAAAACAAGTCTTTATTTGTCAAAATCCTCCCCGAGACCACTTAATTATTACATTTTGAAAATTTTCAATTAAACCATAGGAAAAATGGTTTAATTAGTTGAAAATTTAATTATTTCACTATAGTTCAAAAATAAAAAATTTGAGGACGGCTAGGAATTTTTTTTTTCGGACAATGTTTTAATGCATCCTCGAACCTAGGAAATGAACATAGAACATACAAATAGTGTCTAGTAGGTTCATATTTAAATGTTGGACTCTAATAACCCCACAAGGCCTAACCGCCAAATTTGGGCATTCTAGCTTTGGAGGTAGCAGGAGAAAAACTCATCGATTATAACTCGGCTAAAGGCAAAGAAATAATTGACAAGGGAAAAAATCCTTGGATTACCCTATTTGATTTTTATGTCTAAGGGAACTGAGCCACTCAAGACCCCCCTACTAGCACAGTTTATTACAACCCCATGGGGCATGGTCATTTTGACAAAAAATAAAAATGGCTAGCCAAAACTGGCTAACTATGAAACACAATGAACTTATGAACTCTGGCAATAAACATTCATCATGCTCAACTGGCGGGTCAATAGAAAGTTCAACTATTGTACAAAATAGTCGGTAACATCTGGTTCCAACTGCAGGACGTGCACTTGGTTGATTTTCATTCAAAGAGAGTGTGTGAGTGGCCCAAAATATATGGTTCCTGCATGAAATTAAAGTGCATCAGTACTACATATATATAAAAATCCAAAAGTGAAACAACAACTCTGTATAAGGAAAAAAAGAAACAATCTATGGTACATGCATAATATACAAAAATTAAATATGATACAAAATTATAGTACAAAACTATGGTACAAAAGGAAAAACTGAAAGGGTAAAGATAAGGGTTTAGAAAATCCCTTAGAATTCCCCCATGGGCATTAGATGTCATTGTTGAAGAACACTTTTAAATGTTTCCCATTCACTGGTAAGAGCAACCTTTCTCCTTCCATAGTGTTGAGGAGAAACGAATTCGTGCCGACCACATCATATATAATGTATGGACCCAACCATAAGCTGTCGAACTTTTCGTGCTTTCCTGGCTTCTCTCTTCTTCTATCCCAAAGAAGCACCGTATACCCAATTTGAAAAGGTATTGTCCTAGTTGACTTATCAAAGGTTCTCTTGATCTTATCCCGATTTCTGATACTATGGTCAAGGGCCTTCCTTCGGTTTTCATCTAGCTCAATGATTTGATTAATTATGTTGGGAATGGAGCCTTCTTCCATTTCATGCTCCTGGAGCATCTTCATGGCAGGTAACTGAAGGTAGATGGGCAGTGAGACAGTCAAACCATACACAAGTTCAAAGGGGTCTTCCCGGTTGCGCTTTTCTTAGTTATTCGATCAACCCAAAGTGCATACTTAATTTTACCATCCCATGAATTCTTGGTATTTCCAACTCTTTTCTTAAGGATAATCATTAAGTTCTAATTGCTGGACTCGACAAGACCATTACCCTCGAGGTAATAGTTGGAAGAATGGGATAGGATAATGCCATAATTGAAACAAAATCTTGTGAACTCTACAGAACTAAAGGCTTTGGCATTATCATTTGTTATTTTGGATGGAGCACCAAATCTAGTAATGCTATTACTTTCTATGAAATCCATCACAACTTTATTAGTGGCCTTTTTAGTGGGGATTTCCTTCACCCACTTGGTGAAACAATCGGTAGCTGTTAAAATCCAACACTAGCCATTGCTAGAGTTGTCCTTGAATTTACAAATGAAATCAAGCCCCCACTGCTGGAAAGGGGCTTGCACCACAACTGGTTGCAAAGGTAAGGATTTCAACCTAGGCTTCCCAGTGAACAACTGGAACTACTAACAACCCTTGAATAACTTGTGAAAAACTGAAAATAGGGAGGGTCAATAGTAACCTTCTCTAAGGATTTTGTGGGTTGTGTTGTCTTCTGCAAAATTCCCCCCACAAAATCCCGAATGGAACTCAGTCAAAAGTTGTTTAGACTCTTTTTCATTGACACATCTAAGGATCACTCCATATGGGTTTATCCAACCGAGTCCTTCCTGAGTGATGCAATAACTAACAACCTTTAACCTTAGAGCCCTTATTTTATGACCTTTAATATGTTCAGGGCATGTAATGTTTTGAAGGAAGAATATGATATCGAGTACCAATGGTGATCTAAACGCTGCAATCATGGAGGCATGCTTAGTGTAGGCTCTTCATTCTGACAAATTATTCTTAAGGCTTCTTCATTACCCCGAGTTAACATTTTAGCTAGGCCTTGTCCTTTTATTAATGTTATGGGTTTAAGCTCCAGGTCATACTCTTGAATTTTAGACATCCACTTATCTCTTTTTCCTAAGCAATCATGCTGACATAAGATGTCCTTAACTGCTGAATGAGGAACATAACAGACTATCTTGGAGTATCCCACATATGTTTTGAAAATGTTTCAAAGATATTACTTAGGAAAAGGCTTACTTTTCCATGATGGTGTATTTAAGCTCGGAGTGCTGTAAGGCTTGGCTCATGAAAGCGATGGGTTGCTCAAATCCTTCATTGTTTTTCTGGAACAAGAACCCCACAATAGTATCCTCGGAAGCAAAGGAGAAAATAATGAAATCTTTGGAGTAATCCGGGCTGATCAAGACATGAGTTTTAGTGATGGCTTCTTTAACGCATCTGAAGGCCTCTCTACCCTCACTAGTTCATTCAAACTTAGCATCCTTTTTCAACAACTTCTGTAAAGGTTTCATGTACTCAGCTAAGTTTGGAATAAATCTTCTGATGAAATTGATGTTCCCATTAAAATATTGGAGAGCTTTGACATTTTTAGGCAATGGAATATTATTAATGGATTCAATTCTTTTAGGGTCAATTTTGACACTATCTTTAGAAATGATGTGACCCAGAAGCTTTCCTTCATCAATTCCAAAGACAAACTTAGCTGGATTAAGATAAATACCATACTTCCTACATCTTCAAAAGACTTGCTTAAGATGGCCTATGTGACTTGGTATTTCTTTTGAAAAAATGGTCAGGTCATCCTGGTAAATCTCTATGATCTTCCTAATCAACTCCTTGAATGCATAGTACATGGCCCTTTGAAAAGTGGCACCAACATTCAACAAACCAAAAGGAATCCTAAGATACTCAAAAGTACCCCACGGGGAGGTGAAAGTAGTCCTGTTCCTATCTTCTTTCTTAATCGCTACTTGGTTGTACCCTGAAAATCCATCCAACATGGACATCACAGCTGCACCTGTTACTTTCTGAAGAAGGGTCTGCATATTAGGAAATGGGTAGTTGTCCTTCTGACAAGCTATGTTTAGATTCCTGAAATATATACATATCCTTAAACTACCATTCTTCTTTCTCACCACGACCAAGTTAGAGCACCAAAATGAATGTCTTGTTGGTGCAATAATCCCACAGCTAACATCTTTTCAAGTTCCTTTTTAACTATGGGGGCTAACTTGGGGTTTATTTGCCTTATTTTTTGCCAAAAGGGTTTGAATTCTCTAACCTCTTGTTTTAAAGGGATAGTGTGTTGGAACACATCCTCTAGATATGCCTTAAGCTCATCATATGATAAGGAAAAAACATCCCTATACTCTTTAACCAAGTTTATTAAGTCATTCCTTTCTTTTTTAGACGTCCCTTTCCCAATTTTTATTAATTTTGGGTTTTTATTTGATCCAATATTATTTCTACATAGTCTCCAGGTTTCATTGAATCAATATTATTTTTCCTACCATCGTGTCTGTCAAAAGTCTGCTCAAGCCCAACAAAGACCTGAGGTACCGGATTATCAAACTGATCACCTTCTCCTTGATACTCTTTACCCTCTTTTGAAAGTTGACACTGAAGTTGGAAAATTCATCCATATTATGAAGAAATTTTAGAATTTGTTCATCACTTTGGAAAACTTGCCAATGTTCCATGTTGTCTGGAATAGATGGTCTAAAGTTATGTCTAATTTTCCATCACCATTCAACAGTTCTTCAGAAGGTGGGAGAGTTGATGCTGCTACTGCTAACTTGTCTGCTAAGTTGTTTTCATCTCTAGGGATTAAAATTAAGTTTAAGGCATAAAAATATTCCATTGTGTCCCAGACTGCATTTCTATACTTTTTTAACCTTTTGCACTTACAAGCAAATTCGTTCTTAACCTGTAGGATTATTAAGTTAGAGTCACCACTTATGCTTAACATCTTTATTCCCATATCCTTAGCTGTTTCTAGACCAAGTAAACAGGATTCATACTCCGCTACATTATTAGTTGCCTCAAACTCCAATCTATAAGCAAAGTTAAAGATTTTCACTTTAGGAGAGGTAATGACCACACCTGCACCCTTTCCAGCTTTGGAATGAGCACCGTCAAAATTCATACGCCATATTTCATCTGCCTTCTCATGTTTGATTTTTTCTTTAAGGGGAGCCGAAAAGGTAGAGTAGCAACTATAGGTTCCAATGTCATTAGTGTAGTAAACATACTCATTGAAATGCTTCTTAGTATTTTCAACATGGTACTTCTTCTCTTTTTCATTACGCAACTTAACCCATGAATCTTCTAATGCAGGTATAGTACCATAAGTCCAGTCCATCTGGATCCATCCTCCCAATTTGACATCCCACTTTTTGGACAACAACATCCCCCATTTATCTGGCACATCAATCACTGCAATGTCCATGGCTATGTGAATGTATGGATACGTAGCTAACCTTACTTGATGATTCAGGATGATTCCTACTACATCCACCTATCTAGAATCCATGGCACATACATTTCAGTAGGTCCTAGTGGTTTTTAAATTCAACTTTTCCATTACTTTTTTAGTCATTATATTAGAGGCAAATCCTAAATCAAGCATACAATTATGTAGAAGAAGATCACCCATCATCAATGATAAAAGGGGGGGATGATCCTCTTTTCTTGAATCCATAGTATGCAATATTACAATCGGATATTCTTGGACATTATTTAGAGTTGGAGAAGGTTCTTCTAGAGGTTCTTTAATTAACTTAACCTTTTTGGGAGGTGGAGAATTCAAGACTTTTAACAACTTATCTCTTTGTTCTGGAATTTTAACAAGTTCGTTTGCAAGGACTGACACTTTAGCTTTAGACCACCAAGTTTCCAAATCAAGACCAACATCATCAGTATAAGGAGGAGCAGTTACCTTAGGAAGATACTGTTTACTCTTTGAAGTACTCGGACTATCTCTTCTCTAGTAGGTGATGCCTTTGAACTTATGGATCTCTTTGATCTGCTCATTTGAAGGCTTAGTACCAAAGTTCTTAGTAAGGTTATCCAGTTGTTGACTGTATTCTCTAGCTTGACCCCAAGTTTTTGTTTTGACAAGATGGAGTTGTCCTACTGTGTTGATGTACTCAGGCTCGCTTGAATATTGTTCACTATCATTTGACTTTGGAAGATCATGCTCTAATATTTGATGGGTCATGTAACATGTGGATTCTTCTTGAAGGGCTTCACAGGATCCGCAATAAGGAATGAATTCCTCAACCATGTTGATAGGATCTAGTTTATTAGGGGGGATTCTATCTTGCAGGGCTTTTTTCAGAACCCAATTTCCCTTAGGAGGAAAATTGTTATGACTAGTTTGAGCCCTCTCCATTTTTATTACTCAAATTTGCATCGTTTTTAGTTGATTTGCATAATCGACTTGTAAGGCTATCATTCACTTCCTTCATTTTCTTATCATAAGCCTCTTGCATGTGGTTTGTCCAATATTTAGCTCTAATATGCTGTTGCTTAGGAGGAATAAGGGCCCTTGTGTAACCAGGAATGTTTGAGTTACCATAAGATTGCATATTCCTGTCAATTTTAACAGCCATTTCCTGGGCTATCAAAAGAGTGGTAGGGTCTTTATCTCTAAGTTGATACTACATTTCCACACTAAGAGCTTCAATGTAGTAGACTAAGATGGATTGAGCAGTAGGCTTGTATTCAGTATGGATGGCATTCATCAGATTCATGAAATTTTTGTTGAATTTGTCCATTTTTTTGTCTCGCCTCTTTTTATGGTAGTTAAAGCAACTAACTGATGGCGAGGCTCTTTCTTTTCTCCAAACTTGTTGGTGAAAGCAATTTTGAAGGTTGCAAGGCTTGAAAAGGAGTTATCTAGCAAGTTGTTGAACCAGTCACCAACATCTCCATCCAAGGAAAGAGCAAATAGTTTCATATACACATCTTCATGTCTATGTGTGGGATCACTGATATAGGCGCTAATACATATGGAGAAGTTCTTTAGATGAAGACTTGCATTGATTGCATCAGTGTCAGTGAACATGGGCAGTTTGTCTACAACTTTGTCTTGTAGATTGTGAGGTTGAACTGCTATCTGAGAGATGTCAAGGGGACTGAAATACTCACCCATTATGTCAGACAAATAATTATTATTTTTGACAAAAAGGCTATGGATATCCAAAATAGACTCAAATCCAAGACTCTCAAGGATTCTACAAGAAGTTAACCTATTTAGTCTCCTCCTATAAACCTGTTCGGGTTCAGGGATGAAATTAAGTAGGCCTACATAGTTTCTTCTTGTTGAATACCTTGGTGTGATTATTGATAGTGGAGTCGTCGGATGGATTTAAGTCTAAAATCAGAGGTGTTCAGCCTGAAATATTTCAAACGGATATCTCCCGACAGAAGGGAGAGATGTGACCTTGGGGGCAAGCAAAGAGTTAGGTGCTGTCACCTGATCCTGAATCCTCCATTTAGGCAAACTCCTAATGAAGCCAAGGGGGGTAGTCCCTACGAAAAGTTACTAAGGTTATTAGTTGATGGTTTTTTTTTAAGTTTTTAGGAGTTTATAGAAAGTGAGGTTCCAAGATATAACTGCAACAATAATTTAAAAGAATCATTTTAACAATATCAATTAAAAGATCACTGTAAAATATATAAAATGATGCACGATACTTGATATTGATAGTAAGAAAATAAGAGTGCAAGGACCAGTTCCTTATGGAGTCAACACAGTGAAAAATTGATAATTGCTGAAAAAGAGGAAATGTTGTGCAAGTGTATCATGGTGAATTTTAGATTGTTAGAATTTTAATCTTGGTTAGGGAAAGAAGGGAAACGCTCGAGATACCATAAAGGTACAGAGAGGAATGTCAATAATTTAGGCTTTGGTGGCTCTGTACAAGGACATGTTGCATGCCAAAGTCCCAAGGGCATGTTCAACTCTACACCAACCAAGGTTGTAGCCTAATGGTGCCCCCAATATCTAAGTACAGTGGTTCCAACTTCCCCAGGTAGAATTTGCCCACACAAAGTCTAATCGAAGCGCCAAATTTTTGCTTATATTTTGGGTAGTTAATTTTATTAGGGTGACTTAGATTAAAATGTGAGAATTAAACAATCTACAATGCGTCTAGGTATCCCAACCGGGTAGAGCATAAACAATGTAGAAAAATGGTTTATTCTAATTTTATTAATGATGAAGATTGTAACAACCCTTCGACAGAGAGCAATCTTGATCTGCCTTATGGCAATATTCAAGAGATTTATGAAAATTGAAACAAAGTAGCTAAGCTAAAACAAGAAATAAAGACTCTCTGACAGAGAACAATATTGACTTGCTTTTCAACGAAGTTCAAGAGACTTTGGAGTCATTTTATTAAACAAGTTAGAATATGAGTGAAATAAAACACTACTAATGCAAGATATAATGGCCAACCTTATGCATATTTTTTCTGATCAATCTCCAATAATCGACAAAGCCTTTGGGTGGAGATGAGAGCATAAATTGTGGCGACGAAGCGTGGTTTTATTTCTAAACTAGTTTTGCAATAAATAAAATGGATCAAACTATGAAATGTGAATGAAAGTATACAACATGCACTGAAGAAGTGAGTGTGTGAAGTGGTGGAGTTAGAAAAAAGAAATCTCACAAAAATGACAAAAATACATAAATTCCCCTAAGGGGGATGGGATGTGGGTGCTAGTTACCCCACTGCTCTCTTTTAATTCTCTTACAATTTTGTATGATAAAGATGAAGTGCTTCTTAGTCCATTAAACTTGGACCTAAGAGATTACAATCATATTAGAGGAAATTTCAACTCAAAATGGGCCTTCTAAAAAGAATTAATAAAATAATAAAATAATATTTATTAATTTTGGAGGAAGAAAAGAAAAAAATGACAAAAATACATAAATTCCCCTAGGGGGGATGGGATGTGGGTGCTAGTTACCCCACTGATCTCTTTTAATTCTCTTACAATTTTGTATGATGAAGATGAAGTGCTTCTTAGTCCATTAAACTTGGATCTAAGAGCTTACAATCATATTAGAGGAAATTTCAACTCAAAATGGGCCTTCTAAAAAGAATTAATAAAATAATAGTTAAAATAATAAAATAATATTTATTAATTTTGGAGGACGAAAAGAATTAAATTCCACATCCAACGAGTACCCACTCGACATACTTTTGACAGACGTTACCCCCAAAACAAGAAATACCTGAAAGAATGGAATGATGATGTCATCATTCTGTTTTCAAGTATTTCTTGTTTTTGGGGTAGCGGGGTCTGTCAAAAGTATGCCGAGTTAGTACTCGTTGGATGCGGAATTTAATTCCACATCCAACAAGCTCTCCCGATCGAAATTTGAGTAAAAACACGGGGAGATATGTCGAAAATTCAAACAAAAAAAGTAGTTTTTTTTATGATACATATCCCCAAATTTATATTAAAAAAGTGTTTAAGACCTATACGCTATTTCAAATCTAAAGCAATTTCATTGGCTAACACATGATGACATGGAATTTGAATCAAAGTTAAAAGGCCCGTTTTGAGTTGAAATTTCCTCTAATATGATGCACCAAGGCACTATAACAAAGTGGGTGTCCACCGGATTGTTCTAAGGCCTCCTTGATGGTCTTGGTCACTCCAAAAATTCACTTTTATGCACAGACCTGCTAAAACCAACAATCTAAAAGTGTTAGAAAATGATGGGAATGACAATGCAAAAGAAAAAGATTTTTTTTAAGTGTAAGCATAATTTCCTAGCTTTATATCTAGTCAAGTGATGGAGCTCTTTTAAAAAAACAAATCAGATCTAGCTAATTATTAATGCTTAAAGAATGATAGATCCAAACATAAATTACATGAGCAGAGGTTCCTTGCTTCCATCCAAAATTAGGAAGAGGACCTCTTATTTATACAAAAAAGAGAGGCTGGCCCAACCCTAGTGTTAGCATGAGGAAGGAGGGTGCAACCCTCAGAGGACTGAAGCTTTGACTCACTGATTCAGAGTTGATCTGATGTCTAACTGAGTTCCAGAGTAATGAGAGGGGGTGAGGTGGAATCCACCTAGGAAAGGCGCTCACCTTCCTCCTTGGTTTTATCACCCAACCACACAGAAGATGCCACATGAGTGAAGGAGGCGCAAATCTCAAGCAGTTTGACTGAAGCACCCCGCTACTAACTTAAATAAGTTTGGTGATGATTGGAATCTCCTCCGATACTCTGTGACGAGCTAATTAGCCCTTTATTTTATTCAATTTGGTCTTTTTTGGAGATTTTTTTGATTTATCTCCAGTTAATAAAATAATGATTGTTTTAATTAAATATTCCTCATTTATTGATTTTGAGGAAATATTTAATTAAATGAAAAATAATCACTTGAAACTTAGGATAAGTGTGTCTAGGGGTTAAATGAGTGTTTTGGCTTAGAAAACAAGTCTTTATTTGCCAAAATCCACCCCTAGACCACTTAATTATTACATTTTGAAAATATTTAATCAAACCATAGGAAAAATGGTTTAATTAATTCAAAAATTTAATTATTTCTCTATAGTTCAAAAATAAAAAATAAAAAATCCGAGGACCTTCGGAAGTGTTTGTTTCGAACAATGTTTTAATGCATCTCGGAACCTAGGAAATGACCATAGAACATACCAATAATGTCTAGTAGGTTCATATTTTAATGTTGGACTCTAATAATCCCCAAGGACTAACCACCAAATTTGGCATTCTAGCTTTGGAGGTAGCAGGAGAAAAACTCATCGATTATAATTCGGCTAAAGGCAAAGAAATAATCGACAAAAGAAAAAACTCCTTGGAATACCCTATTTGATTGTTATGTCTAAGGGAACCGAGCCACTCAAGACCCCCCTACTAGCACAGTTTATTACAACCCCATGGGGCATGGTCATTTCGACAAAAAATAAAAATGGCTAGCCAAAATTGGCTAACTCTGAAACACACCGAACTTCTAAACTCTGGAAATGAACATTCATCATGCTCAACTAGTGGCTCAATAGAAAGTCCAACTATTGTACAAAATAGTTGGTAACAGGGAGAATAAAGATGCAAGGGATGTGGAGCCTGTGAAGGCCTGGAAGGAGCACAATTCTGATAGCCAGTCGATGCACCAAAAATTGATTTAATTACTAGAAAGGTGGGGTTGTAGTTCTACCCCCCTCTTGAGAATGGTTTGTGTGTTGGTTCATTTGGTACAAAGCGGAAGGTTTCAGGCTCTTTGCAAGTGACGACGGGCCGTCGTGGCGAAATGCAGTCGAAAGGCTTCCCTTCTGATTGTCGTGGTTGTCACAATTCATCTGGTTTGCCAATTAGGGATGACGTAGCCAAGGTTAATTGAATATGTGGTGTATAAAAGCTTAAGTTTCTGTTCTATGTCTTTTAGTTAATGGTCTGCTGTTTTGGATGTTCATTTTTGTATATATAGGGTCTATGTGCAAGGGGCTCAATCATGAGCATATAATAAGTTTATGTAATAGGGGAAGTATAACTTTGATAAGAAATTATGTAATGGAGAAAAGAATGCTAAAGGTTTTTTGGTTGGAAAAATTTAGTTTTGTTTAAGAGAGGCAAAGAAGACTTATGAGTTGAACATTTGGTTCCTTTGAGAACCAACAAAATCACCAATTTTAATGTGTTATGCAATCTTTTATTAAAATAATATAATGTTTTAATTAAAAAAATAAAATACAAAGTATGAACATGTCATGCTTTGCAATGTTCACATTTTGAAAAAAACAAGAACATAACCCAAACAATAGTTTTGCATTTTATTTATATAAAATAACACTAAGTCCAAAATACTAGCAGCATGTGAAACTTTTGGATTGCAACATTGCCATTTTATGTCATATCGTTAGCACTGAAACATGAGACAACGTTTATATTTTATTCATATAATGTAAGTGGCTGAATATAAAAAGGAACATTGATATCGATCTCTCTCTATATTAGTTAAAGTGGTTAAGTTTATAATCTAAAACACAATTTATTAGAGAAGATAACAATCATTTTTCTTAATTATTGGATACCGTTTGAGCTAAATTAATTGATATGGAATTCCATTATATATTTATTATTATTATATATTGGATACCGTTCGAGCTAAATTATTTGATCTGGAATTTCATTATATATTTATTACTATTATTACATACGTTATGTAATTATTTAAAATGATTATTGATTATTATATTATTGTTATATAATTATTGAAGATATTGATGATGATGATGATTATGGTTAACGCCCACTCAAATCAATTTGGTTTATCAGACCTTTAAAGTTAATAAATGAAGTATTTGGTTTGCTGTAAAATTTCTTCTTAAAAAGAAGTTTTCTTAGATCACCATAGTTTTGACATGTTAGAAGGTTAGGGAGGTATGTATTGTAACAAAGATTATGCAACTACGATCTAATGTGGGTATACGTAGGGCACTTTAAGAGAAACCGACTTTCATCCTCAACTCTCATAGTTTCACAAAGATGACAAATCCTTTCCACACATGGTGTTTTAGGAATTGTCGAGTGTGTTGTTTCATACTAAAGTTCATGCGAGTTTATTTTTATTTTGGCTATATTAATTTTCTTGTTTGGACTAGTTAAAACATAGATACTTTTGAACTTATAGATTATGGCTAATGACCTCCTTATAGTATCTTAATTTTCTTTTGCCCTCTAATTTTTTCTCATTCCACATTTTCTTTTTAAAGTTAGAAGTAACAATATTTTTAAAGTTATTGGTATTTTGCAAAGAGACATTTTTGTCAATCCCCCAATGGTGTAAACAAGTCACGGTGTCTTTATACCAACCTCTCTTGAGTCGTAGGTGGTATTGACCAGATTTCTAAAGCAATTTTAGGAAGTCTTTGATCTACCATGTTATTTATCCTATATTTGTACATGTACGTTCTCATAGCGATGCTCTTGATGGGGGGAAGACCCACTTCTATTAGAGGATATGATATGACATATTTCTTTTAATTATGAGGTTATAGGTTATAAAGTGCTTCTGTATTTGTTCTATCTTTCTTTGAGATTCTCTAGAGATGCTACAACTCCAAACTTCACAACCATTAACGAGAGTTACTAGAGTTAAAAAAATAAACTTCTTTTTATTCCACTTCACAAGGTTTTTTGATTTACAATTAATTTACACAAAGAACTGATTTATTTTAATATCTATGAAGTACCAAAGTAAACCAAATTCTTTAAAGCTTAAGGCTAAGTCGATAGGAAACAATTGAATCATGAAAAGAGGAAGCATGCTACAATGTGGATTTCAACAGGGATTGGAAATAATAAAAATCCAATTGACTTCCATTACATTTTATATATCATTAATATGTCAGTTATCTTATTTCCATTATTATGATACATTAATAGTACGTCATTTATTGTGTATCCACAATAACCTAAATTCTCATTTAACTCTTACTTCATATTTTTAAATTAACCTAGCTTAAGATGTAGTGTGATGTGGCATACATAGATTTGATATGGAATACATGGCATATTATTTTATAATTTCCTCAAGAGGAATATTTTTGGACCAAAACCAAAGGCACGCGGGGTCTCTTCAACCAAAGAAATACCTTTATACTATATAAAATCTACTAGCTTAGTGAGCAAAGCTTCCCTCGCGACACCCTAGAGAATTCTCGACTATTGCACCGATGTGACTTTGACTGGAGTTTGAAACAATCTTGGGAAGCCTATTGTCTTTCATAATAGTCGTCCCATGCTTGTACATTAGGTATATAGTCATAGGCAAACTCATATACCAACTTCTATGAGGAAGATATGATAGGGTGCATTGCTTTTAATTTTAGGAGTATAAATTATAAAACACTTTTGGATTTGTTTGATCTTCCTCCATGATTCTTTAGAGATGTTTCAACCTCAAACTTCACATCCATAAAATACAAGAGGAGTGACAAGAGTCTCAAAGAGGAGTTTGTATCTTTCTTATAACTAAAATTCCCTTGATTTACAATAGTTTAAAGGCTAAAATATGATTTCCACCCTCCTTTCATCCTTTTCTCAATGCTATAGTTCGTGTTAAGTTGGTAATGAGTGTTTGCTGACATAATCATGCTAGAACAAAAATCCTTGAGAATTATTAGTTGCTTGTCAAGATTAGAGGGACTCTTTGCACAAGAACAATATCATTAACATAAAGAATAAGGATGATGACTACTCCACCTAAAGTAGTGCCAACAGAACCCACTTCTTCCGACATGTCTCTAACTTGTATGTGTAAATGCCAAAAAAGGTAAGGGGCACGAGACAACCTTGATTAAATCCTATATTACAATTAACTTCTTTCAACCAACCCTTAGTGTTCCTGAATTTAACAATAATATTCTTGTACAATCTTATTGTAAAAACTCTCAACACAAAAGTAACATAATTTAACTCTTTTGATCTCTTCCAAAGGTTCTTTATAGGCATTGTGTAAAAAACTTTCGTAAAGTCAATGAAGCAAAATGAGACTCTTAGTTTGTTATTATGGCATTCCCATAGGATGATCCTAAGCATAACTAGGTGGTCCATGGCTGAGTCACATATTCTAAAACCAACCTATCATAACCCATTTTCACGACTTTCTAGTCACGTGCTAATCTTCTTTTCCAAAATAATGCCACATAACTTGGTTAAAGGAGGACAAATAATAATGGTCCTATAAATTGAGGGATTGATTATGTCCATGTTTTTAAAAATATGAACAATGAGGTTTTGAGTCCAAGGGTTATGGAACCTTGTTTTATAGGAAAATCAAGGAACTTGTGAATGTGAGGGAAAAGGACAAGCCCTCCAATTTTAGGATTTATACTTGATAGCCTTTGATGTCCATAGCTTTCCCTTTTGCAAGTCATTTAATGCCAAACACCATGACTTCCAAAGTAAAAACCTCATATTTAGTAATAAGGGTTTAAATGCTATTCACAATATTAGAGATCATAAATCTTATTAAGGTATGAATTCTAGTCCTTTAAGGCAATCATATTGTTTTCTTTAGTTTTTGAGTTATAATTTATGTTTGGAATTTTTTACGATTGAAATTGTAAAGGTGTAAACAGTTCTCTTGCTTTCTATTTATATACTATCTTTTTTCGTCTTCTTTTAATGAGGGCTTTGTAGCTATTAATTTTATCAAACTTTTAGGGATTAATTAAAGACTTCCCTAATGTTTTTTTCTACCAAGTTTACATACTTAATCATACAAAGGATTTCCTATTCGATTTTCCTTTCTATACAAAACTTTGGTAGAGTACTTACAAGTTGAGAGTGTTGTTGTGAAACTATGATAGAGGTCTTCAATATTGTTATTACTTATGAGGATAAATACATATTTTTAAAATCCTTTAAAAAATATCAACTTTATTTTGTCGAAGATCACATGCTTTTCTATTATAATTTTCTTCTATGGACTTATTATGCACAACACAATTTATATATAATGTTACATATGGGGATATCACATATAACATTAACTTTGACAAAATTAACTACTTGTTTATATGTGGAGATATCATATATAACATAATCTATTGCACTATTACCAATCCCAAAAATACAAGTCATCTGGTTGGAGTTCACCCACTTCATTAGACCCTTGCCAATTATTAAGTCTCGAGAAGTGCAAAGCTTGATGAATTCAACACTAAACAATTTTTATTCTAAATCTCGAGAGTTTTTTTTTGTATCCATGAGCTAAAACAAGGCATTCATCTAACCATATTAGATTAGGGATTGAAACATTGCTTAGGATTATTTCTTGCTTACTTGATAATCTAGTAGTTAAGTCCCCTAGCAAGAGGACACACAGACAAGAATGGAATAGATTTGTATGAAATTTTTTGCAGTGGAATTGTACAATAGTGTAATGCATAAAGAATTCTATTTTATGATTTCAAATCTTAACATTTCAAACAAGCAACGTGATTCAAAGGGTCTAGAACAACCTTCAGAAAGGATTCCAAAAAATAACTAGCAGTATAAACTCTAAAGTAAACACCTAATATCACCTCACAAATTTTATTAATTGAAATTAATAAAATATGTGCTGAACTTTATTTCTTAGACTATAAATATCATGTTCTAAGCATTGTATAGATAATTTTTATCTAAATTGCTTTGGCTTATAAAATGTAATATTTATAGGGGCAAAGTAAGAGATTGCAAAATATATATTTTTAGTATTAATGTTTGAAATCTCCTGATTGAAATAATATTTTTGTGAAGCCTAATATAAGGAGAAATGCTCTTCCTTATGTAATAAGCTATATTTCTAATGCTTGTCCAAGATGATCTCTTGCTCCATATTGATCACAAGACAAATCCTTCACTATTAGGGACTCTAGTGTTGGAATATATTAAACCCACTCACAACTTAGGATAAAATAATTAATCATTATTTGATTAATTATTCACCCACTAGCTTAATTAGTTGGCATCCACTTGCACCATAAAGTCAATGCATGTCATCTATATCCTAGGAATGATTTATTTCTGATTCTGGGTTCATCTAGAATTAGTATACATGACCTTATAGCAGATTCTTCTTTTTTCTGCTTTTTTCTGCTTTTTCCTGCTTTTCTATGGATAAGATAAAAGCTAGTCAACTAGGAAACTGGGAGCTTTTGTTTCCAACCCATCCTCCATTAG
>LPNX010514015.1:741395-797802 GCA_001517045.1 Pseudotsuga menziesii
CTTTTGGTTTGTAGGAAATTGAAGATGAAGCATGGAGCGAACCTAGCATCTCCTCTTGTTCTCTCTCTCAAGATTTCTTGGCCTCTACATTCTTTGATGAAGTTGATCATGATGAAGAAGTTTCTCATACAGTTCATGTTGTTGCTGCCCTCTTTCATTCGAATGCTTCCTCCTTCAATGAAGAAGCAAATATTGAAGAGCCATCTTTTTCTGTGTCTCTTGAAGGGGATTTTTCTTCTTGTGATACTATTGATGAAAAAGAAGTAACATATGGAGCTGTTGCTGATATTGATTATGATCCTATAACCCATTCATTGTTCTCTCAATCTCCTATCTTAGATTCTGAGATCTATGTGCCAGATTCTTTACACCTCTTGCATGCCTCTCTCATTGATGGTGCGCAACCCAGTGACTTCCAGGATGTTTGCTTTGCCACATCAAGCCTTATTTGTGTCATACCACTTACCTTACTTGATCTCGTGTGCTTCAACATATCCTTCTTTGTTCTTGGCATCAATACTCAAAGCCTTCTTGAAGATTGTGAACATCTCATTATGCCCATCCATCTTTCAGATTTTTACACTTATCAGTTTTTCCCAGTTGCTCATAATTTTCCTAGTCTAGCCTTATATCCTCATGGAGCCATTGAAGACTTTGTCCTTGCTATTCCATATGTTAATGTTTCTGATATATCAGTGTTTTATCAGCCTCATATCAGATCTATACAGGTGCTACAACAGATTGGAAGATTTACATGTGATTCACATCACAATTTTGCAGCTATTCAGGGAATCGGGTGTGAAATAAATTGCCTTATTTTTTGTACTGTTTGGAAAGGAGTACACACAAATCTCTTTTCCATTTCAGATTATGTTTGGAGATCAGAGTTTGATAGCAGAAAGAAGCATTCAGGTAATGCTCCTACTTCATCAGTTGATGAGATACAAGGAGTCTCTCCTCTTCCTTCTTGCAGGTTCTACACTCTAGCGCATGATCATGGATTCATGATTTCTTCAGCAAGTCCTTCATCCAGAAGCAATTCAGTCAGCTCATTAAAGTGAAGATGAAGATATGTTGAAGACATATTTCAAATTTTGTGCCTTGTCCTATCTTGAGGGAGGATTTTTACCATGTGATTTTGCCTCTTTCCTCACTTTTCTGGACATAATAATTGTTAAAGGGTGACCATCGCCTTGTTGCTGGGCCCTATATGCATCCATATTTTTTGTCATACCATCATAAAGTCAGACTTATAGGGGGGTGTTGGAATATATTAAACCCACTCACAACTTAGGATAAAATAATTAATCATTATTTGATTAATTATTCACCCACTAGCTTAATTAGTTGGCATCCACTTGCACCATAAAGTCAATGCATGTCATCTATATCCTAGGAATGATTTATTTCTGATTCTGGGTTCATCTAGAATTAGTATACAGGACCTTATAGCAGATTCTTATTTTTTCTGCTTTTTCTGCTTTTTCCTGCTTTTCTATGGATAAGATAAAAGCTAGTCAACTAGGAAACTGGGAGCTTTTGTTTCCAACCCATCCTCCATTAGTTTTTCTCCATTTTCTAGGATTAGCATGTTATTTCCATCTCCTTGACAACTCACTCATGCTTTTTCCAACTTGTGAGGTCCTTGATAGATTTAGCAAGTGCTTTATCCACCTATGGGGGTTTGCTATATTTTGGTAAGTCAGCCTTTTTGAGCTTTATGAGTTGTTTCCATACAATTCGACTTTACCATGAGGTAAGCACTATTTATGTACACTATTATTCATAATTATTCAATGGAATGATACACACCAATATTCATCTCTTCATTCATGTGATTCAGTCTCTTTTCTTCTCTCTATTTTTCCTGTGTATGCTTGTGAGAATTCTTAGTAGCAAGATCTATTTCCTGTGCTTATTTTTAGCATCATTGCACATAGCATTGATCTATTATTTCTACATCTAGATTCTCCATTCTCTTATATTCAACAAGTAAATATAATATCAATTTCACTCATAATCCAATTTAACTAGGATCTTTGCTCCATAAAAAAATCACAAAAATTCCAAGAAAGGATCCTAGGTATAAAAAGTTCATATTACTATTTATTATTATTATCTTTATCTTTAATAATTGTTTTTTAAAATGTTTATTCTTCCTAACTTATTTTACTTTTAAATTTTTTTTCTCTTAATTCAATACCATTTATTAAAATAAAATCCTCATTTATAAAAATTCTTAATTGTTTAAAATAATTTTTTATTTTTATTTTTATTAAAATCAATCATGGTAAAATATATATGTTACAAATTACAATATTCCATGTAGTTGAAGGATTTATATGGAAATGTGCATCCTCCATAGAATAGTTGGACTTTGCTTTGAGCCATGTGAGAATGCCATAGTAAGAACTCATGGCCAACAATACTTAACCTGTAGAGCATTCAATGCGATTCCAGCAAGCATGCCAAACTTTAGATCTTAAATAATTTTAATCCAAAGGCATGTCATTAACCCAAACGTACATGTATACTAAATAGACATAAATAAACATAAAAGTACAGTGAAGCCTTAATCCCTAAACATGGTCTAACCTATAAGACATGATGTTGCCTTGGAGCTTTGAGCCTTGTGCCTAAAGCTACCATTGGGCATTGGGGCATCTTCTTCTAATATAGTTACCTTTATTTACCTCTATGCGATTCCAAAAAAAAAAGCAAATTATAGTTGTACTATTTTATGCTTCATAGCATTCTAGGGAATAGAGACCAACTTGGCATCAACTTCATTGTCAAAAACAAATTCGTACAGAAATATAATAACTCATAAGTCAAAAATTAACGTTTATAGCCCTCACACAATATACTAAAGTAATAATAATATGGGTCTAGTACTTTTTAATATTCCGGAGCACATGCCATTCCAACATGTCAAAATTCTCAGGTGACCAAAGGTTTTGCACGTTATGATCCTGTCGGTTTTGACTTGTTTTCTTAAAGCCACTCAGAAGTAAATTAATGGGAATAATGGGATTTGAGAATTTTTTCATAGAGATGACAATTGGTTGGGAGTGAGGTTACAGTGTTGGTATAAATGATGAGGGTGTTGAAATTTGATGTTCTTTATAGGTTGAAAAAGTGTAATGTAGTTTGTTTTCAAAAACATTAATATTATTATAATAAATTTCTTAGATTATAACGATGAAGTGATTTAAAAAATGGTTTTATTACTTTTTAATAAAGATATTAAACAATGTGCAAAGTTTCTTTCTTCAAAGTATAAAGGAATTTTTGAGTTTTCTATTCAAGAAATTGAAATTGTATTATTCCCACAGATTTGATGGCATGGTTGATTGTCCCACATGGAAGATAAAATGCGGTCCCTTGGAGTTACTACATTCACAACTTTTGGTTATTGTTGAGTAGGGTGAATAACATGTGGTTTCTATTGATGGCCTTGTACTTGAGTTGAGGGAGTATGGTACTCGTACTCACAAGGGACACCATTTCCTATTATTTAAGAAGTTTCTAGTGTTTGGTTGGTAAGAGGAACATGGAGGATGGTGGTATGAAATATTTTCTTTCATGTTTGGTTGAGCTTGGAAACTTCGATGATCAATAGGATGAAATGGAGGCCGCTTTATTTAGAAGATTGTGTAAGGTGAGGTCCCAAAGCTCTATTTAAAAAGGGAAAGGCCTTGAACCCACCACACACTTGCAGGGAGCATGTAAATACTTAGGGTTGAGCAAAGGGGTTTGATTCTAGGAACTAGTCTGCTACTATACAGTTATTGAGTGAGCTTAGGGATATGGTCCATTGACGGAGGTGAAACACTTATAGTCAGATCATGGATAAATAAATATAGAAGTTGACACTAGACATGGATATCTCATTCAACATAATAACCTAATACAATAGACAATGGACTTGTATTATCACACATAGAAATGGCAGATTGCAATATGGACAACAAAACACAGAAAGACATTTCCCTCATGGAGCATAATTCAAACATCATCCCACTGTTGGATGACAACTATAATTGTCTTTGAGAAGAAATCTAGGGATACATATTGGAACTGTGTGTTTAGATTGTAGACATACATGTGCTATTCAACAACAAAAAAGAAATTGATGTTAATTGTTGGAAGCACCCCACAACGTTCCATTTGATTCAATGACGAGGAAGCTAAGCTAAGGTCATTCAATGTTTGTTTTTTTAGTCTTTTATACTTTATCACTGGTAATGGTAAATCTAGATCTAAGTTTTGAGATTCACAATTTTAATTTAGGGAACATTGAGATAACTCATGCACCTTGCTTATGGAACATTGTATATGATACTCTAAAAATTGACAGCCCTAAAAATTGTTTGGTTTTTTTGCTTGTGAATCTATATTATTTTAGACTTTATGTTTATAGGTAGGGCTCTAAGGATTATACTAAAAATAATTGGGAGGTCTGAGACCTTGATGACTTCTCAACATGCTTGTAACCTATATATTAGTTCCTTTCTACCAACTCAAAAGAATCGTAAGAGACACTAACATTTTTGGCTTGAAATCTGAAAATATAATTTTGGATTTATGTAATTGGAGATATTGGATGTTAACATTGCACAGTTTGGTGGCAATAGGAGGTCCTTCCAAATCCATTTCAATGAACACATTGCTCACATATTCCATAATGCCTTACCAATTTTCTATAGCGGAGCATTCCCACAATACCAAACACGCCATCTATTTTTACTAAACAAAAACTTTAACTTCAACCATTCATTACTCATCTTTCCTCATCAAGAAAGACATAGATATTGAGAAACACCCAATCAAGTGTAATTGTGAAGATGGTTATAAGCTTAGCCATTCTTGAAAACATATAATCTAAAGCCTTTGTAATTAGACTATTTTATTATTTTAACTAAATCCTAACTTTTTACCCCCTCTTTAATTTATTAATTAATTTTTTTTTCTCTCTTTAATTTATTAATTAAATTTTTTCTTTTCTATCACATTTTTTTTTATTGTCTTATCTTCACAAATCCTTATTTCCTAAAATGTGAGTTTTTAATCATTTCTAAAATTCTTTGCACTTTTGTTTCATTTTTTTAATCATCAATTTTACCTATGCTTATGCTTTCTCTCTTATTTTTTTTCTTCTAATCTTTTATTGTGTCAAGAGTTACATTTCTACAACATGGGCGGGGAAGTATATATCTATCCAAAGCATTAAATTAAAAAATTCAAAATAATAAATTTCTTATGTTGACTATACCAAATTTAAATATAAAAAAAATAAAATAAGAATGCAAGCGCTCATACTGGTTAAATCAATATTATATAAATAAAATAAAACAATAATGGATAGAACAAACACAATAAATCATGAATACAAAATCTACTTTTTCAGAAGAAGAAAAATACAAGGTTGCGGAAATTCAGTTTTGAGAAAATCCCATCTAAGAAAAAATTTAGAAATTTGGGTTTGTTTGAACTATGCGGAAGAAAGATAAAGGGTACATAAAGTTTGACTCTATCTTTGGCATATATGTGTTAGACACACAATTATAGATATGTTATACACATACAATTATCCTCCTTATGCTCATAGTAGAATAGTTCATTAGCCCCCCCAAAAAGAGAAGAAGAAAAATTAAACCAATTTTTTTGGTGAAAAAATGAAATAAAAGCTTACACCTCAAGGAATTTAATCCCTCTCGATACTTCATAGAACTAGAGTAGACAAGTTTATATTGATCTTATCCCTATTTTCTAATCCATTTATCTTATCCATCATCCACCCTTCCTTCTTTTATATATTTTTAATAAATTCACATTCATCTATTTTATTCACATATTATTTTTCTTTAATTTTCATCTTTAATTTGAGTTTTTATTATGATTATTTACATATTTATATAGTTTTAATAAATTTACATTCATCTCTTTTATCCACGCAATGATTCTTATTTTCCTTTTTATAAGTTTCTCCCATTATTATAATTATTAATTTTGACTTAGACCGTTCAATAATGGATTATTGTTTTTATATATATATTTCTTAATAACATAATATATAATTAATTAATTATTGATTTTGATTGAAGTTTTATTATTATTAATAATATTGCTAAAATACGAATGCATTATCATAAGCTTCATAGTGAAGTTGGGCATTGGACAATTAAACTAAAACACCATGGGTATATAGAATTTGTCATCTTTATGAGACTCAGAAAGTTGAGGATGAAAAACACTTCCTCTTAGATTGTCCTGCTTACACGCACAACTTTTTGAGCATACAAACAAAATTCTAAAGCAATCCAAGTAATTTCTTAATTTTTTTTTTCTCAAGATTGATAGATGAAAGTTATTCTCAATAAATGTTAATAACCATCATCATTAATATTATCTTATTACTTTTTACTATTTAAAATTTATAGAATTATATTAAGTTTGGAATGTAAAAAGTTCCAACATTTTAAATAGGCACTCCATCCATTAAAAACTAAATTTTTAATATTCTATATTATTTGATTTTTTCATCTCAATCTTCTTTTTTAAAGTTTTTTTTTTATCTTAATCAATGAAATGCCCACTAGAAAAGTTAAAATGCTTCTAAACTCCAATATGTGATTCTAGAAATAATAAACACAAGTTTTTTTTTTATCTTAATCAATGAAATGCCCACTAGAAAAGTTAGAATGCTTCTAAACTCCAATATGTGATTCTAGAAATAATCAACACAAGTTTTTCCATTAAAAACAAATATTTCATTAGTCTATCCAAGATTGTAATTATAGTAAAATATTACTTCTAAAAATTCCAATGACACCAAATTGAAAAATGTAAAAAACTTAAGAAACATAGATTATCTAAAAATTCCAATGACACCAAATTGGAAAATTGGAAAATGTAAAAAATTTAGGAAACAGAGACTATCTAACATTTTTCAAATGGTTATACCCTCTTTCTTCATAAAGTTGTTAAGTGATTTAATAAATATTTTACAATTATATTTTTATTCTAATCATTAATTTTTATTATTATCAAAATTATTATAATTTGGATTAATAAAATTACTATTTTTATTGTAAAAACAATGTCAACATCTTTTAATACCAGTATTGCTCTAACCGATATTAACGTGATATTTATACTTTTATCCATTCGAAGTTATTCTAAAAAATACCAGTTTGTCTTACTAATATTTTAAAATACTAAATACAAAACAAATTCATGGAACATTTAAATTTCGAGTGACTTTTACACCTATACTTTTTAACATAAGTTTTTATTATTCAAGTACATGTACAAGAAGACTACTAAGAATATTATTATGGTTATTTTTGTTGAAGACACATATAAAGGGTGCGTGATTGGCCCTTTATCATTTAAAAGCCATTATAAGAGGCGAGTGATTGGCCCTTTATTATTTACAAGTCATTATAAGATGTGAGTGATTGACATTTTATCATTTATAAATTTATCATATTACTTTTTGACAAATTTACTTTTTTTTAATGGAAATAATTATTGACGATGACATGGTGGTGGTAGTTAACCTTTATTGATACCAATTTTAATTCATTGGATGATAAGAGAAAATAAACGAATTATTTGGTTTTTTATAATTTTTTTTTTATTCTAAAAAAAATTATAAAGAAGTGTATCTGGGTCATCATAATTTTGACATGTTAGAAGACTAGGAAGGCATGTATTGGACCAAATATTATGGAATTGCAACCTAATGTGGGTGTATGTAGGACATTTTAAGAGAAAGAGACTTTCATCCTTAATGCTTATAGTCTCACAGAGGTGACAATTCTTATCCATCCATGACGTTTTAGAAATTGTCCAACGCCATGTTTCACTCTGAAGCTCACGAGAGTCCATTCTTATATTGAATATATTAATAACCTATATTTTTATACCTACTTTATTTTTAGAAGAGGAAAATATGAATTAATATGTTTTTATTATTTATTTATAATGCAAAACCATCATTTTTTTATAGTGAAAATGACCATAAGGAATATATATTGTTATTCTATTTTAAGGACAAATAAATTGAACTTATGAGTAATTTTATTCTCGCGTCACCAAGAACTCGTTGTGACAGGGTTCCTGGGCTAATCGTTAGAGTTTCAGGTCGTCGCTTCCATGGAATCACCAGATCCGGCATTGGATGACTGCAGAGCCTGTCTTGACGCTAGGTTCAGAAGGTCGTTGACTCTTAGCATCCAAGTAAACCCCATCAGAACGACTTGAGGTTTGTCCAAATGGTGGAAATACCCGAAGTCAAGCTTTCCTCCTCTCCATCTAAACACAAAGCAATCATCCTCTTTGAAAAAAGACTTGTAGGTCATTTTAATGGGCTTTGGCCTTCCCCACGTTCCATCGAGATTTAGCTGAACAAAAACTGGAGACCACTCATTCAAGGTGAGGTGCAACAAAAGTTCTACGGCCACAGATTCTTCGTCTTCTTGTTCGAAAAAAAAACAGGATTGAGACCTCATCTAAGAAACAAGCCTTACTTGTGGGACCAAGAGGTATGTATCTCAATAACTAGGATCTTTCCTTTGACTCGGAAAAGGACATCCCCTCATCTGTTCCAGTTTGGGTCAAATTTCCCCACCTTCCATTGCATTGTTGGAACGATGAAGATCTTAAGCAATTGGGAATATGCTTGGGAAATATATTGACAAGTTGAAACCCAAACCCCCAATGTTCTCTTGTGCACGAATCTATGTAGAGGTTGATCTGGAGAAAGGCATCCCAAAAGTAATAAATATTTCTATGGAAGGATGGAATCATTTGTAGACAGTATATTACGAGCAAATTCCCTTCAAGTGCAAGGTATGCCATGAATATGGACATTTTTCAAAGTCCTTCCCCATATAAACTCAACAAGCTTCTGAGGATCCCCAAAAAGATGATTGGAATGAAGTTAACAAGAGAAAGGGAGTCAAGATGAATGCAACTCAAGTTAATTCTCCAACAAAAAGGAAGTCTACAGAAAACAGATTTCAAGTTCTCTCCATAGAAGAAAATGAAGAAATGGATCCCATAGCGTCGGAAAAAGAAACAAAATCCACAAAAAGCGCAGAAGTCGAATCAGTAATAATGGAAATATGGCAGGAACAAAACTATGAACCAACATTACCCAACCAAGCTTATGTATAAATCAAACCTGAATCTTCCTTAAATTCTGGTGGGTTAGTTAGGGGTGACAAGGGGGGAGGGGTTCTCATTACCCTGGAAGGAAAACATGAATTGTCCTACTCTTGGGGCCTTGGACTCAAATCAAACAATGTGGCCGAAGCTCTAGCCCTCTGGCCAGGCCTTCAACTTGCCAAAGCTCAAGGTATTAAAGACATTGTGGTTATTGGAGATTCTAGACTTGTTATCCAGGCTTTCGCGACACGTAGATCTCCCACAGAGCAGACTATTCGTCACATGTTAAGGAAAATTCAAAGTGTTGTTTCCTTCTTCTAAGAAATCGACTTTTTTCATGTCCTCAGAAAACACAATTCTCGGGCAGAATTAGCCGTGAACCTTGCATCTAGCTTAGACAAAGGAATTCTCTTGCTGAATGCAATGAGCTCCTGCTGCCCTATCCCTTAGCCTTCAATCCTATGCTTGCTCATATGGCTTTCTCCCTTTCCCTTGGGGCCCTCTCTAGGGTCTACCACGTGGGCTCCCCATAAACACGTGGAGCGATCCTCCCTCTCCCGTGGCGTTCAATGGATCCATGTGATGGTGCATGGGTTTTTGCATGTGGCATGCAATGCATTAAATAGAGAAGGGTTTTGTACCCGTGGTTAAGGCTCTTATCCAATTCGTCTTCTATCATCCTGTTCTGGAATGCTTCGAATCCCGTCCCTTGGTGTAGTTTGGAGATCTTCTGTCCTTCTGCATCAACTAGAATGATGGCGAGCAATGAGCATGGTATTAAGCAAGGTGGCAGATGACTCTATCTACCCCGTTGTTGTACAATTCGTAGGATTGCAGGAGTTACAGGTGTTGTTATAATTCTATTTATCTTCTCTCCCATGGGCTCGTCTTTGGAGTCCACTACGTCCTCCCCTATGGCTCTGAATGGGAAGATGATATCCCAAATATTAGAAAGGGGTTGAGGGGAATGAATCACCTGTTGTACAGAATGGACACAGAAGGAGGGCGCCGACTGGCGAATGTGGATTAGGATTTGGCCCAACTAAGGAAAGAAATCGATCTCTCGATCAAGAAAAACGAACAAGTGTTCAGGAAGTTCCTGGAAGAATTGGAAATCAAGTTGGAAAAACTAGAGATGAAGGTGGTCAAGCCGGATGTAGCAGTAGATTTTGGCTCCACCTCTCGTCATGGTGGAAAGGCGCGCTAATGCAAGTACTCTCTGGTTTTGTTTTGGTTGTTATTGTTCATAGTCGTTATTAGTATCTAGTCTTACTTTTTCTCAGCATGTAAAATCCAAACAATATCTGTTGTTTTGGACATAGATCACTGCTACCTCAAAGGCACCTAAACTTGCCACTTCCATAAGGGAATTTGAACTTGTGGTTTATTCTATAGTGGTTATACCATTTATTTTTTAATATATAATCGTTTCTGTTTAAAAAAAATTCCGGTGGGTCAATCACTGGATCAAGAGCCAAGGCACACTTGGAGGACACTTCAAAAAGTAAAGAGGAGGAAATTGAGTTGCTAGCCAAAAAAGGCAGAAAACCAAACAAATTTCACCAAGAGCTAGAAACGGCCAGAGAAAAAACAACATGAAAACAATCTAGTCTAGATCACTTGGTAAGAAGCTACTAGATAGAAAAACAGTTTGGAGAAGTGGAAAAAGGAAAGAAGGATAGAGCCCCATCTCAAACCTACAAAAAATAATGAAACTCGTCTCATGGGATTGTAGAGGCTTGGGAGGGAATCAAACAATAGAAGCAACAAAAATATTCAAACATAGTGAATTAATTTCCATCCTTGTGATCCAAGATATCAAAATGCAGGAAGAAGGATGTATTAAAGTCATGAAAAGCATTTGGGTGAAAGGAGATGGGAAAGTTGTCAGTGCAATAAGAGCCTCTGGGGTCATCCTAACTTGGTGGGATCCAAATTGTTACAAACTCCTCTTAGCAGGAGAAAATTGACATTGGATTTTTGTGGAGCTCGAGGACCTACACAATCAAGAAGTCATTTGCATAGGGAACGTCTATGGGTCGACGAACCAAGGATTGAAAGACAACTTTTGGACATAGTTGGAAAAAAAAAAATATGGCAAGATGCAGCACCCATGCATCATTGTCGGGGATTTCAATGCCACCATCTCTTTAGATGATAGAAGAGGAGGCACTAAAATCAGGGATCCATATGGAGAAGGACTGGAGGACATAATTAACGCTCGGACACTAAGCGACATCAAACCTAAACAAGGTAAATACACATGGAGAAACAAACGAATAGGTTTAGGAAACATGGCTTCTAGACTGGATCAAATCCTGGTAAGTTCTTCCTTTTTCAACAAACCCTTGATTCCTGAATCCAAACTTCTTTCCTCAGTAGTATCGGATCATCGACCTATTTCTTTCGGTCTTACTCCTATTGGGAATTTGGGCCCACTCCCTTTTAGATTCTCCTCTACCTAGCTAGAGGATGATGGGTTCTTTGAGGTAGTTCAAAAATCCCAGAATATCTTCATTCAGGGCTCTCCAGGTTTCATATGGGAATAAAAACTCAAGAACGTCAAAAAGGGCTTAAAACTTGGCTCGCCAACCACAATTTCAACCCCGAGAAAGAGAAATCAGATCATATTAGAACTCTAGAATATATTCAAGAAAAAATGGAACATGGAGATATTATAAGAGATCTGTTGATACAAGAAAATGAGATCGAAAGCAATATTCAACAGCTCTCTCGGAGAGAAGAAGAGGAATGACATCTGAGATATAGAAGTCTCTGGATGAAAGGGGGAGACATGAACACTAATTTCTTCCACACTTAGTGCAAAGAGAGACATAGGAGGAACACTATAATGGAGTTAAGCAAATAAATTGGGGAGAAGATCACCGATCCCGAGGGTATTAAAGAGATAATAAAAGTTACTTTGAGGATCTATATACAACAGAAGATGAGGATACTCATGAAGAAATGGCAGCCACGAGCAATGAGATACCATGTCTAATAGACAAATATAATCAGTTTCTGGTTCAACCAGTTACCTCAGGCGAATCCCAAAGTGTGGTATGGTCTCTACACCCAAACAAAGCTCTGGGGCCTGATGGTTTCCCGATCAGTTTCTACCAAAGATTTTGGCATACCATCAAACCATCAAAAAATATCTCTTAAAAATGCTAATTTGAACACAATCCATGGACAATCTTGGAGTTGCAACAAAGTCCACCTTTCTCACCCTTTTTCCCAAGGAAAATAATCTTGATTCCATAAAGCGTTTCAGGCCTATTTATCTCTGTAATTCCTCATATAAAATCCTAGCAATTGTTATCTTTAATATAATAAAAAAGGTCACCCCCCACCTCATCTCTACAAACCAAGGTGGGTTCATTGCTAGATTCCAAATATATGACAACATACTTTTGGTTCAAGAATCCATTCATACCAGTCAGGAAATAAAAGTAGACCTTGCAAATTCCTTCGAGAGAATCATGCATGATTTCATCTTTAAAGTATTGGAAAGGTACAATTTCTCCCCCAAATTTATAAGGTGGATCAAAGATTACATAAGTCCTTGGATAGATCCTCTAGTGAATGGTTGGCTAACTTCCCTTTTTCAATCCCAAAGAGGAATCCGTAAAGGTTGTCCAATGTCCCCTTTCCTTTACATTTTAGTCGCAAATTCGCTTAGCAGAAGACTTAACGGGTTAAAATATGAAGGGAACATTCCTGGAATCTCCTTTGAGAGGGGGGTTCAACTAATTAATCATGCCTAGTTCGTCGTGTTATAGCTAGATTTTGTTTTTATTACATGTTTTTTTCCAAAGCATTGTTTTTCTTATTTCTTTTAAATTTTGAACTTGGTTTTGAGGTATTAGAATAATGAGCATATTTTTATTTGATTTCATGTCAATTCTTTTTGAATTTACTTTGTTTCGTTGGTTTTATAGTTTTAATGGGCTTATTAGGTGTATATATTTCTGAAAAGTTGAAAAAATGTATCATAAGGTTTAATCTAAGTTTGGTCATATTACCTAACCCTTTGTTTTGAAGCCATTCGACAAAAAACATTCATCAGGGAGATTTTTGTAGCGCAAAAGGGAAAGACCATGAACTAAAGCGCTACAAGAAAATCGAGGCACTAAAAAATTGTAATATTAGGTCGTGAGTTTTTCAAAATCACAAATGATGGAAGTATTTACATCTGTAAAGACAAAATGATATGTGTATAGGACTCAATAATCATTACGACAAGTGTGCAAGATAAGGTAAAGATTATGCAGGTAAATCACAGCTATCCGAAATCTTGAAGAGTGGAAATTTCTTAAACATTTATGATAGCGTATCCTCGGAGCATGTTCAAAGCCAGTGATGAGTTTGATGGGTGTATGAGAGGCTGCAGAGATCATGGTTATACCTATCAGTATTTCGTTTGACAAAATTGGAAGGAAGTGGGTGAAGATTTGGGCGGTTGCAGAGTAAGGTACTAAGAGCCGCTAAATATTCAATGAAGACATAATATCACAAACATAGGAGGTTAGCTCATCGTCACCATAACTTTATGCTCAGGTAGTGCAATTATTGACTAAGATTAGGGGTAGCATTGACATAGTCTTATGACATTAAAAAAAAATCGTAATCCTGTGAAATACGATTTGTTTGAGTTATCAATTCCATTGTGTAGAGAATTATTTCAAATTTTCCCGAATTGTTTAAAAAACGATACAATTAGGTTTTAGTGCAGAGAAATTAAGAGGAGTGGTAAAACCAATAGGGCCGAACCTACTGATATGGGTTGGGCTAATAGCTTTCCTGAATGTGCAAAACTGTTCTAGAGAGCTAGATGGTTTAAGTACTTTGAAAAGATTGATGGTTTTCATTCTGAAGTATCATATGGGTTTTCCAAGGGGTTAGATAAAGATACGGTTTCATTCAATACCCTCAAAATTGAGTTAACGAGAGAACTAATAGCTGAAGCAACATACATTGCAGATGAGGGAGAATTTTGGTTCAAGAAAATTCCCTTCACCTTTGATCCAAAAAAGTTCATTTTACCTAGGGTGGAAGGCATAGATTGGGGAAAAGGTGTGCAATTAGATAAATTTAGGCATGAGTGGAGAGAGCCCATTAAAATATTACAAAGTTATATCACCTCTGAGGGAAGATTCACTTTAGTCTTCAAATATCATATCCGATTTCTTCAGCATCTAAACCAAGAGTCCATGATGAATCTTCCCTTTTTCTTTCTAAAGAGCCTACAAAAAATGCCAAGTAGGGTAAAAGGACATAAAGATCATACCCAACAATCTATCTTCCACCATGGCCTAATAAAACTGATCATTTGCGCTGTGCTTAAGAAAAAGGGTAAAAATTGGAACTACTTCTTGTTCTGGTTAGGCTTCCAGAGTGAAAAACAGGACCAGTAAAAAATGAGACAGGTGAACAAACATTACAGCCTGGTTAAAAGACTAAAGAAGGAAGTCATTTCTAAGTTAGTAGAAGAAAATGTTCAAGAGGAGTCTTCAGCTTAGAAACTCGAAGAACCTGTATGTGAATAGCAAAGAGAGATTTATGAGGGTAATCAGATAGAAGTTTCTGAAAATTTAGAAGAATTCTAGGCAACAGTTTTGAAACAGGAAGAAGAAAGGAAATCACGGAAATCAGTTGAACATGATCAAGCTTTCACTGATATTTAAGAAAACATAGCAGATGCTTTTGTTCCAGCCAAGCTTGAAGATGAGAACATACAATTTCCAAGTAAAAAACTCAAAGCAAAGTCAGTGGTCAAACTAAAGAATGAAGGTGTACAAATTTCCATTATAAAGTTTCGTGGGAAGTCTTATGCAATGACAAGAGAATCAAATTGGAGACCCAAAACAAGAGCAAAGAATAAGTTAAGACTTAACATGAAAAGAATTTTAAACCCTAGATTGATGAAAGATAAAATTATTGAGATTGAAGATTCATCATCCCAAGAAGAGGTGGAAAAAAAGGAGAGTCTTAGTCCTCAGCAAACTCATACTAGGAAACATCATTCAGTGATGTTGGAATCATCTACAAGTAAAAAGAAAATTGTAGAGTAGTCAATGGATTGCAACACTGAAGGAGTTGGATCCCCGGAGATTCCTGTAATGTCAGAAGTATTCAAGCATGAAGAAGATGATGATGCAATTTTCAAGAAACTGAATATCCCTTGGTTATTAGAGAAATCTTCCTCATTTCAAGAAGGAAAATGCATAGACTCAGAAAATGAAAATATTCAGAAGACTGTTAAACAATATAAGTATCAAATCGATTTTCTGAATGAAACCAATGAGGATTTGGTCATGGAAAACATAAGATTAAGGGAGGATATTAAAGATATTAACACACATTGCCAGGAGCTGATTGTGGTTTCAAAGGAAGCTTTAAAAAGGAAGAGGCAGACTCAAGGAAAATTTGAGGATTTGAACTAGAAAATCCAGGATTTGACTCGGTAGAATCAAGAACTGTCGAGGAAAGTTGAAGACTTGGAAGCAGAACAACAAAGAACCAGACGGAAATCACAAGCTTTGGAAGGGATAGCACTTCTGGCTGAGGCAGCCAAAAATATTTAAAGATCATTACTGCCATGTGTCTTATGGTTAATTTTTGTAAAGTTAAGAGTTTATTTTGAAAAATAATCATTTTAGTAGGAGTTTCGAGAGCTTGACATAAAAGTTAGTTAGTTAGTTAAGTAACTATTTTTGGGATGTAACAAGGATAAAAGAAATAAATTAGATGGCAGTAGGGTTCAAGTTTTGTGTAAGGGGAGGCTCAAGAGCTACTGTATCAAGCTAAGATTCAAAACTCTCATGTAATTTTGAAGACTGTTTATGATATATATCACTTATAAGCCCTTATTATCTTCATTATTGGTTTCATTTATGGTTTGTTAAATCACTCAGTCTGCAATTTCATTTCTTGTATAATGTTTTATTCATGAAATGCTTGTAGGTTGTGGGTGGAACTCAATCACTTGTCTTTACTCTTTCTGGTTTATTTGTTATATATGATTCATCTCAGTCCTTTATTTTTATATGATTTAGTACTTGTTTTAGCTTGTTTAATGTTACCCTCTTGTTTATGAAATTTTCAGACCAAAACAATAAAAAAGACAGTTTTACTTTGTTTTATTTTAGATATTGTGTTGGCTTGTTATTCTAGTAGTCTGAAACAATTTCCGGTGCTAACATATTTGGTGCCATTGCCGACGACGAAGCTTAAGCATACATTCCTTGGGTTTTTATCATTCAACTAGTTTTGAGAGGTGGACAAAACCAGCAAATCATTTAGACTACTTTTCACCAGACAGTATCCACAGTGGCTACTAGGAAGTTTGGGACAAGAAGGACACCTACTTCACCATTACATCTGGGTGTCTCAGACCCAGAGAAAATTTTGAAAGAATCTAGGAAAATTAAGCAATCACATTCATCGTCAGATTTATGTATCCCTAATCAATTTGACCTACTGTCACCCTTTCCACTTTCCAAGTAAGAAAAATAAGATTCATCATGGTTAACACCTTCTATACCTGTTATCAGTTTTCAAATATTTACTGATCCTTAGTCCTTTAAAAAGAAAAAAATCAGTCTTCTGGAAAGATCCCTTTGTTTCAATTCAAAACCAACAAAAGCCTTTTTCAGCCCAGTACCATTCTAGTAAACAAACCTTTGCCTTCACCAAACCCTAGTAGCTTCACAATGGCAGCTCAACAACCTCTAGACATGATGGATAGAATGGTGGCTACTAGGTATGCACCATTAGTCCTTCCTCAGCCATTGAATGCCCTTCCAGGAGGGGATTATCAGAAATATTTTCCAAGGTTCAATGGACAGGGAGAAAAAACTGCTGAAGAGAATTGGGATGCCTTTCTTAACTATACAGACAACCAAAACATTGAAGCAAAAGATGTATGGATGAGAGTGTTTGTGCAAAGTATGGATGGGGAGGTTAGGAAGTGGTTCAGAGAACTACCCGCAAATTCAATTACCTTGATAGAGGAGCTTAAAGATGTTTTCATGAGGCAGTGGGGTGATACCAAGGATCATACATATTATACTACAGAATTTGGAGCCCTAAGGAGGAAAAAGGATGAAACCATAGCAGACTTTTATAAAAGATTTAATAAGATATATGGTAGAATTTTGACAGAAATCGAACCCTCCGAAACTTCAGCAAAACTTACCTCTGAAAATGCTTTTGATCATGATTTTTCTTTACACTTGAGAGAAATAAGACCAACCAGTCTATTGAACATACAAGAAGCAACATTAGAGGTAGAATCCAATATCCTAGCTTCTAATAGACTAAAAGTGAATTCAGATTAGCAAACTTATGACAGAAATGGTAAAAAGGAGGTTGCTGTAGTAGTTTCAACATCACAATCAACTAATAGTAAAATTGATGAAATGGCTAAATTAGTAAAAATTTTAACAACAAAATTAAACAAATTGGAATTGGAGAAGAATTCAAACAGGCCTGCTAAAGAAGGGGAAAGAAACCCTAATAACCCTAATCAGTTTAGACGCCAGTTTGCACCTAGGTTTATTCCTAGAGAAAGAAGGAATAATGATAAACAAATGGAGAGAAGAGAAGCTGAAGATCAGAAGGTGCCACCACCACTCCAAAACAATGTCATTGATGAAGGAGAAGAAGATGAAGATGGGCAGTTTGAAGATACAAAACAAGACATAAATCATTTTGGGGAACTATTGACAGAAGGTTTTTTAACTGAAGAGGATTATTTAAATTTTGAATATTATGATGCAAATATTTTTCAGACAGAGAATGATTTAGGTCTTGAAGTAACGGCTGAGATATGCTAGTCTGAACCCAAGAGGACTATTGATTTAAGGTCAGGACCAAAGCAGGTTGCTCAAAACCCTAGAAAGAAAGTAGTTCTTCCTCCTAAATAGTCATGCAGTCAAACACAGGAAAAAGGCTAGAATTAGGGAAATCCGGAAAAGGTTATTGAAGTTGAAGAAGTGAATAAGAATCTACAGAATCTTAATTTTGAAAATGAGTTGTGTAAAATTAAAATTCCAATGCCTTTTACTGAGTTGATAAAAAATCCTTGTTATACAAATTCAGTTTTAAAGATGATGGGTTTAGCAGCTAGTCAAATACCTTCATATACTGTGAACTTACAAGAGGAACATCCTAGAATTTCATTGGTTCTGCATTAGCTGATAAAAATGAAAGTGATTCAAATTCATCTCCACCATTCTATATAACATTGACAATTCATGATCAGATGATTCACAATTGTTTACTTGATTATGGTTCTTCTCACAATTTGATGCTAAAGGCAGTTATGGAGGTTTTAGGGTTAAGTATCACAAAACCCTATCAGGACTTATATGCATTTGATTCTAGGGCTGTTAAATGTTTGGGAGTGATTAAAGATATGGTGGTAAATTTAACACAGTTACCTATTAAACGTGTCATCATGGATGTTGTGGTGGCAGATATTGCTCCTAAATTTGGAATGTTACTTTCGAGATCTTGGGCCAAGAAGGTGGGGGGTACTTTACAAATGGATTTGTCATATGCAACAATACCTATCTTTGGAGGTGAGTATAGAATATTATATAGAGAATTATAGTATGCATACATTGTCACTGATGATAAGAATCCAACCAATCATCCACTTTATGCTGTAGAAAAGATTTGGGTACTTGCATGTTACATTTCAGTGATGACAATACAATCGGTATGTTATAGGTTGAGAAGGAAAAACCATTCAAGCATTCTGTGGAACAAAAATATGACTTCTGGAAAATGTATTTTGATGGCTCCTCATCCAAGGAAGGAACAGGAGCAAGAGCAGGCATTCTACTGATTTCCCCTGGTGGTGAATCGGTAAGTTTGATGTATAAGTTGGAGTTTGTAACTACAAACAATACAACAGAGTATGAGGCATTGATATTGGGTTTAAAGGCTGCAAAATATATGGGAATTTAACAAATTTATGTCTATGGCGACTCCGAATTAGTTGTCTAGCAGGTGAGGGACAATTATCAAGTAAAGCAGGATTTGTTGAAAGTGCACAGGAATGAGGTTTGGGAAATGATAGATAATTTATTTATAGCATTTAACATTTCCTATATTCCCAGAGATCATAACCATACTACTGATTCACTTGCTCTAGTAGTTAGTCATTTCAAGATTCCAAAAACAACTCATTTAAAGTATCCCATAGAAGTCAGGTACGGACCTTCAGTTCCTGATAATATCAAACAATGGAGGGTTTTTGAAGATGAATTGGAGATTAAGAGATTCTTAGAATTGACTGGTGAGTTCTCTAATTATTTAATTGATCAAGAGTAGGATGATGGGACTGAAAATGCTGAGGAATATTCAAAAAATGAAATTGCTAGTCATAAAATTATTGAGCTGAAAGGTAATTTTATTCCCAAGGGTTTGGTTCCCCTTGAAAGGATTTTTTCAAAAGATGACACTCCATTGTAACCAGCTATGCAGTCTTTAGAAGAGAATGTTATGGACTGTAATATTGGTACAAAGGAGCAGCCTAGGATAGTGAAGATTTCTAAAGCACTTTCAATGAAGCAAAGAGACGGGTACATTTTGTTGTTGAAAGAATATGTTGATATTTTTGTTTGGTCATACGAAGATTTAAAAACATATGACACTAGTATTATTCAGCATAAAGTGCCTTTGAAGCCTAATGTAAAAACATTCAGACAGAAACTAAGAAGAATCAATCCTGCATTATTTTCTGTCATAGAAAAAGAGGTTAAAAAATTATTGAATGCAAAAATCATTGTTCCGCTTAGATACTCATCATAGGTAGCAAACCTAGTTCCCGTCAGGAAAAAGAATGGAGAGATAAGGTTGTGTGTAGGCTTCAGTAATATGAATAGGTCCTCACTAAAAGACAATTATCCATTACCAAAAATTGAGCAAATCTTGCAGAAGGTGGTGGGTGCTCAGAGGTTTTCAATGGTGGATGGATTCTCCGGGTATAATCAGATTGCAATGCATCTAGATGACCGAGAGAAGACAGCCTTGACTACTCCTTGGGGTATCTTCATGTATGACAAAATGCCATTTGGATTGATGAATGTTGGGGCCACCTTTCAAAGTGCTATGGATATAGCCTTTGTTGGGGAGAAAGAGAAATTTGTTGTGATTTACTTGGATGATATTGCAGTGTTTTCACAATCTAATGAAGAACATCTAAAGCGCCTCAAACAAACTTTCTTAAAATGCAGAAAATATGGATTGTCACTAAATCCAAAAAAGTCCCATTTTGTTGTGCAGGAGGGTAAGCTACTAGGACATTTGGTTTCAGCTGATGGGATAAGGATAGAGCCAGAAAGAGTCAAGGCCATTTTAAAAATTAGTTTGCCTAGAAGTAAGAAGGATGTGCAATCTTTTATTGGGAAAATTAATTTGCTGCGCTGGTTTATACCAAATTTTGCTGAAACTATTAAACAGATAAAAGCTATGTTGAAGAAAGATTAGGAAGTAAAGTGGACAACAGAGGCTAGGAATTCATTTGAGAAGATAAAGTAAGCTCTTATAGAAGCATCGGTGCTGGTGAGCCCTGATTTTTCGAAATATTTTCTAACTTTTTCTTTTGCATCATAGGACACAATAACTGCTGTTTTGTTACAGAAAAATGATGATAGATTGGAGCAGCCAATTGAATTTTTCTGCAAGACCCTCATGGATTTGGAGTTGAAGTATAGTACCTTGGAAAATCAAGCTTATTCACTAGTAAAGGCATTAAAATTTTTCAGAATTTATGTCTTGCATTCAAAATTCATTGCTTATGTTCCCAATGCTGCCATTAAGGATATTTTAACCCAGCCTGATAGTGAAGGGAAGCGAGGAAAATGAATTGATAAGATAATGGAGTATGATGTGGAAATCAAGCCTACTAAGTTGGTGAAAGGACAAGGTCTAACAAAGTTATTGGTTGATTCAAACTGTGAAGCTTTAGGTCTTCATCTAATGGTAGAACAGCCTATACGGGAAGAATTGCAAGCTGAGCAAGAGAAGGAAAAGATTATGGAGCAGTATGCAGAATCTACATGGTATGCAGAAATTGTTCATTTCTTATTGTATTTACAGTGTCCTGAACATCTAGACAAAAAGGCAGTTAAGTCACTGAAATTAAAAGCTAGTAAATACTGTTTAGTAGATCAGCAGTTGTGTTGGAAAGATTCGGGAGGTATTTTGCTCAGATGTTTAGACAAGTCAGAGATTGAGGAAGTAATTTCAGAATCACATGAAGGTGCTTGTGGAGGACACAAATACTGGAAGGCTACTGCTTATAAAATCCTGAGGTCTGGATATTACTGGCCTTCTCTATTATCTGATGTATATCAATAGGTTAGAGCTTGTGTTCCTTGTCAAAAATTTGCTGGTAAACAGAAGGTTCCATCTTTACCATTGAAACCCATTGCACTGAATGCCCCTTTTTAGCAATGGGGTTTAGACTTCATAGGTGAAATAAACCCTGCATCTTTGGGACAACATAGATGGATACTGATAGCCACTGATTTTTTCACCAAATGGGTGGAGGCTATTCCCACTAGAAATGCAACTCATAAGGTGATAATCAATTTTATTCAGGAAAATATTCTTAGCAGATTTAGCTGTCCTAAGAAGTTGCTGACTGATAATGCTAAAGCCTTTAAGTCTAAAGCTATGGTTGCATTTTGTGAACAAAATGGGATTTTCTTGAAGCATTCAACACCTTATTACCCTCAGGGGAATGGGTTGGCATAATCAACAAATAATAATATTATTCAGAGCATCAAGAAGTTGTTGAGTCAAAATAAAAGGTCATGGGATTCAATGCATGCACTATGGGCAGATAGGATAACAACTAAGAAAGCAATTGGAACTTCTCCTTTTCAGTTAGTATATGACACTGATGTGATCTTTCCACTTCAGCTAGGTATTCCAGTGATGAAATTCTTTCAAGATAGTAAAGAGGAACCTAGTGATATTCAAAAGAGAGTTTATGCACTTATTGAATTACAACATGAATGTGAAGCTGTAGAAGAAAAGGCTCAAATGTACAGGAAGAAGATAAAAGAAAGGTTTGACAGGAAGATAAAAGAAAACACTTTTTTCCTCTGGAGCTATGGTACTAAGTTGGGATGCTAGAAAGGAACAGAAAGGTAAGCATGGTAAATTTGACAATTTGTGGTTTGGTCCTTTCATAGTTTTAAAACTTTTGGAGAACAATACCTTCATATTGCAGACTTTGGAAGGTGAGGAATTATCCAATCCAGTAAATGGATGATTCCTCAAACAGTTTTACAACTATTGGGGGTAATAAACTTGTCATTTCATTGTATATACCGGTGTGACAAAGATTGAATAAAGACTCCATAACCCAATGGAATTTTTGTAGAGTTTTGAACAGGTTTAGAGATGGAAAAAGGCACTGATCTACAGGTTCTTAAAGCCTCACAAGGAGGACTTCATCCTGCAGCAGGAACCAGATGTTATAGCTAGATTTTGTTTTTAGATTACATGTTTTTTTCCAAAGCATTGTTTTTCTAGAATAATGAGCATATTTTTATTTGATTTCATGTCATTTCTTTTTGAATTTACTTTATTTCGTGGGTTTTATAGTTTTAATGGGCTTATTAGGTGTATATATTTCTGAAAAGTTGAAAAAATTTATCATAAGGTTTAATCTAAGTTTGGTCATATTACCTAACACTTTTTTTGAAGCCATTTGACAAAAACATTCATCAGGGAGATTCCTGTAGCGCAAAAGGGAAAGACCGTGAACTAAAGGGCTACAAGAAAGTCAAGACACTAAAAAATTGTAATATCAGGTCGTGAGTTTTTCAAAATCGCAAATGATGGAATTTTTTACATCTGTAAAGACAAAATGATACGAGTATAGACCTCAATAATCATTATGACAAATGTGCAAGATAAGGTAAAGATTATGTAGGTAAATCGCAGCTGTCCGAAATCTTGAAGAGTGGAAATTTCTTAAACATTTATGATAGTGCATCCTCGGAGCATGTTCAAAGCCAATGACGAGTTTGATGGGCGTCTGAGAGGCTACAGAGATCGTTGTTATACCTGTCAGTATTTCGTTTGATGAAATTGGAAGGAATCGGTTGAATATTTGGGCGGTTGCAGAGTAAGGTACTAAGAGATGCTAAATATTCATTGAAGGCATAATGTCGCAAACATAGGAGGTTATTTCATCATCACCATAACTTTATGCTCAGGTAGTTCAATTATTGACTAGGATTAGGGGCATCATTTACATAGTCTTATGACATTAAAAAAAAATCGTAATCCTGTGAAATACGATTTGTTTGAGTTATCAATTCCATTGTGTAGAAAATTATTTCGAATTTTCCTGAATTGTTTAAAAAAAGATACAGTTAGGGTTTAGTGCAGAGAAATGAAGAGGAGTGGTAAAACCAACAAGGCTGAACCTACTGATATGCGTTGGACTAATATATTTCCTGAATGTGCAAAACTGTTCCAGAGAGCTGGATGGTTTTCATTCTGAAGTATCATATGGGTTTGCCCAGAGGTTAGATAAAGATACAGCTTCGTTCAATACCCTCAAAATTGAGTTAACGAGAGAACTGATAGCTGAAGCAACATACATTGGAAATGAGGGAGAATTTTGGTCCAAGAAAATTCACTTCACCTTTGATCCAAAAAAGTTCTTTTTACTTGGGGTGGAAGGCATAGACTGGGGAAAAGGTGTGCAATTAGATAAATTTAGGCCTTAGTGGACAGAGGCCATTAAAATCTTAAAAAGTTACATCACCCGTGAGGGAAGATTTGCTTTAGTCTTCAAATATCATATCCGATTTCTTCAGCATCTAAACCAAGAGTCTAGGATGGGTCTTCCCTTTTTCTTTCTAAAGAGCCTGCAAAAAATGTCAAGTAGGGTAAAAGGACATAAAGATCATACCCATAAATATATCTTCCACCATGGCCTAATAAAACTGATCATTTTCACTGTGCTTCAGAAAAAGGGTAAAACTTGGAACTACTTCTTGTTCTGGTCAGGCTTCCAGAGTGAAAAACATGACCAGTTAAAAAAGAGACAGGTGAACAAACATTACAGCATGGTTAAAACATTAAAGAAGGAAGTCATTGCTGAGTCAGTAGAAGAAAATGTTCAAGAGGAGTCTTCAACTCACAAGCTCGAATAACCTGTATGTGAAGAGAAAAGAGAGATTTATGAGGGTAATAAAATAGAAGTTTATGAAAATGTAGAAGAAGTCCAGGAAGCAGTTTGGAAACAGGAAGAAGAAAGGAAATCAATTGAACATAATCAAGATTTCACTGATATTCAAGAAAACATAACATATGTTTTTGTTCCAGCCAAGCTTGAAGCTGAGAACATACAAATTCCAAGTAAAAAACTCAAAGGAAAGTCAGTGATAGAACTAAAGAATGAAGGTGTACAAATTTCTAGTATAAAGTTTCGTGGGAAGTCTTATGCAATGATAGGAGAATCAAATTGGAGACCCAAAACAAGAGCAAAGAATAAGTTAATACTTAACATGAAAAACAATTTAAACCCTAGATTGATGAAAGACAATTACTGAGATTGAAGATTCATCATTCCAAGAAGAGGTGGAAAAAAATGAGAGCCTTAGTCCTTAGTAGGCTCATACTAGGAAACATCATTCAGTGATGTTAGAATCATCTACAAGTAAAAAGAAAATTGCAGAGCTGTCAATGGATTGCAACACTGAAGGAGTTGGATCCCCAGAGATTCTTGTAATGTCAGAAGTATTCAAGCATGAAGAAGATGATGATGCAATTTTCAAGAAACTGAATATCCCCTGGTTATTAGAGAAAGCTTCCTCATTTCAAGAAGGAAAATGCTTAGACTCAGAAAATGAAAATCTTCAGAAGATTGTTAAACAGTATAAGTATCAAATCGATTTTCTGAATGAAACCAATGAGGGTTTGTTCATGGAAAACATGAGATTAAGGGAGGATCCTGAAGATATTAACACACATTACCAGGAGAAGATTGTGGTTTCAAAGGAAGCTTTAAAAAGGAAGAGGTAGAGTCAAAGAAAATTTGAGGAGTTGAACCAGCAAATCTAGGATTTGACTCAGCAGAATCAATAACTGTTAAGGAAAGTTGAAGAGTTGGAAGCATAACAACAAAGAACCAGAAGGAAATCACAAGCTTTGGAAGGGATAGCACTTCTGGCTGAGGCAACCAAAAATATTTAAAGATCATTAGTGACAGGTGTCTTATGGTTAATTTTTGTAAAGTTAATAGTTTATTTTGAAAAACAATCATTTTAGTAGCAGTTTCAAGATCTTGACCTAAAAGTTAGTTAGTTAGTTAAGTAACTATTTTTGGGATGTAACAAGGATAAAAGAAATAAATTAGATGGCAGTAGGGTTCAATTTTTGTGCAAGGGGAGGCTCAAGAGCTACTGTATCAAGCTAAGATTCAAAACTCTCATGTAATTTTGAAGACTGACCATTGATAGTTTGTTAAATCACTCAATCTGCAGTTTTGTTTCTTGTATAATGTTTTATTCATGAAATGCTTGTAGGTTGTGGGTGGAACTCAATCACTTGTTTTTACTCTTTCTGGTTCATTTGTTATATATGATTCATCTTAGTCCTTTATATTTATATGATTTAGTACTTGTTTTAGCTTGTTTAATGTTACCCTCTTGTTTATGAAATTTTCAAACCAAAACAATAAAAAAGACAATTTTACTTTGTTTTATTTTATAGATTGTGTTGGCTTGTTCTTCTAGTAGCTTGGAACATTTTCTGGCATTAACACGCTAATGACACCATTCTTCTGGGAAGAGCCTCGACTCAGATTGCAAGAAGACTCAAATCCTCCCTTGATCTTTTCCTCAAAGCCTCAGGAAGTCACATCAACTCAACCAAGTCCTGGTTATAAGGTTGGAACAGAAACCCCAGAACCCTTAGAGAGATAGCCTTTATTTTGGGAATCAAGGTAATCCTTGACTGGACCTCTTTCAACTATTTGGGAATACCCATAACTAAACTCATCCATATCTCCACATCCTTGTTATTTGGTAGTCCAAAAGCTGAAAAATAAAGTGCAAGCCTAGGGGATGAGATGGCTCAACTTAGCTGGTAAATTTGTCCTTATCAAATCTATCATCACCTCCTATCCTATCTATACCAGTGCTATGTTCCTTACGTCTAAGACTGTCATCAATGGTCTAAGCATAGAACTCCGAAAATTCCTTTGGCAAGGCGAGAAGACTCAAGGGAAAAAGTTCCATTTAGTAAACTAGGCCAAAAGTCTAGAAGAAAAAGCTAAAGGTAGGATTGAAATTAGAGATCCAGGATTAATGAACAAATATTTGGGAGCCAAGCTGGTCTAGAGGCTTATCTATGGGAAGAAATAATGGTAGAAAGAGGTGATAAGGAAAAAATATATCAAGAAACCAAGATCAATATGCCCATAAATCGATTGGGATGGTAAAGGGACTCTCATCTATTGCCTTTGAAAATTCTCTCTTGGTCTAATTAAAGACAATCTCTATTGGATTGCATAGAATAGATGAAAAATAAATATTTGGACATACAAGATTCCGGGGAACCCTCCTTTGGAATCAGCGCTAAAACTAGCCAATATCCATAGTTGGATGCAAGAGAACAACCTTATAAAAATTCAAGATATATCAGAATATTCCAACTGTGGCGATTGGATAAGGTGGAAGGATTTTCACCCCCCACCTCCTTTATAGAAGGATTATGCTCGCTTCACCTCCCACCTCCATTGCATATCTCCCTCGAATATAAGGAATCAAGATATAAGAGGCTGGGGTCGTTATGAATTCTACAGTGTTAAAGAAGGTTATAATATCCTAAAGAACAATGGTGACTCAACACAATCCAATTTATGGGGAAAGGTTTGGAACTCTGACTGCATCCCCAAAGTTAACATCTTCTTTTTTATTTTAATTCAAGACAAACTCTTGACTATAGACAACCTAAGAAAAAGAGGAATACAACATCCATATAGATGTCCCTCTACCATTCCCAAGAATAATCTGCCTCTCACCTGTTTTAAGCTTGCTCCTTCACTGTACAAGTTTGGGAACACACATTGGAAGCCTTCGGAGAAGTTTTATTTTACCTACACACACCTACAAATTGATAAACAAATGGATATCTTAATATCCAGGGAATCTTTGTAAAAATATGTCTCTCCTTAGAATATGGAACACAACGCCAAAGAACACCTGCTGACGGATCTCGCTCTCTAGAAATAGACTCATTTTTTAGGGAAAGAAAACCGACCCCCTCAGGGTAGCTTTCAAATTCTCAATATGACACATGGAAATATGGCATCAAAACATGTCTACCTAATCTGGATAGAAAATATCAATGCTAAGGAAGCAAGCTGGTGCCGCGAATTCTTAATATAGATCTCTTCTCAAACAAATGCACTCCAAAAATTCAGCCTTGGGAGATCAGGGAAATCAAATAAGAAATCCACCAATAAAGGTTGATGCGACAATGCTACACTCTCTTCTTCGATGGCGCCTTGAAAGTAAATACAAGGGAGGCAGGTGTGGGGGGAATTAGCTTTGATCCCGAAGGAAACATAGTAAATACTTACGCTTGGGGACTCAGACAAAGATCCAACAATGAAGTAGAATGGCTCTCTCTCCTCCTTGGCTTGGAACTAGTAGGGTAGTCTAATATTCCAAAGCTCATTGTCTTTGGAGACTCAAGGTAGTTCATTCAGAAAATAAGATCGGATTACAATCATGGATCCACCAATTGCAGAAGAATTTATGATCGAATCTGTCGCATAAACCACATCCCACAAGCCACCTTTCTTCATATATCAGAGACAACAATAAATCCGTCGATAAAATTGCCAATAAAGGTGTCAAGAATAAACTTGGAATGCTCACACTCAAGGACCAAACACACTATTGAAATCATGTTCCATAGTCGACATGATTTTTTAAGGATAAGGTTAGGGGGAATTACTCCTTGGCCCTCTCGTAAGACAGCTCCCCATGGTGACCATTCTAACTTCACCGACATGCGTCTTCCACCTTGGACAAGTGGCATCCCTCTTTACATGATGGTATTTAAAGCCCGTCCTATCTGACAATTTCCCAAGGCTTTGAGTAGACCATCGAAACGAAGCATGGAATATTTTAGAGGCGCCCCCCCATTTTAGCTCGAAGCTTGGTTGTTTTGTGAGAGAAGGAGAGAAAGGAAACAAAGGTTGTCAGTCAATAGACGAAACTTAGCAGTTACAGGACCTATTTAAATTTTTGGTTAGTGATTAAGCCAAGGGAAGACAAGGCATTTTGGATCAAATTGGAACCCAACAGACCCAGGATTCACCCTTTGCTCTCTTGTGGGTGTCTTGCACAGACCTCAAATACAAATGGTGAACAAACCATGGAATTCAGACATTACTGATCTCAAATCCATTATGAAAGACATTAAAATCCATATTTGCAGGGTTTACGAAATGGTGGGTGTTGGTGTTTAGGGGAACAGGGATGTAGTGACCGATGTTAGATTCATAGAAAATCAAATGGGTTGTCATGAGTCCAGGATATATGACAATGAACGCGACCTGCGATATATGATGGGAACTTTGGACTTCATCAAAGAAGAGCTTTTAAATATTTCCAACATGAATCAGTGTAGCCACTAACAGGACACCCTGGACCAATGAGGACGCCCAATGGAGGAAACTTTGGTTGTGCATCCTGCTCACGGGCTTGAAGGAAAGAAAAAGTAGAAGCAACAACTATGTTTTTTTATTTCTAGATTATATTTCTACATTTTTCTTAACAAACAGTTTGTTAGAATTTACCCTTCAATGGGTTTGAAAGTTTTCAAGAAGCATCTCAGGAATTCCAAAATCTCCCATATAGGCATAGACTTTACAGTTTTAATTTCCCTTCAAAATCATCTGAAACCTTGGTTTAAATTTTGTATGCATGGCTCTGTAGTGTACACAACATATTTTTGACTCAATCTAATACATTCTCTTGTTTTTGTTTTAAAAAAAAGGACAAATAAATTCATATTGTTATAGTTATTCTATATTGGGTAAATGTAAATTAATAAGTTTTATAATTTATTTAGAAGGTATTTTGAATACGGAGTAACTTTTTTTTAATAAATATTAGATTTACAAGTTTTGTATCAATAAAAAAAGAGATAAAATAGTTATAGGGGTGATCGACCTACCACTGGGAAACCAGACCATCACCCCTCCATAGTTCTAAAACTAATTGCCAATTATGACTATTGGTACATAAGAAAATATTAAAAATAAGTTTATGATTGTTTATGATCTTATTGTTATGTATGTCTCTTAATAGAAAAATAATAAAGCCTACTTCCCCATATGATGGGTTAATGACCTTAATTTATGAATATATATTTTAATTCTATTTTAGGGACAAATAAATTTATATTGTTATAATATTATTCTCTATTTGGTAAATGTAAATTAATAAGTTTTATTATTTATTTAGAAGGTATTTTGAATAAGGAGTAACTTTTTATTTTGTAAAGTTTGGTGTTAGAAGTCTTGTACTAATAAAAAAGAGATAAAATAGTTATACGGGTGACTGACCTACCACTGGGAAACCATGCCAGTCACCTCTCCATAGTTCTGAAACTAATTGCCAGTTATGAAGTTATTGCTATAGAAGAAAATATTAAAAATAAGTCTATCATTGTTTATGATTTTATTGGTATGTATGTATCCTAATAGAAAAATGGTAAAGCCTATTTCCCCATAACATGGGGTTAATGACCTTAATTTTTGAAAATTCAAATTGAAATCATTTACATATTGAACATATAGAAATTGAGATCGGTTTGAGGGTAAACAAGAGTCGAGATTAATTATCATCTGAAATGGTGATGTGAGTTATTACCTTGGAGTCCATATCCTCAAAGGTACCAACTACATTGGTCTCCTATCCTGTGGTCAATTGTCTACAGAAGATTAGGCTAGAGTTTGAAGAGGTCGTATTCTTTTGAAAGACTTTACCATTAAGCTCCATGTCCAACGCATTGAGCTTGGTGTCATGCTCCATATGTCCCTTGAGGATTCCTTGTAGATTTTTATCCACACAATCCATTATGGAAGAGAAGCTAGGTCATTGCTTATCAATTCCAAACATACCATTGGTGCTTTCAATGATTACGCAACCCAGAAGGGTTTTCATATGGAGTTGTCTAACTAGGGGACTTTTTTACTTTTAGGCTGCTTTTTTGTCGGAATCTGGTGAATTTAATCTACAAAATCTGTAATTTTTAATGTTTGTTGGGCAATTTTAAGCTCATAAATGAAATCTAGTGACAGGAAAACCCCCAACACCCACACTCTGTAAGATCTAGTAGTGTTTTTGAGGCATTTTAAAAATTCCGCGAAAAAACATGACAAAAATTTACCCTGAATCAGAGGTCAAAAAGTCCCCTGTTTAGACAACTCGTTTTCATATGCCCGAGTAGCACCAAGGTTTTAGTGTAATGAGTATCCTTGGTATGAGTGTTACCAAGATCTTCTTCCATTCGACCCAAATCAGGTTCAAGCTCCTCCAACGAAGGGACCACACACTGATTGCTAGTTCTCTATTCCAATTGATTTATTTTTCTTTGTGCAAGGGGCAAGGCAATGCGACTGAAGGAGGATTTCGCCTCCTTTTGTTTTTAATCACTCATGGCATATCGAAGGGTTTGGATCTTGGTGGAACTTGATTCTCAGTTATTTTGATGCACACCATTGGAATCAAACTCAAAGGAGACTAGAAGGGATAATGTAAAGGAGCACAAGAAATCCAACCAAACCAATGATTAATCCCTTTGCTTTGGTTGATCTTGTTATTCATACTCATGTTTTGTTGCCACACGAAGGTTTGAATCCCATACAATTCATGATGTCACAGCAAACGCTTATCCTGATCCAAGGGACATTCATAGAGGTGGGAGGGAAGGTTCCCATGATCCAGTCTAATGCCATCAACGAGAAGAGTTTCAAGGTTGAATAGTCGATGGAGGAAATGGGTGGTACTTATGGGTAGAACAATTAATCCATTATGCATAATATTAAATCATTTGATGTCACCTGGAGCCTTCCCCCTTGGAGTAAAGGCCGACCTCAATCTATCATGGTATTTCCTCTTCATGCAATACAAGTAGTGTATGCAGGGCACCCATGATGGGGAAGAATAAGGAGTAACTTAATGAATGCACAATTTTATCTTCTTTTGAATGAAAAAACCCAATTTAAATTTTACTAGTTTTTTTTGTGAATTTATAGTTTGATTTAAATTTATGAGGAACTTTATTTATTAAATTTTGCTTTTAAACGTTTGGTGCATTTTAAAACATCTTAAATTTTAAATTTTGAAAAATTGGTAATGGATAGTATTTATTGGAGTAAGTTAAAAATTGGACAATTTCAAAACAAATTGTTTTGTTTTTTTATAAATATTATATTATAATTACACTTAATTGATGGGAATTTTAACTTTGAAATTTTGTCCTTAAAAAAGTAGATGAATTTTAAGTCTATTTATAAAAAATTGAAATAAAAAATGGAAGTGTTTAAATTGTGTTTTTCAATCCATAAACAGACATAGAACCATAGAATTCCCCATAACACTCGAATTATGTAATTTCCATGGCTAATATGTGATTCTAATATTTTTTTTATAGATTTCCTATCAAACTCCTAACAAAATATGATGGAAAATATGTTTAAAAAAGGTTGAAAATGTAGAATATTTAGACTACACCCTTAAAAAATTCCATCTATTGTAAAACTATCTTTATCATTTTGAAATAAATAAATTAAAAAAAGAATTTGTCCACTTTTTAACCCACTCCATATTTATAGAGCATAGTATGTTTGAATATTTGGACCATTTTTGCCACAAATATGCTTGAATACATTTTTCCAATAGAAAAAAATGAAATTTGAATAATGAAAACAACAATTTCACCAAATATTTTCATATGTTAGTTTTATTTTTTATATTAATATTTATGCCCTAGGTGTTTTCACAACGGAGACGCATCCTCAAAAGATTCCTCGTCTCCCTGGCCATTAACATTCCGACATGTGTCGCTTGGTGATTGTCGAATTTTTCCACATCACACCATGGTTAAAATTTTGGTTTGTTATATCCAGCGATCCGACAAATAGCAAAGAAGGTGGCATGGACAAGCATTGTCGGACAGGTCTTGTGTCTCTTTTTCTGTGTCAAATTTCCACTCAAAGGACATCATTGCCGTGCTGACCAAATTCCCTCCTGTTACAACTGTTACTGCACATGATTGATTGATTGTCCTTACCTTTTTTTTCATGCATGTATGCTGATCAATTTTTGTTTTTTTTAATGCAGTTCAGTTGGGTCCCTGATTCTGCAATCTCGATTCTGGAACTTCTCTCTCGTAGACCACATGTGTCCTATTTTATATGATCGATGATGTGCATGATTGCATTGATGGACTCAATGGATTTATTTTCAGTTGCGGATCCTTCTTCCCAGTTGGTGTTTACTGTGTTTTTTCGACAAGTGGCTTGCGTGTTTTCACTACACTCCTATCTGTTGCCCTAAACGTCCGGTCCTTGAAAATTTTCTTTTAAACATGATTTCGTTGTCCTTCAGTACAGTTCATTTCTCTCAGTTCGGCATAGCCCTTGCGAAGATTTTGCGAGTTTCTGACTTTTGGTTCAGCAGTTTATTTGGGTTTAGCCTAACATTTTCTCCAGTGCTTTTCTGCCTTTAGTCTCTTAGTTTCAGGTCAATTTGATCGTGGTTTTGTTTCACAGGTGCTTCACCCGATGAAATACTCTTTGCCCAGGTCCTTTCATTAACATTAATTCTTCATCAATTCATTGTTGCTCCATTAATGCAAGAAAATTTATCATTTGATTTAGACATGGGGCTATATCTTCATTTTTTCTCATCTTATGAAGATCTCCAAGATATTTTTGCAATACTTGATTTACTGCATTTGTTGTTGCATCGCCTTTGCTTTCCACATATAAACATGCCTTCAGGTAACCACTATTTCTTACTACTTGATTTTGTTTTGCTTATGTTGATTTTGCTGGGTTTCATTTACACTTAGAGTTTCCATCAAAGGATTTCACAGCTTGTTAAATTTGTAGGTATTCCTTAGTTCTTCTTAATTGTTTTGAATATTCATTCAATTTGCTTATTAGATGGTGAAACACCGTTGCTTTGTTTTGATTGAGTGTGACTCTTGCTTTGTTGGAAATTTTTTGTGACATGTATTGGTTGTGTCATTCTCTGTCAATCAAATGATAGGTATTAGTTTTTGGGTAAATGAAAATGTTTCTTATGAGATGGTGAAACATTGTTGTTGTGTTTTAATTGACTCGTACTCCTGCTATGTTGCAAAAGGGCTGTGACTTGTATTGGTTATGTAGCTTCATAATGGTATAATACTCATGCTATGTCACATAAAATGATAGGTATTAGTTTTATGATGTACTTGTTTTTGGTAAAAAACTCAGCGTAAAGCTGCAAGGTCACTACAAATCTTTTCTGATATGTCTTTCATTATTCTTCTCTAGTACTGGTCAGTGAAAAACTCTTGTTTAAATCTTGCATCGTCAACTACCCACTTGACCGGGATGATATATAGAATGAAACCAAGTTTGGATAATTGAAAAATACATAGGTAAAAGGGGTTTATTTTCTTAACATACAAATATGCAGGCTAACATCAGTCTCCACAAATTGTACCAATTTAGAGGCCACAATATCTGCCACATTTAGAGGCAGAGCGATGAAACATAATGCGAAGTGAATTTAAAATAAGGATGGAATTAATAGAGGAATAAGTTTTGCAAAAAGAATACGAACAATCAAAATAAAACCTCAAAATTGAAGTTTTCCGGTTTTCGATATCCGGGTGTTGAAAACTGGAAATAGGAACTTCGACATTTCTTTATTTGAAAATATAAAACTTTTGAGATCCGGAATGTCCCAAATCTGATCTTAGCGAATCGAAAATCGGAACATATGGTGTTCCTTAATGGAAAACATAGGACATAGAATTTCCAAAATCCAAAATGTGTCAGAAATCATAAATCGGAACATGCGTTGTTCCTTATTTGAACAAATAGGATTTCCAAATTCTGAAATGTCGAAAATCGAAAATCCGTGAATTGGAAATTGGAATAGTATTTCTGGAATCTGAAATGTCGCAAATCGGAGCATATGGTGTTCCTTATTGGAAAACATAGGACATAGATTTTTGGATTCCGAAATGTCGGATTCTAGATTCTTAATTTATTTCTTGACGACTTTCGGTTTCCTCACACAATTTCGATATATTTATAGTTCAAATAGATACAAACTGGAGTAATAAAATATGTTAATGAATAACAACAACCAGAATAATGAAATATGTGAATGGGAATAATTTCATTTTTTATATATCCATTTTAGTTTGGTCACATGATTATGTTACATTGCAAATTTTTTTTCATGCCATGTTTCATTCAACAAGAAAAAATAACCAGAATGAAACCAAGTTTGGATAATTGAAAAAGACATAGGTAAAAGGGGTTTCTTTCTTAACATACAAATATGCAGGTTAACATCAGTCTTGACAAATTGTACCAATTTAGAGGCCAAAATCTCCACCAAATTTAGAGGCATAGCGATTAAACATAACGCAGAGTGAGTTTAAAATAAGGATGGTTTTATCGAAGGAATAAGTTATGCAAAAAGAATACGAACAATCAAAATAAAGCCTCAAAATTGAGGTTTTCCGGTTTCGGATACCCGGACGTCAAAAGTCGGAAATAGGAAATTCGACATTTCTTTATTTGAAAATACAAAACTTTTGAGATTAGAAATGTCGCAAAATGTATCTTGGGGAATCGAAAATCGGAACATATAGAATTCCTTAATGGAAAACATATGACATAGGATTTTCGGAATCCCAAATGTCGAAAATTGAAAATCCGAACATGCACAATTCCTTATTTGAACACATACAATTTCTAGAATCTGAAGTGTCGGAAATCGAAAATGCGCAAATCAGAAATTGGAATATTGGTGTTCCTTATTGGAAAACATAGGACATATATTTCCAGATTCCGATATGTTGGATTGTGGATTCTTAATCTATTTCTTGACGACTTCCAGTTTCCTCACGGAATTTCGATACATTTATAGTTCTTATAGATACAAACCATAATAATGATATATGTTAATGAATAACAACAACCAGAGTAATGAAATATGTTAATTCAAATACTTATATATATATATATATATCCATTTTAGTTTGGTCACATGATTATGTTACATTGCAATTTTTTTTTCATGCCCTGTGTTATAGCTGATTTTACCACACATGGTTGATCACATATTTATAGCCTTCCCTATCCCTCTGCAGACTCTATGAACCCCATGTACTTATATTATCCTTTGATGTTCCAAGTTCATCCCTTAAAAACCCCTATTTATTTCCGTATGCGACTTTTAAACCTATACTCGCATGTACACACGACTTTTGACCTCAAACCTGTGAACATGGGGATGTGTGCATAAAGCCAAATAGTTTTGGATTTTTCTTCATATGAGTCCAAACCTCTTGACTCTTGGCCTTCAAAATGCCTTGTGAATGCTCAGATTAAACCCTCCATTATCCTTTTGGAGTGCTATATAAGGAACCCCTTGGATACATTGAAGAGGAAGAATTGAAGAGCAAGTAAACTATAGTCCATTGTTGCTGCAGTTTGCATATACTCGAGTCTACATCCCTTTGTCCCTTTGGAGCACTTTGTTTCCTTCCCAATATTGCCTTTGCTTGTGAGAATGCTATCGAGAGATGGATTATTGAGGTGGTGGAGGTCCAAGTAGAGGACTCAGTTTCTCGGGTTTGTAGACGTGCCGACAAAGGTTGTCACTCTTGTAATATATGATTTTATTAATAGAAATATCTTTTCCTGTCCAATTAATGTGCAATTGAATGAATATTTAATCCATGTATATGTTTAATTGCTTATACATTGTTGAATATATATTCTAGAGTAGGTCTAACACATCATTACATAGCATGCTTTTAATGTTTGCTGTTGTTGAGGGTGAATTGCTAAAGTAAGCGTGAATTGGAAAAGCTCAACGTGGATCTACTTCAACCGTACGAAACAAAGTATGATTTGATATCCATTAGTGTTAGATGTTTGGTTTCTCTTTCATATCGGGAAAGATTGAATTCTGGTGTTTAGCTGTCTATTGTGGTACACCCCAAGCCATAGGAAGTTTCTCTCCGTAACAGAATTGGTGACTCCACTGGGGAAGTTCCTTGTTTTTGTTTGGGGTTGGGGGCACAATGTGCTTGATCTTATTAACTTGCTCTCTATTTCTCCTCGTTTTTGTGTTGCATTTATTAGTATGTTCATCCATTGAAACTCCCCTAGATTGGTTTGACCCTTGGCCTTCTTTTTACCACTTTCTTCTCTGTATATGCAGGTTTTTGGCTAAAAGTCACATACATACACGGGTTTTTGGCCAAAAGTCGCATATACATGCAAGTTTTTGGCTAAAATCCGTGTATACATGCATGTTTTTGGCCAAAAGTCGCGTACATACGCTGCTGTTCTTTATACAGTCGCGTACATCCTCTCTTTTGGTTGAGTTTGATGTTGTGGGATGTTACTGGGTGGGTTGTGAGTGTGGTTGGGTCTTCTTGGGTTCTGATGTTGTCTGTTAACTGCTTATTTCGTGACCAGAGACCGCTTTTTCATTGATTTTTTTTTGAAAATAGTTCTAGTCATTTATCTCCTTTTTTGTTTTTCCATTAGTGCATTATTCCTTTTTTCTCGGTGTCTTGCTAGGCTTGTGTTTTATACTTGTTGCAGAGACTGAGAGTGTTAAATGACTTTTATTTGTATTTTCATTCTTTTATATTGAAAATACAAAATAGTTGCATTCTTACTTGCATTTCACTTATGTATTTAAGGAGGTACTTGCAGTGGATTCCTTGGATGAGAGTTGTGTTTAGGATTTCATATAGGAAGGATTGCATTGGAATTTGGAAATGAATGATTTTTTATGCATCTCATGTAGTGGCATACCTTGTTTTTCATTCGACAAAGATTTTCACTTGGCATGGTTTGTTAGGTGTGCACTTTTATTTCACTGCCGAGTCTTCATATCACTAGTTGCATGACCATTTCCTTTTGAGTAATTACAGCCATTAAAATTAACTCTTAATTAAAATGAACTACACATTTTTATTTTATAGGGTTCACCAACAAGATTAGGATTTAGAGTCTTGGAATAGTTCATTGTGAGTCAACTCTCCAATATTACTAAACAACAACAATTAGGTGTCTATCCAGGAGAGAGTGTGAAATCCTTGGTATAACTAGTGTTTCTCAGGACGCTCTTCTTACACAGGAGTTAAGCACGAGGAAACACATGTGATTGTGATTGGGATGCCCTGGTGACTTTCTGTGAGCGCCAGAGATATTTCCAGGATTGTATTCGTATCTAGGGGCTCTTTTGAGTTTCAGGATTTGCTACCTTTCCCATACGGTCGATCCTGCCTGCGACTTTCCACCTGAGCATTGGTTATGTTGGGGTGGCCTTATTTTCCTTACCTAGGTATCGCAGGGGGTACTTGTAGAGGTTATTTTGTAGGTGTCCTGACAAGGTAGGGGTTGTACAACACACTCGCTTTATGCATTGAAGCTGAGGGAAACTATAATTGGTTGCGTACCTTCGCTTATAGTGTATGAGAGTTTCAAGCCTCTCTTAGGTGAGACATACTTGCTACATTCGGGAGCTCACATATCCTCCCCTTGGTTTGCTTGTATTTTGGATGTAGATTCTCTTAGAAGTGTGATCTTTGTGCACTAGTTGAATTTTGGGATTGTGGTTACTTGAGTATATTTATTCTCTCTTGAGTTCAGATCCTTTTATTTTCGGCATGCTTGGTATCCTGTCACCCGTCCTTGGTCCTAGTACGAACCCTGGTGTCGGACTTGGGGGCATCACAACCCCTTACTATATTCATAGATTTGGGAGGGGTCATATTCCACCCTCTAATCCATTTGTGGAGGATTTTTATTCCCTTCGCTCGGTCTTTACACTAGTAGTCACCCTCATGGGGGTGGTAGTGGATGCATGAACGTTGGGTCTACAATTTACATTCATTTTTATGTCCCATCGTCCACCACAATGTTTCCATTGGATGCAGTTGTCATGATTAATCCTACTTATGTCCTATAGTATGGAATCTTTACTGACTGTTTCTAGCTGTTTTGGACTAATATGATTGTCTTATAGGGTCCAATGTTTTGCAGACTCTCTCTAAGGTATTTGACCCATTCGTTCCTATTACAGGTTCATGTCTAAACTGGCATATAGGTTAGGATTTCACATCCACCTGTATTTTTCATGACCTTATGACCGTTTCATCCTAACCTTAGGTGTGAACCCATTCCATGATGTCACAGAACCTTCATGATGCTGTTAGAAGTGGTGTTATGTGAATGGTAGAGATTTCCTATGCATGGGTACCCTAGTTAGATCCTATATTGCATTTGGTGCCCATGCTGACGTTCCTCCTTTAGGTTGTGGGGGTCTCTTTTTAGTCTCGCTATATCATTGAGCAAGAGCTTCATACTCCTCTTGAAATTTATGCTGGCCATTTCCCTTGGAACGCCCTTGTATATATCATGTTGTAATTGCATCTTCATGGGTTTTTCTTGCCTTCTTAAGCTTTATGTCAGCTCCCTGACATTGAGTTATCAGCCATATAGCCCAAGCTTGTCTCATGTCTATCCAAGCAGAGCCTTTCACATATCTTTTGCAGCTTGTTCACCCCTTTTACCGGTAAGAGAACTTCCCCTGAGTGTTGTTATCTTGCACATACATCCTTACATTGAGCATAGGCATGTTCCACTGCTTGGAACTAGTTTGCTTGTCCCCTGACACTCGTCTCCTCTTATATTTGTACTATAAATAACTTTTATTCTTTTTCAAGCTTTTCAAAATATCTGAAAAAGTCCAAAAAAACAAAAAAAAAACAAAAAGCTGGATAGGAAAAGATGTTATCTTTGGCAGCAGTCGAGTCGTGTCTCCTTCGAACAGAGCACTGTATATCACATCTGTTGGTTGGGTTGTTAGTTTGACTTTAGGAGATGTACTCGCTACTTTGAGTTTATCTCCACCGACTAGTTAAGATTCCAGTCCCTATGGATCCCCTGTTGATGCCTCCTGCATCACAGAGATGTCCCATTTTTCATATCGAGTCCATGCTGCCTACCTTCAGTCACCATTTTCCTTTATGCTCTTGTTCGAAGCAAGTTGAAGCTTGAATCGGCTATTCCTAAGTTATCTTGACTTTGCATGTCGGCCATTCCTGGTACTGTTATTAGTTCATGCACATCTTGTTCGTTGAGTTCTTCCACATTATACAATGTTGCTGAGTACCTCGTGTTGGTCGATGGGGGATGCCTTAATGCGCTCCTTCCAGCAGATTCTATTCCATCAACATTAGATAATTTATTCTGGAATAAGAATCTAGAGTCATTTGAGTGCCTTGAGACTTACAATCATCAGTGGTAGGTTCTCTTGCCGTCGATAGTTTTGGGAATACTTCAATGTCCCTTGATCAATGGATTCTTTCAAGTGTTTGACCTCAACACATCTATTCACACTTGTTAGATTTCACTCTGTACATTGATTCCCATTTTCATTATCGGTGGGTGATCTCGCATATGTTAATGGTATATGTTTGTGCCAGAAATTGTTTCCAAGGCCAAAGAAACAAGCCAACACAATCTCAAATAAAATTCAATAACATAAACTAGGTTTAGGGTTTCTAGTATGATTTAATGGTTGTAAACTTTGGGAACAATCAGGGAATACATTCATGAGAAAAATAATAACTAAATTATAAACAAAAGATGATAAAGATGCATAATATATCCAACAAGTTCCAAGAGAAACACAATGTTGAGGTTCATTCATAAAAGACAAGCATCACTGGCAGATACACATAAACCAGTAATGAATATATCAATTAAGCAACTAAACAAGATGAACAATGAAGCCAACACAGAAACTGAAGGGTAAAAAGTGTCATATATCTCATAATTTCATCATCAAATGCATACAAGAGTTTTGATACTTAACTCCTGAACAAGTCTGAAGACAAAAACAGTCTGAAGACCTCCCGAAGCTCCCAAAAATCAGAACCCTTCTCCAGTCCCTTTGTCCCTCTTTTATTATTACCAAGAATTAGTTCTATCTCCCCTTCATTAGGTCGAAATTGAAACTACCTAGCAGTTACATTAACTAACTAATTCAACTAATTGACTAAAAATAGCAAATCGGATTCTTGTCAAATATGGCGAATTTATGGGAAAATAGGTGTCAAAGAAGCCTCCATGTCTCTCAATTCGTGACACCTGTGTAAAAAATCAGAGAGGTTTTTGTAAATGAGTTCGTGATGGACAAAAACCTTTCTTGGGTTTTAAAAATTCATCTCCAATCAATCAGAATCTTCCCCGTAAAATGAACACTAAAACAGGAAAATATTAAATATTTAAAATCCCTGAAAAATACGCTGCAAAGATTAAATTGAATCTTTCAAACCTTGACAGCTGTTGCAAAACTGAGAGAGGTTTTTGTATATGGGTATCTTATGAAAAAAACCTCCTTTGTTTTTCAAAAATTCCTCTCCATCAGCTCGCGGTCTGCATTTGACTTTAATAACTCAAAACAGGAAAAATAGAGCAGAATTCTGTTTCTACTGCCTCCTTTTTTCATGTCAGCTATCTTTCTTGAGATCTAGACATCCTCTTTACAATTTTGAAAATTGAATATTCATCACGGGAATATATGTATTCAGAAATATTCCTCATTTACCTGTTCCCAACTACATTCTGATTCAGAAGAAGTTTCCCCTGAAGTATTTTCAAGCTCATTTTGAGAATATATAAATTTATACTTATTGAAGCTTTCAACCTTTGAGCCATTGTCAAGGAGAATGCTGCTAGTTTGAACCAGGGTATCCATGAAAAATTGCTTTCTTTACAACCTAGCATCTCAATTTATTCTCTTGAAGATAAAACTTCATCTAGATCCTCCACATGTACATGCTTTCTTTTTCAATATGAAAATTATTGGCCAAAGAAGAAGAAATGATTCCAGTTCTAACTGATGGAAGTAAATACTTGACCTCATCATCTGAAGGCTTCCATGTATTAATGATTGATGTACCCATAAATATTGAACTTGAAAAAATCACATGGACCAACACTTTTACTGCTTTCAATTGATTTCCTTCCGAGGAAAAGCTTCCACTCTCACACTGTTGTAATGTGCAGGGAGTTCTCTGCTTTCCACACCAATTATCATAACCATCAGCAAAGTCAGCCTCAAACCTTACTGATCTGATATCACATGGAAGTGGTTTGTCATGGCTCTTTAACAGTGAATTAGCCTCTGGATCTAGAAGTGAACTTCGATCAGTGTATTGCCATTGTCCTTCACTAGAATCAATTCGAAGGCCCATATTCAACTTGTCACTTAAAAGATCTGATTCATCAATTGGTTTCTTCTCCAGAACATTATTGACCAGAGGCTTGGATGCATCTAGTTTATTCAAATCAAAGTTACTACCTTTTTCTTCTAAAATTCCCAATTCAGTCAGTATACCCTCCATTTGCTCAATATCTTTACTTGCATGTGGTTTCCATAGATTTTGATTAGAAATGATAAGGCTATTATTTAGAATAGCTGCTGCTTGAATTTTATCCATTGAAAGAAGCATGCCTCCATGCTTCTGAATTATTCCACTTGCATCTGTCTCCATTACATTAACCATGACTGGATTTAAATTCAAATCAGCCAGCCCATTTTTCTCCTTCAAATTTTGTATGGCAGTATGGTCCAGGTCATTTCCTTTTATATCCAAATTCACAGGTAGACAATTCCCAGAATTTACAGCTTGTTTGTTTGCAGGAGTTAGACTGTCTATATTGCCAAATTCCAATGTACCCCTGTTTCACAACAGCATCTATCTGACTTGCAAGCCTTTTGAGTGCTTCTTAAATTACCAGTAACAGAGGACATCTCAGGCTTTGATGCACCTCCAACATTTGATATAGGAAGCTCCATTTTCTTTACAAGATACTTGAATGGGAATCAACATCAGTCCCAATGGAACCTTGACAACATTCAATTGCTGCAGTTTCATTGAAAGAGAGAGTTGGTAACTGACAACGCAAATTTCATATTCAGTTATTCCATTTAATTGCTCTAATGGCTGTCCATCTCCAGCATGCATAATAAACCTGTGTATTAGTACCCATAACCTGCCAAAATCATTTATGAACAATCTCTGCACAATAAGAGTTTTACATGAAAGATCTCAGCTTCCAACCTTTTAGACTAGATGAAGACTGTTTATATGCTGGATGAGAAGATATATGAAGCAGAAACAATCTTAACTTAGTCACTTTCAGCTCTCAGTAATTTTAGTATCAAAATGATAGTAAGTTTTCATCTACTCTCAAGCCTTTAGCTCTTCGCTGCTTCTATTTTCTTCCAAAAACAGTAAGCTTCAAAACCTAACAAAATTAGGTCTCCCTGCAACTTCAGATATTCGGTTCCTTTTTTGTATTGCTTGTAAACACAGAATCAATTTAAGACATTGAAAACACTGTCAAATGTATAATTCATCACATCACTACACTTTGAGCTTTGACAGGGTCATTCTTCATTAAAAATTGCTATTTTTCAACCTTCGATCATCCTAGCATCTCAGAGCGTCTTAGACAGCTATTTCTTTGGCCGGAATTTCATTTAAAAACACAATTTAGCATTTCCCTTGATCAATTTTGATAGAATAGACCCCAGCGAAAAAGCCCCAAATTAACAGTTATATTGGCTTATCGTGGAATACCTTTAAATTGATCAACTGCAGCTGTTTAAAATTGTGACCTAAGTTGTCAGATTGTTCACCTTGGATGTACAAGTGTCCTTCAACGTTCAATTTTACTGCAGGCAGTGAAATTAGGAAGCCCTAATTTCCCGTGTGATTGTGAAAACCCCTACTATGCTCTATAACAGCAACCTCCGGTTTTTTGGCAGATGTCTTCATTCCAGCATCTCCACCAGCTCCATAATATTTAATTTAGAACATCTTCCCCAAAAATCTTGCCTTATTTCGCTCACTATCATCATTTTCCAGGAATTTGCATCCAGTTGCCAGAACAGTTGTCAGAATCTCCCTCACATGAGACTGACGCCTGTTTACATAAAAAAAACTTGGCAAAACACATATCAAACGTGACCAATGATTTATTTAACACTTTAAGAGAAAAATCCCCAAAAAATCGGACTGAAAAATGACCATTCTGGCAAAAAACGATTTTCCTGTAGCGCCGCAGTGTTAATTTTTGGCAGTTGCGCTACAAGAATAATTTAAAACCAATTTTGGCACTTTTTAGTCAGTAATTCCATTTTTAATGAGGTTTAAATGCTAAACTATGCTCATGATGTGACTTGTGAATCCATTATTCAATATATTGACCTTCAGAACCCTTCAAAAGCTTAAAAGAACAAAACTAAATAAAAATCTGAAGGTAAAAATTGAAAATTTCACTAAAAATCTAAAAATTTCCATAGTAAGTAAAAGAGTAAACTCAAACAAATATGCAAGCTAAAATAAAAATGACAATCAAACATAAAATTTGAAGAAACAAGTTCCTGACTTAACAGTATACATCAATGACCGGTAGTCAGATGATGGACTACTATGTTCGACCTCGACACATCTATTCACATAGTAGGACATGTACTCATAGCGATTTGTGTAGAAGACTTTCCAGCTTGGTGGCATTCCATATATGATACCTCCTTGATCGTGCCAGTGTTCATGAGATTTCAGATCTCGTGATTTGATTCCAATGTATATTATATATCTTCAGCTACTATGGAGATCTTGATCCATTGCATATCTTCATCCATTATGGAGATCTTGATCTATTTTATGTCTTCATCCACTTTGGAGATTCTGATCTATTATATATTGTATGTGGAGATGACCACACATGTCACATTTTGTATATCGTGCCTATTCATGGCCATTGTACTCTTATGTATCCGGGACTTCTCCATGTATTTGCAGTCACATGCAGAGATTTATCATTGTATTGTACTGATGGATGGCTGGTTCTTCCACCTGGGTCTTTATTACTCCACTTTTGGGATGGATTTTATAATGTATTTTGGCCATCATGTTACACCTCTGATCTCACACATTAGGGGGAATCTGTTATAGCTGATTTTTCCACACATGGTTGATCACATATTTATGGCCTTCCATGTCCCTCTGCAGACTCTATGAACCGCATGGAATTATATTATCCTTTGATGTTCTGAGTCCATCCCTTAAAAACCCCTGTTTATTAGTGTACGCAATTTTTAAACCTATACTCGCATGTACACATGACTTTTGATCTCAAACCCACGTACATTGGGATGTGTGCATAAAGCCAAATAGTTTTGTATTTTTCTTCATATGAGTCTGAACCACTTAACTCTTGGCCTTCCAAATTCCTTGAGAACGCTCATATTCGACCCTCCATTACCCTTTTGGAGTGCTATATAAAGAACCCCTTGGATGCATTGAAGAACAGGAATTGAAGAGCAAGTAAACTATAGTCCATTCTTGCTGCAACTTGCATATACTTGAGTCTGCATCCCTTTGTCCCTTTGGAGCACTTTGTGTTCTTCCCAAGCTTGCCTTTTCTTGTGAGATTTCTATCGAGATATGGAGGCCCAGGTGGAGGAGCCCAGGTGGAGGACTCGGTTTCTCAGGTTCGTAGACGTCCCGACAGAGGTTGTTACTCTTGTAATCTCTGATTTTATTAATAGAAATATCTTTTCCTCTCCAATTAATGTGCAATTGAATGAATATTAAATCCATGGATATGTTTAATTGCTTATACATTGTTGACTATATATGCTAGAGTAGGTCTAACACATCATTACATAGCATTCTTGCTTGTTTGCGTTTGTTGAGGGCGAATTGCTAAAGCAAGCATGAATTGGAAAAGCTCAACGAGGATCTACTTCAACCATATGGAACAAGGTAAAATTCGATATCCCTAAGTGTTAGATGTTTGGTTTCTCTTGCATATTGGGAAAGATTGATTTATGGTTTCTAGTTGTCTATTGTGGTACACCCCAAGCCATAGGAAGTTTCTCTCTGTAACACCCTGTTTCATTCCACAAGAAAAAATAACCATCACGACATGGAGACTATGGTAACTGAAAATTCTATTTCACTATTTCTACACGGTGATGTCAACCTTTTCTTGCTGGTACAGGTCTCTTCATTAAAACAAGTGAACTCACTCAACTCATCATTTATTCGGTTCACACTGTTCATGCATCCAATGTTTTTCTCTCCCATTGAACTCTAACATACTTCATCTCACAAGACTATCACATTTGTTTCACTCGAGCTTATCACAATGGATGCAACAATTATTGGAGATCCTGCACCTTACCACTTACCTGTACCTTATCCCTCGGAGAGTAGTTCCTATGTTCCAGTAAACACTAGCTCAATAAATGAAAACCCTGGCTTCGCTGGATCGACTATCCCATTCACATCACTCTCCTCTTCTAGCAAAGTTTGGAACATTCAAAGTCTTTAGATTTGAACTTGTTAATGCTTTGCACTATGAAATACATATCTGTATTCAATGAATTAGCACTCTCTTTGTATGAACAAATACAAATAGGAATAGTGTACATGGTATCAAATGACACAGTCAAAGCATCCAATCCAATTTTCTACCATTTGAAAAGTCATAATGAGATTTTTCTAGGCTCCTCCTCAACCATCCAACCATGCTTAGATGAATGCCCCTTAATACCTTTATATTTCTTTAACTTAAAAACTATTAAGGAGAATCAAACTATGCCAGTAAATTCCATGGTTGAACTTGTTAGATTTGTCATTTCAGTTTCACCTACATCCACGATACGAAAATGAGATGGTGTTGAAACTGTTAGGCAGACTGTTACACCCAAATCCTGTCACCAACATGTGATAAGATCGTTAACATAGATATTTTCCCTCAAATCCCAAACTTGAAGTGAAACATGTTATAGATGTTGATCTTAACATACAAAATTCCAGCACCGCTCTTACCCTTAAGCAAATAAGCGGTACCTTATGCAGCACCGCCCAAGTTATGGGGAAACCAGGTGGTGCCACTGCCTTTACTGTTTGTCTTTGGCGCGGTTCTCATCATTCACTTCTCTATCATAAGGGAACATAAGCAGTTCCCTTGGTAAAAAGTGAAAAAAGGAGGATTCAGGAGGCTTCTAGAACAAAATCCTCGTGTCTAGCCTTATCCCTATTCACTTGGGTCAGTTTATCTCGAGATCCATCCTTTGAGGATCTCATGGCCACCTCACCCACCTATTTCTCAACCAATCCTATCCCTTTGAGCCCTAAACAGCCAAGCTCATACTCCATGGTTGGGGAGAGAAGAAAGGAGTAAAGTTATGATGTTGAATTAACATCCTGGCCTAATCCATTAGACATCATAGAAGAGCAAGTTGGAGTGATTGGGGATGAGATGTTAGTCTTGTGAAGGAGTGCATCGACACTAAGGAAAAACGGTTGTAAGCTCTTTCATTCATCTTTTAAGGCAAAGTTGATTTCCTTCCCATATATCTGTTGTGTTAATCTCACATATGTATAATCGGATTCCTTAGTCACTGATTTGGATCTATGGATAGTTTTTTGGTATCTTTGATGTTGTTGTATGTTTGATGTGCTTTTGCAGGTCTGTAGGTATTTTAGCAGAGGTTTTATTCCAGGAATCTATAGCTTCCAGGGAAATTCTTCAACCTAAATGTTACTCATTTGTTCTGGATTTGAACCATTCAGACCAGAGGAACAACTTCTATCTGCAGAAGGTGATATATTCCTGATAACAAATTTGGTGACTCCACCGGGGAGAAACTTTGCTTCAGTTGATCTAATCCTCCTAAGTCTCTGAAACAGTTATCTGAATCTAAGCTCCAACTCTCAATCTTTTCGGTCAGATCTAAGTCTGATCTAGAGAAGTTTTGGTTTGAAATTTTCAGATCTCTTTAGATATGAGTCACCTCGATTTTATATGCTCTGTATTTTTGTTGATTCATCAATCTGTATATTGTTTTTGCAATTTTTAACTTGATTTTTTCACTCTCCTTGTATTCTAGGTTTTTACAGGGAACCATGCTTATGCTTTGGGAAATCAGCGGTTCCACTGCCTAAACGTTGTTATCCATAGGCGGTGCCACCGCCTAAGTTCAGTGAGCGAGAAGTGGTGCTGCTTTAGAAACCACTCTTTCAATAACCCCTTCGGCACAGTGCCAGGTAGGTTTTCCATAACTTTAGTTTTCTCAAAAATTTTGCAAAGGAATTTGTGATTTTTGGATTTTTGTGTGTTCAGTTGGCATTGTCGAGGCCTGTTTGAAAATACCTGAGTGTTGAAATTTGCAATTTTTTGTGTGGTAAATGCTTGTTTGTTAAATTCAAAAAGCTAGATTAGGATCATCATTATTACTGCTTGTAAGTTTGGTTATTCTGAAAAGGAGTTTTTGGAATCTTTAGACCAGATTAGATCTCTGCCTACTATTGGATGATACTGGAAAGAAATACTTTTTGATCAGTTTGCTTGTTTCTATTTTTAGTTAAGTGTGAGAAAGACTTCTTTTCTATTTGAAAAAATAATTTCTTTTGTTGAGATTAGGTCATTATTTTTATTGAGCCTAAGTCACTGGATTTCTGATTAGCCTCACAAGCTTTCAGGGTTCCTTTGTTCTTTTGTCTCTTTTGCATCATTATCTCATCAAAAGAAAAAATATCCATAGTTTAAGTTATATATTTCCATGTTTCAGAGAAAAATTGAAAAAACATAGATTGCATGTGCATCTTTGAGTGTTGTTTGTCTTTCTTCTTCTTTGAAAAGAGATCTTACCTTGTCCTTTTGCTTTCAAAAGATTTGATTTTAAGAAGTGTTGTTTGTTGTATGCTCGGAAAAAGATTTTTAATATAGTTGTTTGGGGAATTTTTGGTTTCAAAGAAAAATTGAAAAGAAAACACTCTCTCTCCTTCCCGTAATTAGACATACACTCAATGGTAAAGTGAATGAACTTTATTTTCATATTTGCATGGTTTTACTTTTCTGTCAAAACCTCATGCATTCACCTAACCGTCCACTTTAAAATTAATGGTATTTTTAGACCTAAAATTTGTGTAGAAATTTGAGTGCTGGGTTAGAGACATGTTCAAGCGTCGTTAAACATAGGAGATGTCGTTATTTTTCTGCACTACAACTCGGGACTCACGCGGTTCTTCCACATATCGTCGATATATCGAATGACCTTTCACGTACTCTTGAGGTATATAGAAAGGTACTTCATGTACTCGATTGTATATCGGAAGGCCCCTTGTGTACGATTGTGCATTATACAACACTACTACCAATTTGAGCTCCCATGTACCTTGAGTATATCGGGAGACCCCACTAGGATACCTTATCTATATGAGAAAATCGCTTTGGCTGTCTTGTGTGGAGCAATACACCGAAAACAACATTCAGGGAGATTACTATGCACGTACCCTTTTGGTATATTGCAAGTTGCACCTACTTGACAATCTTGGTGAGAGACCGACCATTTGAGCTCATCCTATCATTTGAATTTGCTTGTTGGCCTATAGCTTAAGTAGGAAAAAGTTTTTGGGTGTGTTTTTTCTTAGCTTTAAAACCCTAGGTTAGATTAGTGACTGTGCAATATAGCTGAGTTTCATTTGAGATGGTCCAGAAGAACACAGGGATTGCCACCCGACTTTCCTCCTGTCACAGGAGAAGGTCCAATGGAAGCTACTGACCAAGGAGCTACAACTACTTCACAGGTGGAAGAGAACCTGGTTGTAGAAAGCGAAGACCAATTCTCTTCTTACATTACTCCCTTGGTCCAACAACCTACTGTGGGTGACACTTCTTTCCATGGTCTTGTGGAAGGTCATGTTGATAGTCCTGTTCATCCAGACTATGGGATTGATGCTTCGTTTTGGGGAACTTCTATGGGACAAGACATTGCCTCATTTGGGGTAAATAGGCCCTCTCTTGAACAATCTTCACCAAGTGAATAAGAGTATAGACAAATTCAAGCATCTTTTCACCGTGCACATGAATTTCAAGAGAGAATGCAGAGATTAGATACAATCTTAGCAACCCCAGTGCCTCATAAAGAACCTATTTTGGCTCTTCTTACCCACAATACAGATCCTTGGCCAGCTGAATATCATTCTTTGGTTGGTTCTTTGAGACCTATTAATCCTGTTGAACCTTTGCACCACCCATATCAAACTTCCGACCCTACACTTTCTAATGTTAGTTCTGTTTCTAGTCCTCCAATGTCTTCTATGGTTGGGGGGAAACCTTCAACTCCAGTTGTATTAATACCTTCAAATACCAGGGGGCAACCCCCGGTATGACCTACGTTACCATCTACGGGAGTTGTTACTCATAATAGATAGACCTCTACTGCAGGTCCATCCATAGTTTATGTTCCTCCTAACAATATGAATATAGCTAACCCTCCATTAAGTTTAGGTCAGATTTAGGTGTACATCATGTAATTAATCAAGCTTTCTGGGGGTATGGTTATCCAACACATCAAGTACCTATAGGAAATATGAATTATCAACCCACCCCTATAGGCATGCCTTATACTGGAATTCCATATCTTGGCAATACGTTTACTCCATGAGGGCAACCCAACTGGTCCTACATGTCAACATTGGGGGGAATACCTATTCATACTGCTGGAGGTGCAGGAGGACCACCTTATGGAGGTCCTCCCCTTGCTGGGCCTGGTGGTCTCGGAGGTGCAGGAGGGCCACCTTACAAAGGTCCTCCTCCTGGGGGCTTGGTGGTCCTGGAGGTCTTGGACAGTCTGGTGGGCCTCCTTCTTGTGGCCCCATAGGTCCTGGTGGTCCTAGATATTCTGGTGGTCCTCCTCCTGGTTGTCCTGGGGGACCTGGTGGTCCTAGTAGTCTTGGTGGTCTCGGTGGTTCTGGTGGTCCTGGTGGACCTGGAGGTCCTGGCGGTCCTCCTTCTACTGGTCCTACTGGCTCTGGTGGCTCTGATGGGCCTAATCCTAGGGGTTCAACTTCAGGTGGTTCATCATCTCAAAAAATTGTGTATCAGTCAACCTACGGTCCTACCGATGGTTACATGCCTTATCAATACTACCAATACGTTGAACTGAATCGTCAGTTACCTTTCCTTGCGACTTTGGACTTTCCTGATTTATCCAAGTTGATTAATGACCCCATTCAAAACAATCCTTCATGGCCCCCTATTCCAGTCAAGTTACCTTTGGACATTTCAAAATTCAATGGTAAGAAGGGAGTTGATCCCAAGAATGATGTTATGACTTTCCATATTTGGTGTTTGTCAAAATCCTTAATGGATGACTCTATTTGATTGAGACTCTTCCATCGCACTTTGACCAATATGACTACGAAGTGGTATATCGAACTTCCACGCCATTCGTTTGTGGATTTTAGTGCTTTGGCAACTGTCTTCCTCACACACTTTCAACTACCTATTTGCTATGAAACTGGTATAGAAATTTTAACCTCTATACGTAAAAATACCTCCACACATATATCAGATCATATTCATGAGTGGAGAAGGCGGAGAAGGCTCATTAAAGCTCCTACCCTGGACCAACTTTTAGCTGGTTGGTTTATGAAGTCTTTGTTGCCACCCATTGCCTGAGATGTGGCTATGGGTGGTGTTGTCACTGAGGAGCAGGCTATTAGTCACGCTCAGTATCTAGACCTGGTGTATTCTCAATCCGGAACTTTGTATGACATTATTCCTCATGCTCCTTATCCGAGCAAGGACCCGACTAAGCCACCTGTAGAAACTCCTGTTGATGTAGTTATTGGTTCAATCTAGACTCTACCAGCAGTAAACCCTGCCAAACAGCCTAGTCCTTCTACCATTGATCCTTCTAATCCTATGGTTTCTATTGAGGTGAATGCTGTTCAAAGTATGCAGTCATCCAGTAATAAGAAAAAGGGAAAAGGAAAAAATAAGAAGCCCAGAATCCAACAGGAATATCCCTATCCTACGGCCCCGGAGAATGACAATAAAGGAAAAAGGAAAGCTAAATATCATTGCCTATTATGTGGTGGTGATCATTTCATGAAGGAGTGTCCCCATCATGATGAAATTAACAAATTTTTAAAGAGTAACCCCACACCAGCAGTCCTTACTAATCCTTTTCCCTCTCAGCAACAACTAGTAGACCACATGTCTAACTAGGGAAGTTCTAGTCCTACAGAGGAAATTTGAATGATGTCGTTGGAAACTGTTAGTCTCAAAACTCGAAGTTAGGCATATGACAAGCCTGAGGAGAAGGAAAATGAAAAACCTTCTCTAGATAAATCTCCTTCCACTGGTTCTCCCGCATCCTCATCTAGTGGTCCCCTAACCATCGAGAAGCTTAATCTTGACATGATTTTGCATCCATCCAAAAGTACTCTTAGGAAGGTTTTTAACCCTAATGCCCGAGTTGCATAGTTTTATAATATTGTTGAAGACCTAGCTCAGGCACCATGTGCAATGTCTACCTTAGAAGTACTCCAAAGCTGTCCCACACAACGCAAAAAATTATTAACCGCCTTAGGAGCCATGGACCCGAGTGACATAAATTTGATTCATTTCAACCTAGAGAACCACAAATCTAGATTACGTCACCATCTCACTTTTCATATTGTAACAAAAGTAGTTGGGAAAAAGGTCTTTAGGACTGTTTTAGATGAAGGTGCTTCAACCTCATTTTTGTCTCTATCCTGTTGGAAATCCATTGGCTCTCTCGAGCTTACGAAATCATCGACGACCCTAAAATCCTTTAATGGAAGAGGTTTCCAACCCCATGGTATCATTTCAACACTTTCAGTTGAACTAGAAATGGTTTCCATATAAGTGGAAGTCATGGACCACCTGTTAGACTACAAAATTCTCTTAGGAAGAAATTGGTTTTACGCTATGACAGTTGTTGCTTCGACGGTGTTTAGAACCCTCTAGTTTTTGCATTTGTGAAAGATTGTAACCATTGATCAACTTGATATTTGAACGCCAGATGTTACTACCACTATGGTGAATAACATCCCTTTGTTAGGTCAGTCCCCTCCTCGTTATCAGTCGATTAGGGTAGGAATGTTGAAAGACTCTGCCCTTATGAGCGTATTCCCATCAACTCCTTCTAGCATAGAGATGGGGACTGTCAATATGATCTCCTCATTTGGCTATGATTCCAAGGGTAAACAAGTTGTTGAATCATCCTACCTAAGCCCATAGGAAGCAGTTTATGATGCCATTCAATCTGTTTCCAATGTCCATACATATGATATTCATCTTGTGGCTTCGGATCCTTACCACTTGCCCAATTGGTTAGAAAATTTTCTTCTTACTCTGGATTATCTCTCTCAGACTTTTCTGCGAGATGAATCCATTATAGATATTATGAGTACGAATGAACCAATATGGGAGGATCATCATCATAGATCCTCATTCCTCCCTAATACCAGTTCGACAGATAATGATTTTGTATCTCTCTTGGGTACTGATATTGTTGACGACCCGCAAACACCTGTCTTGTTGCAAAATTCTGAGTCTGAAGGCAATTCACGCAACATTACCAAAACGAATCCAATCGACATATTGGTCAATCTTGGAACTATTGAACATGTTCATATAGGGTGGAACTGTTCAATCGACGAAACTAAAGAGTATAGAGCACTTTTAAAAAAATTCTGAGATGTTTTTTCTTGGTCTTATGAAGAAATTCCTGGGATAGACCCATCCATTGTGATCCATGAGATCAAAAACTATCCCACAAAAAAACCGGTTAGGAAGAAATTGAGACAAGTCCATCCACGGAAGGCTGTGGCTATCAATGCCGAAGTCGAGAAAATTTTGAAGGCAAGATTCATTTATCCTGTACCCCTAACATAATGGGTATCGAATATCGTTCATGTGAACAAAAAGCAGGGCACTATTCGAGTCTGCATCGATTTTCGAGACCTTAATAAATCTTGTCCTAAAGACAACTTTCTTACTCCACACATCGATCGGATTATTGATAACTTTGATGGAAGTGTCATCTTATCATTCATGGATGGATTTTTTTGGCTATAATTAGATTGAGATATTTCCCGCCGATCAGCATAAGAAGGAATTCATATGCCCATGGGGAACCTTTGCTTATAAGAAGTTACCCTTTGGCCTTAAGAATGCTGGGGCCACATTCCAGTGTGCTATGTCTTATGTGTTTCACGACATTAAAAAAATCATGGAGCCGTATCTAGATGCTCTCCATGCGCATTCACGGCAACGGGAAGATCATCCTCAACATCTTAGATATATTTTCCTGAGATGTTGCCATTATAAAATATGGCTAAACCCACACAAATGTGTTTTTTGCATTGAGGTGGGACGTCTCTTAGGCTTTGTGGTTTCTAAAGATGTTATTTGGATTGATCCATTAAAGATTGCTGCAATACTCTCCTTGCCTACCCTAACTAATCTCCTTGAACTCCAAAGTTTGCAAGGGAAGGAAAACTTTCTTCGTCGTTTTGTTTGTAACTTTGCTGAGAAAACACATGGTTATATGCGTCTCCTTAAGAAGGATATTCCATTCTTCTGGGATGACCAGGCCCAACAAGCCTTTGATAATCTTAAGCATGGTCTGACCCATTCACCCATGATACAAACCCCAGATTATTCAAAGGATTTTCTCTTATATGTTGCTACCTCTACTACTACCATCGGAATGGTTTTAGCTCAAGAGGATAAGAACGACCAAGAACACGTGATATACTACTGCAGTAAGAATATTATCGATTCTGAAACTCAATAATCGCATGTGGAGAAGCTAACATTGGCCACAGTAATTGTTGTCCAAAATTGTTTTCATTACATCTTGCTTCACACCACCACCGTACTCGCAGACCAAAACCCTATGTACTATATCCTGACTCGTCAGGTGCTAGGGGGAAATACTCCGGATGGATTGTTATCCTACAAGAGTTTGACCTTGAGTTTGCCAAAGCTACCTCAAAGAAATCACTGGTCTTTGTAGAGCTGATGTGTGACCTTCCCTGTGCTTTAATGGATTCTAAGCCTAGTGATTTGTTTCCGAACGAATTTATGTTCCTAATAAGCACGACTGATCTGTGGTATGGATATTTAAACATTTATCTCCAGACACAGAGATTTCAGCCCATTCTATCTCATGACTATCATCGCCATATCCGTCACCACGCAAAATATTATCTTATCTTGAATGATACATCATAGACACCATTCTCCGATGATTCCTCACTCATGACGAGGCTGAACAGGTTCTTAATGACTGCCACTCTAGAGCATGCGGCGGTCATCTCTCTAGGATGACTACAGCCCAGAAAATCCTTCGCGCTGGCTATTTCTGGCCTTCTATCTTTAAATATTGTCATGAGGATGTTAAGAAATGCCCACCCTGTCAACATTGTTATCCAAAAAAGTGCACCCACCCTCCTCCATTACACCCCATCATTGCCATTGGCCCTTTTGCCAAATGGGGGATAGATTTCATGCATTGTAAGCCTACCTTAGCCAGGGGGCATGGTTACATCATTGTAGCTGTGGATTATTTCACTTAATGGGATGAGGCTATGCCTACATATGCAGAGGATGGTAAGACTTCCGCCCTCTTCCTTTTTAATCATGTAATAGATAGGTTTGGAGTTCCTCTGTTTATTGTCACTGATGACGGACCACATTTTCAGAATCAGATGTTGGCAGAGTTAAGTGCTAAGCTGGGTTTTCGCCATGAAAACTCAACTCCCTATTATCTGCAGGCTAATGGTCAGGTTGAGGCCATTAACAAAGTCCTAAAAACTATGGTGCGTCGGATGGTTGGAGATCACAAATACAACTGGCACCAAACTCTCTTTTCCACTCTTTGGGCTTATAGAACTTCAGTCAAAACAGGGACTGGTTTTACACCTTTTCAAGTAGTGTACAGACTACAAGCTGTCCTACCTATTCAGTGTTAGGTTACGTCTTTGAAACTTGCCATTGAACTTCTCCGCAACACTTCCACCAAGGAAGAAATGTTTTTATACTTGACCAATCTTGACGAAACTAGACAAGATGCTACCTTAGTTAATGAGGCACATAAGAAATGCGTCAAGGCGTAATATGATAAATCTGTCCAACCTCGCGTGTTTAATGAAGTGACCTAGTCCAGACTTATGATCAGGGAATTGATAAACTAGGAAAAGGGAAGTTTGAATCAATGTTGTACGGTCCTTTTATTGTTTCCAAGGTTTTAGAGAAAGGGGCCTATGATCTTGTGGATTATGACAGAGTCCCCTTTGGGCAACCTCGCAATGGGTTGTACCTAAAAAGGTATTATGCGTAGATCATTCATGTATGGTACCTTGTATATATGTATATTGTTTGACTTTTTTCAATGTGTTTTAGTATTTTCAATATGGTTTTGAGTTTAGTGTCCAAACTGATTATACCATGTTTTGGTTATGCAGAAAAGATGGCTTTTTATGGCTTTGTTGATGGTGCTTGCCACCATACCTTGAACCTTGCCTCCACTGCTTGGTTTCTCTATTCCCCAGCTCATGATTTGGCCAGTTCAGGAGTAGTTTTCCTTGGTCTTGCTACCAATTATATTGTTGAGTATGAATCAGTCATAGGTCTACTGTCTGAGGCTGCATCCTGGGGCATTCGTGATTTGGTAGTTTTCATGGACTCATAGTTAGTGGTTTGTCATTTGAACCAGGTCTATACTATCATAAATCCCTGTACTGCTCCGTGTTTATTAGAGAGTATGTCTATTGGAAAGGTCATTTGAGGTTATTACTTATAGGTATATCCCTAGGGCAGACAATGCAATTGTTGACTCATTGGAAAATGATATCCTAGACTGGTATATTGCCCATTCATAACATAAAAAATAAAACATGGTTCATCATATTGTAAATAAACAATAAAAACACATAAAACTAATGTAAATACATTTTCCATTTGGAGCATATAAACACCAGAGGTAAA